>CM022544.1:14492324-14871148 GCA_012273795.1 Dendrolimus punctatus
GTCCATATTTGAGTAACACACACCAGAGTACTGTGTTGAGCCGCGTACTCACCTGCATGCCGTAACCTTTTCACGCAGTTACTGTAACTAAAACACACGTGTACGTGGCTCGCAAGCTCGAGATGAGCGGCACGCGTGCGCTCACAACGAGCTCACAAGCGAAGATCAATGTTACTGTACACATTATAGCACTTTACTGTGACCGCTCGGTTACAATTACGGCTCGCAGATGAGTACCGTAAAATGGGGGAAATCGGGCCACTTTTTAAGTTCGACATTGGTTTTTATCGTTTTTTTGTAATTCTAGTAATAAAACGGAGATCATAATGGTTCCGGTAGTTTAAATTTTCATATCTAATGCATTATGATATAGTTTATTAAAGAATAATCATAAAAAGTTACAAAACTCACTTGTCCCTATTCACCCAGGCGTTGGGGTGAATCGGGTCGCTTAAGGGATTAATAGAGTTTTTTGCTAGGGCTGACACTTTCATACTATAGGCAGGTACCTACAATACAAATTTCACACAACTTTGACCAAATGTTTTAAAGTACGTTTTTTAAAAATACTTATGACAGGGTGACTGAGTGCTGTCAGATTATAGAAAAAATATTGCAAGCTTCAAATTTAAATCCTACGACAAAGTGTAGCACGTAACATAAATGTGTATATAAGGTCGCAAATAAAACTTGAGGTTTGTCCCAATTCACCCCCTAGACCCTATTCCCGCCATTTTAGGGTACGTGGCTTAAAAGTTTCTGCTTTGTATATCCATCAGGCACACATATCCGCGCCGTGCCGCGCCTCCTGCTAGGCTACTCGCGCCTGACGGTGGCCTGGTGGGGTGCGGAGACAGCGCTCGAGGGCGCTGGATCCGCTGCGGGCGCTTTGCCGGCGGCCCGCCGCACTGGCCACGGCGAATACGGCGCTCCGCGAGGGCCGGTGCTGCTTCAAGCGGTCGGCGTCAGGCAACCGGCCCAGTTGAAGCACTTGATGTTCCCGCCCGAAGCCGACACGTGTGCAGGTGAGTAGAATCTTTTTGGGCTGTGAGTTTTCTGTAGTAGTGGTAGGGCATTGCCGGGTGGTAGGGCATTTGCCCGACTGGATGGCGACCACCCCTGGTCTAGAGTATGCCGCCATAATAACCCTGTGTTGTGTTCCGGCATTAGTGACCAGGTTCCAGGCTCCCTAAAGAGAGCAGCAGCGCATTCGTAGCACCTTTGGTGTAGCAAATGTCCATAGGCGATGGTAACCGCTGTCCATCAAGTGGGCCGTCTGCCTGTCTGCTGATCTCCTGCAATAAAAAAAAAAAAAAAAAAAAAAAGTTAATTCAATCTATCTCGTTATAGATATGTTGACAAAGGCCTGATTTTTCAAGTCCACTTAATGACATCATCACTCAATATCATTGCAGGAACGGAGAAAGAATACAATTTCCTGCGGCCGACCGGATTGTCGTAAGAGGTGACAATACAACCCACAACTAGGTGCTAGGGTATTGCCCGACTGGATGGCTACCACCCCTTGTCTAGACTATGCCGCCATAACAACCTTGAGTTATGTTCCGGCATAAGTGACTAGGTTCCAATCTCTCTTAAGAGAACATACATACATACATTTATTGTCACGCCTGTTTCCCATTGGGGTAGGCAGAGACGAGGGATCTCCACTTGTTTCGAGCTTGACAAACACTTTTCGCTTCATCAACTTTCATTAATCTTTTCATACATACACGCTTATTTAAACTACTTTTTATCTGACCTTTCTTAAGAGAACAGCAGCGCATTTGTTGCAAATGTCCATAGGCGATGGTAACCGCTTTCCATTAAGTGGGCCGTCTGCCTGTCCGTTGAACTCCTGCAATAGAATAAAAATCCATTTCACTTGAATTTATAGTTGTAATTTTTGGTGGCACGGGAAAACACCGTTGTCCTGAGCGTGGTCATTTTGATCGCTTAGTGAATATGCCCATGGTGATTTATGATTTTTCTAGTAATGGTGTAGAGACTAAACGAGTGTAAAAGAAGTCCAATGGAATAGTTATCGTTTTTCAGAGTCACAGGCGATTGGTCGAAACACGCTGGGTTGAGGCGACTGTTAAAGAGATTGAGGCTTTTCCGATCAGCTGGATATGTCACGTTGGCCGATATTGGAGTGCCTGACTTGGGATGTGCCAGGCCACCCACTACAGTACAGTTAGGTAAGGGATTTTAAGATGGACACGAATATTGATATGCTTTAATAGTAATGTGCGCAGAATTCGTCTTATAGTATAAATTATCTTCAATCAATAGTTGGTCAACGACGATGACAACAACAGAGTGCTTGTACGTGCGTACAGGAAAAGTCACATTTTACAAAACTGTTGACAGCTTATTTACAAATGTTGTTTTATCGATCCTACAACTACGTGTTTAAAAGATAAATAATCACAACATTACCCTTTATTATTTCACAATAATCTCAAAGGAGTTTTTGGTGGGAAATGAAAGGAGATGTTGTGCTGTGCAGTTTCATTTTCTATAAATCTGTGAAATTAAGAAAAGAACGAAAGACGAAAGGCCATATTCGAATATACAGTTCATATTTGTCACAAAAATACATATTAACTATTCAAAAACTATCAATATCCTACAACTGTTGTTCATTTTAGAGTAATTTTACACATTTTTGCAGTTTTATGCACAGCACAATGTCCCCTTTCAGTTCCCGCCAAAATCTCTCTTATATACTATAATAATAACTAATCTTTACAGTACCACCTAGAAAGAAGAAAGACGTATGTGGCATCGCTAAACCTATATGTGAAGCGTCACTCTCTTCAATCGATTCTATTGAAAGGTCTACGGAAGAATTTGCTAAAGCCAAGCATAATCGATTACAATCACCTATCGAATCACATTTCGCTGTCACCCCTACCATTGAAAGCAAAACAAACTCGCCAGCAAACGGTTTCACTAGTGTTGAATGCGGGAAATTATTATGTGAAGAGTTGGATAGTTTAGCAATTGATGACAAATCTAAAAGCAAAGAATCTGTAGCAAGTAGCGATGATCTAGTCCCAATACATTCATCATCAACAAGCATTGAAGATCTTAAAGAAAAAGACGATAAATCAATTAGTAAAGAATCGATAGTTGAACTACTAAATGACAAGTCTGTTAGTAAAGAATCTATGTTCGAAATTTTAAATGATAAAAGTGTCGGCAAGGTGTCGATAAGTGAGACATCGATAGTCGATGATATCGCGCCGGTGCATAAGCCGGTGAAAGATGTCGATGCGGGGCAACAGTGTCAATTGAATGATTTGTTGAGTCCGGTCGAAGAATCGATATCGATGTTTACTCAATTATCGGATAAGTTGTCAGAGATGACGACCGAAGGGGATAGTGGTGTCGATACCGCTCACTACATTTCGGATGACGAGACTTGCAAACCTGAGGTAAAGCAAATTGTTGTAATACTTATATCATTTCAATCATGGCAGTCTCTGTGGTTGAGCGGGCTAAACCATTTTTGGCTTACCTCACTGCAACCGAGAGGTTCCGGGCTGGATTCCTGGAATGGTAAATTCCAGAAAATTGGCTTCAAGCCAGAGGGGCGTATTAAAAAATGCGTTTTTTTTATTTCGTCTATCATTTATATTTTTATCGATACACCACCTCTGTTTTTTTTAATAGTAGGTTAATTTAAAAAAAGATCATATCACGTAATCAAAGAAGTACTTTCATAGACAAATGCAAATTTTCATTTATAGAGATACATTGAAAAAAGTTTTTTGTATCTCCTGAAAAGTTGGCTTATACGACCCTCTGGCTTGAAGCCCGCGATCTTTTCTCCGTCATTTACTATGGTCTGGGTGTCTGGGATCGGCCCCAGAGTACTCCGTTGTATTATTACCCATAAGACAAGCGTAATTTGCTTAATGTTGGGTTATACAATATGTGTGTTTGTCTGCCGATAATAATGTTTACATTTATGTTTCTTATTGTAATATAATTATTCTATTAGTATGTATGTTACTGAACTACTCCTAAACGGTTGGTTTAGATTCACAATTGTACCCGATAGGTGGCGCTATAATTGGGTTCCAGCATTTTGATGATTTTTCGTCTTAAATATTTTTTAACAACTAGCTAACCCGGCGAACTTCGTACCGCCTATTTTCTGATTTTGTAAGACTTAGCTCCATGACACAAAAACAAAATCACGAAAATTGGTCTAGGAGATCTGGAAGATTCTAGAACCCGATCTCAGCGCCACTTACCGGTTCTAATTGCGAGTCTAAACTATCCGGGAATCCACTCAAACACACACACACACACACACACACAAACATTTATCAAAATCGGATATATAGATTACGATTCTATAAAGGACATACACACAAACATTCATTTTTATATATCAAAAAGATAATAATTGACAGACAGAGAAATTCGTCTGAAAGCGTCCCTCAGTAGTTTAAATCCAGAATTACACCCAGTAGCTGGTGGTGCAATCAGGATCTAGGTTTTTATTTATAACTCTTATATATTCTCTTATAAAATATTGAAAGCATTTACAAAATACAGAGTATTTTTCTTTTCAGAAATGGACAATATTAGATCTTCAATTTGGCATTCCACTATTTGACGAACCGTTATGTGAGAAGATATGTAGTAGTATAGTAGATCGTATAACTAATCCGGACATGTGAGTATCGGTTTAATTTGTGAAAGTATAATAAAACCTATATAAATGTAATGCATTTGTAATGTTAATGTATGTACATTTCAATTTTCAGATTAGAAAAAATAAAGGAGGACAATGATTTCATTCGATCCGATGTGCTGAAATTTGTTTCACAATGTCAGGTGAGTTCTACAAATATTATGAAAGTAATTTTGTATTTTTGTCACAACTAAACTTCAAAACCTCTGTCATGTTGAAATTTTATATAAATAAATACATCTGTGTATTAAGATGCGAAGAAAAGTTATTAGATCCCCTTAAAAAAAATGTTGTAAATTATAAAATGTTAGTTGAAGGTCTAATGGTATTTTTCTATTACAAAACGTTAGAGAAGAATGACTTGTGCCGCTCTCTATACGTGTGGTATTTAATGCCCGCGACAGGTTGAGATGAGATAGAAAGTGACATTATGTCCTATGTAGTCATGAACGATATTTTTTTGGAACGTAACAAGTATTACCACCGTTTTATTTCAATTAATATTAGTCCAATTCAGTGTTTGACAGAATATTTTTCCATGTAAAATCACAACTATCGAAAACTTTTTGAAGTCAAACGAATCATTGATTTCAATCTCGATTAAACGGAAAAGCGACACTAAAAAGAGATATACCATATACACTTATAGCACTAAGCTGCGAGAGAATGAGATACGAGTTTTACATTGTGAAATTTGAACCGAAATAAAATTGATAACATTTTTATACTGAGACAGTAGATAATTGAATGTGATAATGTGAAGATGTTTATTTTGAATTTTAATGTTGACCGATGTAGGCTAAAGAAATTATATTTATATTATAAAAAGTTAGAGAAGAGTTATCTGTCTGTAGAGAATATACTCTACACACACACAATTTTTTTTAAGTAAATTCTTATGTTCGAGAATGGATATTAGTTTTTTTATTTTAGCACGTGACAATGAGGCATCCGAATTTATTCAGAACTATTATAAAAGAAATGATATAAGCGAGATCAATATCGATAGCTGTAGTAGATGTGGAGTGATTCGGCACTAAAACTAAGAATGGGCAGACTTTAACTTGTCCTGGCGGTGTTTTTCAGAGTTAACTTTAATTTTCCATGATACAACTTAATAATATTATTATCCCTATTATTTTTCAGTACTATCCTGGAGAAGATATGGGTATAGTGAAACGAGGTACTTTAGTGCCATTGCCAAGAAAGAGTCTGGCATTCGAAAACGGTAGAATAAGTGAATGGAGCGGTAAATAAACAAAACACGTATATTTGGAATATCTGTATGTGTTATTCTCTGGTCATGTTGTTAAATAATAATTTGTTTTTGAGATATAGAGACCAAATTGACAATTTCCAAATGTCAAACTGAAAATTGCGTAGTGGTTGACACTTGTTACAATAAATTCTAAAATGATTTCATTTAAAAGAACAGACGCTAAAATACCATACTGTCATCTTACTTTTGAAATATCATGAAAGAAATAATTTTAATTTATGTTCAAACAATAATTAGTATGTTATTTGACTCGTTAAAACGACGCCATAACTTGCCATACAAAATGACGGCGTTTTGGTAAGATGATAAATATCTTGGTTTGACTTAGCGATGTGACGAGTTGGATTTTTTTTTGACATGAGTAACTCGAGGTATTATGGCCATTGATTCGAATCACGACTCGAGTTGACTCGACTCTGTGATTCCCGCCGCTGCCGAGTCGTACCAAGACAAGTTGATCGACGCGCTCGACTGTTGAATTGTTATTTAATATGGCTACTCGGAGTCAACTCGTTGAATTTCGATGTATGTATTGCAAAGCGAGTTGAACGACGTGCAGGAGTTACGAGTAACAGATTCATTTCATTCAATTCGATCCAAATCGGAGATGCTCGGTGCCGCCCGTCGCAACTCGTGTCCCCCGTAGGATGCATTTCACAGAGAGACGGAGAATTCTCTTACTATATTGTAGTGATTCGAGTTACTAATAACTGAACTCGAGTTGACTCGTTCGTGGTTTGATTCGAGCAACTCGAGTCAAATAGCTCGACTCGGACATCGCTAACAGCTAACAGTCAAACTTTGACTGTTGTTACTTATAAAACTGGTTACAGTTTCACACAACTAATAATACCTCCCGATATACCTACGGAGTAGACCAATTTTAGTAGCGTGGAAAAGCATACGAATCGTGTAAGCTAAGAATGCATAGCTATCTATATCTATATCTGCTTGCAAACAAATTTCAATATAGACTATTTACATGTTGGAAACTGGTTTGCACTTTTCTGCACAAACGAAAACTACTGATCGGAATTATAAGTTGTGTAAAACTCTACTACCATGGAAGAAGAATTTTAGGAAAATGACAATCATCCGATAATAATGTAACTGATAACACTCCTAAATACAGGCAGTGCTCTTAAGGCATGTTGAAACACTACATAAATCGAGACAACGTAAGCCCTGACATTTTTCTCATATATTTTGACATAAAACCCATGAGATTCTGCCTTAGGTACTGTCAGGACTGTTTATGGATAAATGAAACTGTTGTTTGTTAAATCAAAGATTCCTCCTTCTTAGGAGAAATTATTTAAAATAATTAAATGAAGTTGATAAAAGGTATATTGTTTAACCCAGGTGTATTGGCTAAATTCAAACTGGAACATACCAGCGTATGTGATGAGACATAGGCAGCCACCAATGCTTGTAGTACCATACGGCGGGACCGACTTGCTTAATAAGGCGTCGATGACACTGGCCTTGCGAACATTCAACATAATATGTCAACAAATTGTCATTTTTTACTGTACTCGTACTGTGACTGAATTAACAAGAAGTGCATACTATCTATGATGGTAATTGAGTATGTATGTATATATAATATGTTATCTGTACCACATTATCGTATTGGTGACAGTTGTAATGTTAGCGATGTTTATTAGTTAATAAATAAATTATTTATCAAATTACTATCAATAAAACACAAGTAAAAGTGTTCCGGTATTGCGCGCTTATACTTCTAGCCATTTCTGTGAGTGTTCTATTGACTCTTTCCCCTAGACCATTTTCTTCCAGGTTGTATGGTAATGTCTCTTCTTTAATAACTCCCTTTGGTGGAAAATAATTCTCTAGTCTTGTTTACATACTCTCTGCCATTATCACTTCTAGTTTTCTTCACTGTTTTATCAATTTCAGTTTCTACTTTATTGACAAAATTCATAATTGCATTTTACACATCTTTTTACACTTCAAAAATAAAACAAAACGTTTTCTGGAGTGATCACCAATCATAGTCATAAAATATCTATCATGACTCCATGACTTTCCTAGCATTGGCCCACACACATCACTATGTCTAAGGTCCAGTAAGTAAAACTTCAGCTCTCTTAGGCATTTTTCTCTTTGGAAATGGTAAACGTGCCATTTTTCAGGCCACACACGGTTCAGTATTCTCCTCTGAATAATTCATTCCAGTAGCCAATCCATGAGACAATAGTTGTAGATAAAGTTCTATTTATATAACCTAGTCTTCTGTGCCACAGATTCTGAGACATCTTCATTCCGAACTTCCAATTCACATAATGGTGATGTTCTCCCATTATTGTTAATATTATTTAAATAATAATATGCAAATATCTTTATATAAAAACACACATATAACACCAATAAAACTTTTCTAAGTTCTCAGAGCAACGGAACAACCGCGTCTCATTAATCAAGCTAACTCGAAGTACATGCCATCGCGTCATCGGCGACCAATCAGAAAGCGCTATTATATCGTGGTACTTTGAGCCGGCCAATCGCATAGTAGCATCGAACGTGTGAGAGCCTCAGAAGCAAGTCGCGAGATAGGCATTACCTTGTATCCGGTATTTTAACCTCACTGCGTTCACTTCGGCCAGTCCACTTTTCTAAAATCATTAGGTATTTGTCCGAAATACGCAACACTGGGCCCATAACCTTTTAGGTTGTGGGCTGGCAGAGTTAAACAGGGGATATTTATTAGTTTTATACATGGGTTTTATACATGTCGGCGCACCATCGCCAAGAATAATATATTGTCAATGACACTTTAGCGGAGTGTTGCATCTGTGGAAGCGACCACCCTAATGACAGATAGACATGTCATGACATGTTTTGGGTATTATGTGTGGTCGCAAGGGCATAAAGCGTGCTACAAGTCGCTATTATCAAAGTGCATTGTGATTTAGGAAGTTATTTGTGTTTATTTGAAATGTATTAAAAACTAGTAAAGTAAAATTGTATCTGTGCTGATTGGAACTTTATTTTAATTTTAAATAATACTCAACCACGCCGAGTGCTAATATGAATATTGATGAAGGCCTTCCAGAGCTTTCACACACTTATTTTTGGAAACACTTTTGAAAATGTATACAGACAGCGCTAACTTCACATCAATAGACATAGATAAAACATAGACTGACCATTGACATTGCCTTTTTAGTTATTAATGGCATGGGTTCCAGATTATTATCTAATAGGATGAAAATTGTTACAATTGCTGTATCATTTTAGTACACAACAATTACTGCATATATCTAGAAATGACAAATCAAAACAATGTAACTCGAGGATTGCTTGTACTTTATTTCTAAACGGCGCCATAGTAGGTCTTTTTTGTGTGTTCATATAGAAGAGCACCTTTTAGTCTTTCAACCAACATTCAATTATTTAAAAATTAACTTTAGACCATCTTATAAAAATATCAAATTCATCTTTTGGTTGTTTTAAAATCCATTAGATTCTGCTATATCAAAATATATGAGAGAAAGAATTTTAGTGCCCCCTACAAATAATGGTCTAGCTGAAGTAAATTTATTTCTAGATTCTTCTTCCATGTTAACACTGGTCTGAATCTGGAGTTTGACAAAATATATCCATTGCCCTTAAAATTTAGTGTGATTAGATTGACAGTTGCCAAACAAATGGTACTAATGCTGAAAGTACAGATAAATCGATACAAATAAATGTCAAAGGTATTGTGATATTCTAAGTTTGAATTCAAAAGAAATGATTAATTTTTTTGCAAGATCGATTAATACAATCTGTGGTTAAGATGACCCGTGGATATCACTATGGCGCTTCTGTCAATAAAGTATGAAATTGCCATGCGTATATTGTTACCAAAGGGCTGTCTATTGTTTGCCCCAAAAATAAAAGCAATAATACTCATATGCCATACATTTGCCGGAATTGTTTGTTTACCATAAAAGTTATGTGACATTCTGTTGTTTGCCCGTACATTAGATTCCATAATGACACGAGTGCCATACGTATTGTCATCCATTTTATTAATTGCAATAATATTATTTAACAGAATATTTCAACACCATACTAAATTAATTTCACTGTAGAAAATTAACTTAACGCCTTTGTCCTAAAAAGCGATTGGCTTTCTAGCACTTCAAAACAAAATTATGAAAAACAATATTATGTATGTTGACCAGTATAGCAGATGAAATTATGGTAAATGAAATTCTGGCAAGTGGGTGTAGCCGGTTACCAAAGACATTGATTATACATTAATGTAATATAATGATATGTAATTATGCACTACTGTATTGCACATATGTATAGTTATTGTATATTATGTTTAAGTAGTTGCAATGTATTTCTATATTTTGTATATACAATCTATGTATATATTTATTATTAAAATATAAGTAATCGTACAATAATTATGTATAACACCATCATTACTGCATATTAGCAATATGTTTGCCACAGGTTGTATAGAAGCAATCTCTTTTTAACTATTAGACCTCCCTTTATACACATTTAAACGAGTATGAGTTTTTAAGTTTCCTTCAATGATGTACAATTAACAGTTACTTTTCTAAGATGTTTACTGACTATAGAGAATTATGGGTGTGATTTTAGTGACAGCTGTCATTCTAGTCAAACTAGATTTTAAGGAGTGTAATGTGAACCACATAACAATATTTTTTTTTTGTGAAGAATAAATATATTAGCACGATATTGAAATTTTACTTTCTACTTGATTTATAGCAGGAAAGACTGTCCGCTAATTTCTCCTTACAAATGATGAATTATTGCAGATATGGAGCAGTGCTTTTTATTTTATTAAAATTAATTTGAATTATTATTATATCATTATCAGTAAAAAGAATTATGTTGGTAAATGAATATTATAAATTTAAATATACATTAGCTACAAATTACGGCCCGTAATTCAGAGAACAGCCAATATAGTCATGTGGCATTAACACTAAACAGATAGAATAGAAAAGTAAGTATTAAGTAATTTCCATACGTTTTCTATTCTAGTCGTTTAGCTCTAATGCCACTTGCCGATTGCCTACAGGGTCTGAACCTAAGTACTTGCGTAAATTGTAAGTCAGCTTAAAGTGAGGAAGTTATTGTATTACTTAATTATGTTATGAGATGAATGTTTATTATTTAGTTTTTAGATGTAACTAATTTAAATAAAGATGTTTGTAAATAATTATTGAGGGTTTTATTTTATCATTTGTATGTTAATTGCAGCTTTCTTCACGATATTTTCTTGCACTGTGGTCACATTGTTAGATTGTTTTCCTATTTTAAAGACTGCAACCAAATTGGTTTCAATGACAACACATCAAATAAATGAATTATTACTACATTTTGGGATATGAATGAACCAAATACAATGTACTCTTTGGAATGAACTCTCTAATTTCTTTTCTATTGTTTCTTTTCGCAAAATGGCACAGTTGCCAAACAGTTTTTACTTGTTTTAAAGGAGAAATAAGCAAAGCCACCGTCGTGGCGAAAACGTCACTAATAACGTTATCATTTTCGCTCAAAGAGTAAATTGAATAATGGAGATTTTCGCTCATGCAGCGCTCACAACGACCCGTGTAAATAGGTGGGTCGAATAACCATTCCTTACGATTGTGACGCCAGCAAACAAGTGGAACGGGAAAAATCACGGTTGGGAACATGGTCGTTGTGAATCTCTAGTGGAACGTAGCCTATAGGATACGATGTATACTAGTACAGACGGCATAATAAATGACTAACAAACTAACGAATTAATTGAATTATTAAAATGAACAATTGAATTGAAATAATTATGTAATAGTATATGTGAGTATGACTCACTAGTAGAAATTAATTCTAAGGTAAAGTAAAAGAAGTACTGTATTTTGACATAGACACAATAATTGTAGTGATGAGAATTGATTTTGTTGCATTAATGGTACTAAGAAGCTCCAAAATTTCTCTCAAGATAATTTTTCCCTGCGAAAGTCCCCCAAATAATCTTTATCCCCCATATCACCAAAGTTGGGATAGCCCCGAATTTGCAGGAAATCTCCTCATCTGGTAACGCTGAAAGAGAGTAATATGTTCCTTGAGTAGAGAGAGAAACCGTTTCTCTGTCTACCGTTCCTTGCTACGTATTGAAATGCAAAATGGCCATAGATAATACTATATATTAAGAAATGATGGTTACAACTATATGTATAATACATTAATTTATAAGAGCGTCAATGCACTCAGCATTGATTTTACCAATATCCTAGTTAATGAAAAAATGATATGTAAACAAAATAATAAAATTATAAATAAAACAATTATGTCATTTGTGATTATTTTTTAACTTGTGGACAACAGAAACACAAATGTTTACGGTTTTTACGAATTTAGTATGTGAATCTGAAACTTTAGCTAGCGAAGCCACGCCAAAAATCTAGATAACATAAACAACAAAACTATGTGTCTATGAGTATTATTATTTATTAAATTTTATTGTCATTACAGTATACAGTACCAAAACTAAAATATGCTATAAAATAATGCAGATAAGCTTCATTATCAAGTCTATAATTAAAGAGTATTAAAGCTTTTGATATTTGATAAGACATTGAATAACTACTTTTCTTTGAATTCATATTTAATGTTATTTTTCTTAATGCATTTATGGCTTGGCAACTAGGCTTTTAAGCCAGTTTTAATGTTATTTTTCATTTGTCAGCATAGATAATAATACACTATTTGTCAGTCAGTCAATTTGTTTTGGTTAGTTTGGGTTTTGACGTCTGTGAAGAAAATTACATTTTATTTGTTTCATTTCGTATTAAAAACGAAAGTTCGCTTAACGTGTTAAATAATAACACTGGCTGCACGAAACGACGAATATCAAACAATGGATGTGGACCAACCAACCATGGAGTATTATGCCTGCGAAGTTTCACGGCTGCCTCTTATCGATGAATCGTCGGCGTTGGGGACACAGGCACCTAAAGATAGGTAACATTTATTATATCTTACGTATAAACAAGTTCAAAGCCTCTCTACACTATTCGTCATAACTCCGCAAGCGCGGTTCGATAGCCAAAATTGGTTTTCGCGTTAAATAAAATGTTTTCTGTTTCACCCACGCAATGGGCCTCTGTTGCCTTTAATATAGTAGTTTTTTTACTATTATATTTTATAATGGAGGCTGTTATTTGGATAGTCTAGTTTGTGACTAATTCAACTGCTACTATGGCCTCCATACAAGGAAATGAAATGATTATAGGTTTAATTGAAATACAAAAAATATTACATTTGTAAATGCAAACAATAGCATTGTTTGGCCATCACATTCCCATGAGGTTAATGTAACCACAAGTCTGATAAAAACTGCTAATATTAATTTATATCCTGAATGATCAATCAATGTTAAATGGGGTGGGGTATAGTTATACCACACATATGTATATTATGAACAGATCCAAACTTTTTTAATATATGTTAGAGGCTAAGGTGCCTTAGCCTTCTTGGTTATTTTTTTTATAACCACCCAAAGTTAATTTTACACCACACTCATTAAATGATCTATCTCTAGAATAGGTAATGTAAAAAGTACTTTAAATACTATGTTTGAATTGTTTAACGAAGTGAAAGGTGCATGCTAAGGTTCTGGCAAGTATCATTATTATAGGAATCATAATATGTGTGGTATGATCTATCACAATTAAACATTATATACAGAAATTACTTACAATTTTAAATTTATTAGTATTATAAGTATTTGATACTGACTGGTGTAAAATGACAGTCTATTAAGCTGTAATAGTGCTTTGGGACAATTCTGAAAGCAGGATAATTCTGAAAATTATTATTATCCACTAAACTATGTAATGTTATTTGCTGTTTCACTTTGACTCAGACACAATTTTCAGTCCCTTGATTCAATTATGCAGTGTAGTAGTGCTAGTATGTGCATAAAACAAACTTTCATAGATAACTGACCATTTTAACATTGTGATGTAGTCTATGACGTTGTGAATTAAATTACTAAGAATTAGTTGTAGCTCTGTATTAGTTGTAACATAAATATTATGTAATAATATTTATGTTTATTTATTACATAAATATTATGTAATAGTATTTATATTTTCAGAGGTGTGAAGGAGAATGTAAAATATCATCATCATCATTGTAATATTTAAGGCTTAACTTTTATTGATGGAGCCTCCTCCAGTCCACTTTATTCTTAGCCAACTATTTCACTACATTATATGACACCTATCTTTTCCTTTATTTGGTCGATATACACTCTCCTGTGTCTTCCCATCCCTCTTCTACATTCCACTTTGCTTTTTATTATCTTACAGAGAAGGGTGTTGTGTTGTAGTAAATGTCTAAACATTTTTCCTCTTCTTTCCTCTATGGTCCTTAAAATTACATGTAATGTAAATGATAAATAGACATTATTAAACATTAGATTAATATAAAAAACTTGGTGTGAGCATCATGGGATACCTGGCAAATGTGAAACATCGAAATTGTTTTGTATAAGTTATATGCATAAAAGAACAGATTATAACAGGAATCAGATATGGCATAATGAATAAATAATAGTTTAAAAAAAACTAACACTATTACCCATAGACTATGTATAGTACATATATTCCATCATATAGCATGGCAAAGTGTCGCCATGGCCTGTATCGCCATGCCAACAATCAGGTTTACTCTATACATTTTTCACATCAAAAAAATGAAAAAAATACATGGCAGACCATGAACTATGAAGAGTTCTGTAGAGGTGACTTACCACAATATTTTCATGTAATTAGGTGTAACCTTTGCTTTCTCATCAAGCTACCATGACTTACATTAATCATATTATAATAACTACAAATTCAAATTAACAAAATAGATAGACTGAGCTCCAAGCTCAGAGTGAAGCTGGCCAAGGAAGCTAACTTTAGGAATAGAAAGCCGAAGGCTCCTCAATGTATTATGAGAACTTAGTGTGTTAAATAACCAAAATAGTATTGATAAAGTCTAAATAGATTCCAGTGTATACATTACTATTAGTAATGCAAACCATATGTATTAAATACATAAATTTATGCACACAAGTTTTAAAAAAATGGCTTACTTTAAACTAGAACTTTGTTCATGTTGGCTCTACTGTCTACTTATACTTTTATTTGTTCATCTGAGATAATAACATTATAATTATTGTTCCACACAGGCTAATTTCAGTGCTAGACCAAGTGGAGATGCGTGTGGAAAGGCTAAGGCGTGATACAGTTAGGATTGAGGAAGAAAAAGACTCCCTACTCTCTACTTTAGATAGTGTGAAACACTCTGAACTACTAGGTGATGTAACTGAATGTAAGTTTTATTCCTTGTTCCTTTTCTGGCCATATTTCATATTATAGCATATAGCAGAATCTAAAGGTTCTTGGAATGAATGAAATTAAACAATGCAAATATTTAAACAAAAATGTTAACTTTTTTACATAATCTCCCTTCAATGCAATATATTTGGAATAACACATTTCTAACCTCATTCCTTGCAAAAAATCTGTTTTCTTGAGTCTCGAAAAATCTATCTTGCCAACATCATATATCTATCCCGTGCCGCAGCCATAACTGTATTGTTTATCATGAAATTTAGTGCCACCAATTTCCTCTTTTAATTTTGGGAATAAGTGAAAATCAGGTTTGGAGAGTCTGGAGAATATGCTGGGTGCTCAAGGAGATTGAAGCCAGGTCAGCGGATTGTGTTGAGCGCAACTTCCGATCTATGAGTGGAGGTGTTATTGTGAAGAAACAACATGCCCAATGACAGTTTTTCTTTCTTTAATCACTTCACAAACTTTTAAAGTTAAATTTGCATAATAACATCTAGTAATTGTCTGGCCTTTTGGCATGTAATCAATAATAAGGGTTACTTCACTAACCCAGAATGTTGCCAGCAATAGGAACAACTCGAAATTTACTAATGGATGAAGAGGATGGTCGTTAACAAGACATGCTTTGTCTCTTAGTTTCAGGATTCAAATGATGGACCCACATTTCATCCATGGTGACAAAGTGACAGCAAAAATTATCTGAATCAGGCTGGAACATTTCACGATTAAAAACTATGCTTAGAAATTTACTATTCCATGCGGATGAAATTACGGGCAGAAGCTATTGTGTATTACTCATTATACAAACTTAACTTGTTTGAGTTTGGGGGCATATGATGTGTGATTTGGTCTAGCAATTGCTTATTAAAATACAACTTAATACCAACATAGAAAGTAAAGTAGGTTAATGTGCAACAGTTGTAATAAAGTCACACATAGTGTAACATAGCATGCATTACATTCGTAACAGATTCATTGTGAGCTTGGCATACCTGTGTAAGCCAAGTTGCAGTGTATCTGCTATGTCACAGACCCTGAAGGTTACTTCAAACAGTTAATATATTACCAGCACAAATACAGTTTGCATTAGCAGCATTTATTTTATACAACATCCGGACTGTGCATTATTGTGTTAACGATTTCATTAATTAGGAAATGTATACTTACTCCAGTTAGTCGCTTCGATAAAAACAAGAATCTCTGAAGAGAAACAACGTTATTATTTTGTAGAAAAGATTTAATTTTAATTATCACTAAATGTGAGCAACTCCCATGTGAACATCCAGTTGGGCTTTTACATATCATTTGAACCTTGCAAGATATTATATTACTATTAAGATATAAGAAAATTAAAAATTTCTTGAATGTTTTATGTTATCAAATTTCATTCCAAGAATTTTCATTTTTATTGATTTTAAGGGCCTCCCCATTGTTGTTAAGAGAACACATAAATTATCGAGTAGTTAGATTTTTTATGATAGCGGCTGGGTCATGTTTTTGGAGTTAATGATGGACAACGCAACAACTGTTGCTACGGTGGTCGGGGTTGAGCGCGTCGATTCGTGGCATACTTCATACATTTTAATACTTTTGTTTTTGTCGCTCGTCGCTTCGCACTTAGCTGTAGCTCACAGCGACGAGGTCGTGGCTGAGTCGTAATACTTTGTTGTACACAATACAAATTGCTTTTATTGCTAAAACGCAATCTCTTCCAGACATTACCAGGGTAAAACAGATGTCTGTTATCCTTTGAATTTCTATCGCAGCGTACGTGCGCCGCATCAGACGTAGAAGAGAGACCACGATAGTGCATTTTCATAACAAGCATTCGTCGGGCGCATACAGCGTCAAGATGTATGCAGCCTAGAGTCTTTGTAATAAATCACCGCCTTACACATGTATATGTTTCGTTCTAGGTGATAAAGACGATATAGTGAGATACGCGGACCGCATTTTGGCGCGCGCCATGACAGTTGAAGTCGCCGTGCGCACCGACAGGGACACACAGCAAGAGGAGGCTCTACATCAGGTTGTATTCTATTTCATTTTATGTTAATGAAAGACATATTAGGAATTTATGGACACTTATGTGAATTTGAAGTATTTGTTTTAGGATAACATAACTGTGTTGATATATAACGGCATCGTCTATTTATTGCCAAAAGCTGGCAAACAAGCAAACTGCCCTCCCCTCCGATGAAAAGTAGCCACCGCCGCCTAGGAACGCTTGAAACACCAGAGGTCTTACCAGTACAGATGTAGACTCCCTAGAAAAATTATTATGTTGATATTTTTTATAATTGTAGTGGGCTTAGTTATTTTGAATGAATTAGTCGTGTGGTGACTTTTCATATTATTGATCGTTAAAATTCATTAACCAAAATCAATTGTGGTAATCGATAACGCATTTTATTTGCGATCATATTATTAAGATTTCTCTTATCCTAGATTGAATTGAGGACTTATCCATTTTGTAATAGATGTATAGGCAACGCATCGGCTCCCTTAGTGTTGCAGATGTCCGTGGGCGACGGTAGCCACTTGCCAGTGTCCCTGCCCACTTTTCGGCGGTCAAAGTCAATACATCATTTACGATTTAATTAAATGTTTGAGTGCATTCAGCACAATGGGCAGGGACCTATATTGAGGACACAGTTGTTATGATAATGAATTACGTTGATTCTATTGTGTTGTGTAATAAGCTATTATTGAGTCAAGTGTTATATTGTTGTTTTTTTTTGTATATTGTGATATTTCCTTTAATGAAAAACTTAATGTGAGACTGTAAAAATATATTAGTCCAAAATAATGAAGTACGAATAGTATGGTGGGCGCCAAATTAATTGTGGTTAACCCGTTTTGATAGGACATAATTGTTTCTGCCTACCCCGCAAGGGACCTGGCGTGAAGTTATGTATGTATAATTATTTGGAATCTATCACTTTAATCTTTATATTAATACGTGAAGCAAAAACTTTGTAGGGGTACAAACTCTACGAAAATACATTTTTTTGTAGTTTCCGTCCTACTAACATAGATATAATGTTTGTCTTTAACAAATGGATTTAATATCTGATTTGTAAATCCATTATTATACCGCACACGTCGAGCGCAAGCTGCGCCATATCTAAATGGAACATGCTGAAATGAAGGAACACCGAAGGGTTCCAATTCATGAAGGCTAGAGGACTTAACACGCGGTGGAATTGGTGCGTGTCTGACGGATATATCAGTTACGAGCGTGCCGGTCAATGAATCATACCCGCTTTTGATCCCATCCCATGCATACACAGATACGTGTCTACAACAAGTAAAGCTCGCTCACCTTCGTGAATTGCATTTTTTATTCGGGGAAATGCAAAATTCAAAATTACCCACAAAATAAAATTGACACGGGAAAGTCCCGAGATAAACATCAATGACGATATTACGCAAGCCGATTAATATATTTCCCGTATTCATTACACTCTTTCATTTATAAAGTATATAACAAAGATATAATTTATGAGTCATATGTAATTTGCAAACGATCAATATCATACATACGCACGCGCATTAAACAAGGTCAGATAAAATATACCGAATGCTTAATTAATAGATTTCCTGCACTCAATTTCATTTTTATAATACATGCATGGATAGATTAAAGCAAAATAATATAATGAAAGTAAAATTATTAACGTGCAAGATTGTTTTTATTCCGAAAATAGTAAATGTGGAGACGGCTCAGCTCATCGAAAGTGGTTGCGGTGTTATATATCTGTTCTATTCCTGCCTAGGGTTGTCTAAAAGAGTTCGCTTCTTAGCGATAAGCCCGCCCATTGTGCATATTTAAAATGTTTTTAGGCACATCTTCCAATGACCGAGTCAGGGGCTGGCAACGCCGCCGCTTCAGCTAAAGACGGCAAACGTCGCAAAAAGAAACATATTTGTGCTGTAGGAAAAAGAGACATATTTGTGCCGGTTGGGGTCAAAACATTAGGCCCGTGGGTTCCACTGGCAGAGTTTCTTTAAAGACATATGTAAGGAACACTGACACTACCGGTGATCAAAAGGCTGGCTCATATTTCGCACAATAACCTTAGTATAGTCATACAACGTGGCAGCCAGCTTTCTATAGTAGGCACACTCCCCGTCGGCAGTAATGCATAGTGTATTTTAGTTGATTTTTTTAATATTACCAATTTATTCACTAGTATAAGGTAGATTACTGCAATAGGCCACCTATTGTCTGTTAGTTTGGTAAACAATAAAGTATTATCTCTCATATATTTTACTTTTAGTAATGTTTCACATCAATGTCTTGTAAAATTTTGAAGATATAAATATAAAGTTTTAAGTCCTCCGTGAACAGATATAATAATATATTGTTACGACCTGAATGCTGGCAGAAGACAAATTCACACCTGCGTACCTGTAGACATTTTATTACCTTTTCGTCATTTGGACTTCTTTTGTTTACTTTGTGTGAATTTGGAATTAGAAAAACAGTCCATTGTGTATTGTAATCTTTTATGGTAGTCATTAGCCAGGCGTGGTTCTAAGAAATTCAGTCTACGCGGCCGAGAGACATATTGTATTTGTGCAGTATAAAGCAATGCCGCAATGGAAATATCGGGAGTCGAGCGATAAGCACAGGCGAAGCAAGAATATGTACTAAATTCGGTAATCTATTTAGTGACGGACTTAGCGTGTGTTATTATATTTGTACCCGTGTTATTCGTATTTGTATAGTTCTTATAAATTGTATAGTAATTCTAACGGCATTTTAATTCGAGTCCTGCAATTCGTAACAATATTTTTAGGCCAAAGTTTTCTGTAATGTTGTAGAATAAATAGTTATCTCTCTATCTCGTCTATCTTTTTATATTAATAATTTTATTGAATTCATCGTAACGTGTGTCTATTCCAGGTGAACATGTACATAGACCAACTAGTGATGTCGGGCCACGATGACGCAGTAATTGCTCTGACACGGTGCCAGACGTACATGAACGCTTGCACCTCCCAACCTGACACATCCTCTGGCACCGACAAGAACTTCGAGTCGGCGATACTTGGCTGCACTCTGGACGACCAGAAACGTGTCAAGAAACGCCTGCAAGGCCTTCTCGACTACTTCGCCAAGTTGAACGTGACGACTTGCTCGTGAGTCGCGGCTATGTTCCAAAACACGCTCCGTATGTGAGCATTGTCTTTTCTCCTATTACTGCCAGCCTTTTAAGTTTATTTGTAGGGCGTGTGGATCGGAATGGGGTGCTCTGCTTGTATTGTTCGTTCGCGATAACATCACGCGCTGGTTAAACAATTTTTAAAAACTTACATTTCATAGGGTAGCATTAGCATTGTTGGCACCCGTCGATTTTTTTGAAATATTAAGAAATCTTAATATTTGTTTTTTTGTAACCTTACAGTAATAGTAACAAAATATTTATAGTACTAAAAAATTAAAAAAAATATTAAGAAAATATTTTGAATTAATCGACACGGTGCCAATGACTGGGGAATGCCAACAATGGTATAGTTTATCTTTATTATAATTTACATATTATCAGAAGGAAATTAAAATTTAATTATTAAAATTAAATGAACTACTGTACTCATGTCCACACTTATCTATCTGGTAACCCTGTTAAGTGTATAGAAAAGGACAAATAACAACAGGCTAAACAAATTGAGAAACTTATTCCACATGTTTGGGTTAATTTTTGTTGGTTGTTAGGGTATGCAGTTAGCGGAAGATGTTTTCTCATGCTATTGAGTCCGTATGTGGGAACTTTTTTCTTTAGTCGATGAGGTCTGCGGGTGCCGAGGTTCCTACACCCCAAGTTTGGTAGTGGCCTAAAAATGGCATTAGAAAAATGTCTATGCATCCTGCATGCTTCATACCGACCCATGAGCTTCATTTGTCTTTACACCACTTGTAAGTAATAAGTGTTTATCTTGCTTGTTGTGTCGACAGATTAATTGAGTAATAAACATGAACACTCACTTGATCCGCTATGTAGTATGCGGAAAGTTAGACTGTATTGTGTGTCGTTCATTTGCATTACTGCTTCTACAAAGTTTATAGTGTAAGGTTGGCAGCATTTTACTTAGGCATGTACACACAGGCCCAGAAATAACAACTAATGTTCGTTCGCGTTCAACAGAAATCCGTGGCGTAATGGTAACGTCATCGATATATTCGAATAGGTCCAACAAAGCCCGTTCGTTCGCTTTTATGCATCCTGTGAGTTCGTACTTTTAAAAGCGACCTCATACCCAGACAATATTAATGCACAGTACAGTGTGCTCAGTGTTTTATATCAATTCCATAGTACAGTATAGACAGTATCCTACATACAGTCCACAGTATAGACAGTATCTTATATCAATTCCACAGTACAGTACAGACAATATTCTACATCCAGTCTATTGTACGAGTACAGTACAGTCAGTATCCTATATCCAGCTACAGTGTAGTACAGTCAGTATTCTATATCCAGTCGATAGTACAGTGCTGTCATTATCCTATATACAGTTCACAATACAGTCAGTATCCTATATCTTATCGACAGTACGCGCCCACACTGAAGTTGTCATAAGCTTTGGCAAATGTGATATGTGTATACTTAGTAGGTTTTTATGATTATTTCGTGTTCGCTTGATGGTGAAATGTTTCTTTTTTTTTACTTTTTTACTTTATCAAACCAATGTCGCCAGTAATGATAATAATATTATCAATTTTGCATTTAGAGTAAAAAAAATATCATCTAAGCTTTGAGTTCATTTTTTGGGTAAGAAAATTTGCTGGACATATTCGCTCAACTTTGGTATTTATATAGCTTTTGTCTTTTTAGTATAATACATGTTATTTAATCCTTCTAAAGGGCTATAGAAGATGTTGAATTGGATTTGAAGATCGAATTGATGTAATATCAATCGATGTTACTGTTTATATAGATTTTTTTTATATTCTTCTCAACTGCAACCATTGATATGTCAATGATCAATGGCCTAAAATTGCGTAACTGTTATAATTGACAATGTTTTAGATGTTTAAGTGATCAATGAAGATGGTCAATCTTGTAATGCATAAAATTGACACTTTGTAATTGTTCGTCTCTAAGGCCTTTTAAAAACAGATTCGCTGTATTATTTTTGTAGTTTCAGATCATTTTGAGTATTGTAGGGAACACTATGGTAGTTATAAGGCCATTCCACAGTTTATAAAGACATGCACACGGATCGCGTCATTTTTTAAATAATGATGCTTTGAGAGTAATTCGTTTAACATCCGATCAACGTCATTAGACAGCTGTTAACTTAGATCATCTGTTATTTATCTTGAAAGTATTTTTTTTATAGTTTCCGTTAATTTTATCTCACCTTTATTATTGGTTCTTCGTATCTTAAAAATAACACAGCCGGGTCTTAATTTCAATGATGTGGACCAAATAATTGAAATTAAGACGCAGGTGCGTTCTGGTGCTGTTTAGGTAGTTTTTCTGATAACATGCTGATGCCGAAGGAAAACATAGTGAGTAATCAGCATGTAGAGATTAACGATTTTTGAAACCCACCCATCGGCTTAAGCAAGAACATGATATTAGAATGCGACACTTGAAACGGTATTCAAACTATATGCCACACACTAGTCTGATAATATTGTTCGGGGAAATACAAAGGTTTATTAGCTTATGCGAAGAAAATAATTCTTTGAGTACTAATTACAAAAGATCTTTTTCCTATAAGCAAACATAAAATAACAAAGTTTTAATTTTAACCTGAAAGAATATCCAGTTTCTTTTTAAGTATGCTATGCTCTGTCCAACGAATTATTTTACTTTAGACCTTTGCACGCTCATCAAGTTGTACATTTTTGACAGTAATTTTTTTACAAGAAGACAAAGATGTAAAGTGTCAATGAGTATTGATAAAAGTTTTATTTAGCCTATCGTCTATTTGTCTTCCGTCATCACAACCTGAAAGAATATCCAGTTTCTTTTTAAGTATGCTATGCTCTGTCCAACGAATTATTTTACTTTAGACCTTTGCACGCTCATCAAGTTGTACATTTTTGACAGTAATTTTTTTACAAGAAGACAAAGATGTAAAGTGTCAATGAGTATTGATAAAAGTTTTATTTAGCCTATCGTCTATTTGTCTTCCGTCATCACGGCTACTGAAAACTGGCCGTAACGTTGGGTTAGTAAAAATCTATATTAGAATATTTCACAAGCATCGTTCCATGCGACGTATTTGTGCCGTTCTGTGGGCTGTGGGTCATCTAATGCATAGACTATTAACTATGTCATCATATTTAAATTTATTCGTAATTAACTAAAAGCAAAAGAAACTCGGCATTTATGAATTAGTTCTTGTTTTTATTTCACTTTGTAGTATAAACAATGAAAGTATAAACACTTTTTAGTTATACCACTTATTCATCACGCAACACAGTATTTTTAGCAAATGACATGGCCATCAAATTGATTAAAATTCATTGTCTTTAGGCCATCACGAATTGATGATGATGATGATCGCCTTGTCAAAACCGTTGGACGGGGTATACTTATTATTCACCCCGCATCGTGCTTCTGCACCTAATAAAGGTGAAGTCGAAATGTCATTCGAGGTGATCAAAGGACTTGTCCAAACGATGTGACTTCTGTATTTAAAATAATTGTTCTTTATTAAAAATATTTATTCCCTATTAGGGAACGTACCTATATACTACATTACCCCTTTTTTCAATTTTTTAACCCCCCCTCGGTAAGCACCCGTAGTATATGCCACGACAACCACCCCTCTAGTTATTACGTAGTAATTCATAAATATGAATATATATTATATAATTCATAATATTCATTAAATATTTCTTTATTTGAATATAGCATGAAATAATATTTGATTTCCCTTGTAAATATTGGCTATGCGACGAAAACCGAAATCCCCTCCGCCCCTGTCACCAAGCGTGTTATTTTGAAGACCTCCCGCCTCTGATGGAGTCACGTAGTATGGCTACGTTCCCTAAGGTGTTTAGGTTAAGATACAGCTATTAAAAGGTGTTGTATAGTAACGTGCGTGCGGCTATCTTAGATAGAATAAACTCTGCTGTTATATCAGAAAGTTTAAGTGTGATATTAGGTGTCTTTTAGTATGAATAGTTGTATGTACTGAATATGTGGAGCTCAAGCTGCGTATTATCAAATTGTAAAGTTTTATACATACTCAAAATTGTAGAACATGTAATAAAAAATATTATTTCTGATTTTAATTCATAAATGACTTATTATTTTTCCCTCTGTCTGTTGTTCGAATATACGTTTGGGTCGAGGGCAATCGAAGTGTAACTATTCAAAAGCAAAACACAAGTCTGAGCATTCAAAAATCCCATTTGTCAATATGCCACAATTCCAGGGGACACCCCTCACGATCTCTAATAGTATTGAGATCATTGGTGTCGACATAATGAACGATGCACAATATCGGGGTCATCTAGAAGGCAAGGCCAAACTCGCTTCTGAAAAGCTTGGTGTGCTAAATCGGTCCAAGCAGTACTTCCCCCTACGGCAACGACTTGTACAAAGCACAAGTCAGACCGCATATGGAGTACTGTTCACATATACGCGCCAGGGTACCCCCTTACCAGACTGACCCCTCGACTACATCTAGCGTTGCGCCATTCGTAACGTCGATGATCGCATACTAACAGACGGTCTAGAACAGCTTAGCCTTCGGAGAGACGTTACAAAGTAGAGAAAACGGATGAACAACATTTCGAGACTGGGATTTTCGTAAAAATTAAAAATAATTGCAATTTAAAAATATATATATTTTTATTTAAAGTAATTTATTACAAGTAATGTAAAGAAAACAAATACAAGTACAACCTTCTCCAGATAATGTTTTAAATTATAATTTTAGAAGATGGGAAGCCAATTGCTATCGCACTTACTATTCTACGATGAATTTTTATATCTATAAACTTGAGAAATGACCAGTCCTCATTACTGTAATGTATGTAAATTGTGGGTAGTTTTGTATTTCACTAACAAGTCGAATAAAGCAGTCTTGTTACCGCCGCCATTGTTTTATTTGTAGTACATTACAACTGGCGACGAGAATATTAATTTAAAATAAGTATTTAGTAAAATGCCTTTCGGAAAGTTATACGAATTTGATATATACGGTCGTGCAAATTGGGACGCGTACGTAAGGCTCGTGGAACAATTTATTTTGTTAAACGATATAAAACGCGAGTTACGCGTGGCCACGTTGGTCACCCACGTCGGCGCAGCAACGTACCAGGTCATGTGCGACTTGTGTTCACCCAAGCACCCGGAGGAACAAGATTTTAAGGAATTGGTCAAGTTAGTACGTGATCACTTAGAACCAAAGAGATCGGAAATAGCCGAGAGGCATGTATTTCGACAGCGACGTCAGGCGGAGATGGAAAATGTGGGCATTTTTCTGCAAAATCTCAAACATCTCGCGACCTATTGCAACTTTGGAAATTATCTCGAAGAAAATCTTAGAGATCAATTTGTATCTGGGTTGCGAAGTGAGGAGATGCGATCCCGTCTATTCGCAGAACCCGCGCTAGATTACAAAAGGGCGGTGGAATTGGCGTTGGCGCTGGAGGCGGCCGAGCGGCACGCGGACACAGCGGCCGCGGGCAGCAGCGGCGGCGTGGCGGACCCCGGGCCCGCGCCGCACTGTGCGCCAGGCGATACAGGACTCGGGCAGGGCGGTGGCGGACTCCACCGAGTGGCGGTCCCCGGCGGCAGCGGGGCCCAGGCCACTGGCGGATGGCAGCGACCCGCTTGCTGGCGATGTGGCAGGCAGGGCCACGTACCGAACAAGTGTCGTTTTAAATTATATATGTGTAATAAGTGCAGTGAAAAGGGTCATTTGGCACATATGTGCTCAATTAATTTACAGTGTTCCATGAACAAAGATAGATATAAAAACTATTATATAGCGGGCAGTGACAGTGATGCTAGCGATGGATTGCTTTAAAATTTCATATTAAGAAAACAAGTAAAAGCGACTCATATTTAATTTATTTTGTTAGAGTATATGTTGTATCTTTGATGTAGTATAAAGTAAAATATTAATTGTGTTAAAACTATTTTTTGAAAATTATTTTTCGTATTTACCAATTCTGAGTAACAATCGCGATTAGACGAGGCGGCCGTATACTTAGTTTTTACATTTATTTACTTTATACATATTTTGGCTTACGAAACATGTCTGTTGCATTGATTTATCTATATCAATCGCACAGGAACCAAACGGCTATATAATAATTTCTAGCATTATTTATATATACATATCAAATACCACTTTATCGTCTTACTTTTTAATACCGTTACAAGTAATTATTACTTTTAAGAGTAGTACAATTATTGCTTGTAGGCGTAACTATATGTATATGTAAATGAATGTAATTGCTGTGTCAACTTAATTAGCATGTTATTTTACTTGTTAAAGAAATGTCATCATAGCTTGTTAATTTCGTGCAAGGTCTAGTCAGCTTCGGTATTTTTAAGATGATTACGATCCAAATGTACTCAATTGACTTGTGCGGAACAGCTATTTGCGACACTAGTAGCGGATTATGAATTGATGACATGAAAATATTAGATTTCCATAAAGACACTGGCAATCACTGTAATCACTATATATTTAGGCGTATGTTATTAGTAGTTGAAAATCTTTAAGGCTGTGTTGTCTAGACTATGAGACGCTGGCTTACAATTGAAAATGAAGAGATGTAAATTGTTGACAAATCATGATTTATTATAGGCAGGGAATATATAAATATTCCAGCATAGATAGGCAGGGAAATATACGTATTCTAGCAAACATAGGCAGGGAAATATATATATGTATTCTAGCATAGATAGGCAGGTACAGATTTTACTTAGGTCAAACAGGTGACAGGGGGCTACGCCAGATTTATTTAATTATTATTTTGCACAATGCCATGTAGTTACTACACTCTCTGTACAGATAATTAATAAGCAGAGGGCACAAGTTGGCTCGATGAACGTTAGTAAGCATACGCGGGTATAGATAATCAGTTACTAGAGCTGGCATATATCTGCTAGTGGTACATCTACACTGCGTATAGAGTGCTATGCTTCATTGATTTTGTTTAAAATAAATGATTTTTATATATGTCGTGGAAGACCACGGGCACTAAAAATGGCCCAAACTTTTGGAGGGTTTGCGTGGGGGCCATGGGAAGGCTAACATGTAGAGGCCCCTTGAAAATTTAATTTAAAAGTAGCGTGACACTGACAGGCGATTATCCCTGTCTGCACTATATTGTAACAGGCTGTCCTGTCAACCAATAAAATGAGATCTATTTATTGTTTATTTAAAGACTAGAAACCATAATATTGTAGGATTAGAGAATACAAGAAAATACAGAGTTTATTATAAATTATAGTAAGCAGGTAACTTCTATACAACATTGTAACAGTTATTAACCGTATTTAATCTAAATTGTATATAAAAGAAATCTTTTGATTGAAACTCTGAACCTTTACCATGCTTAGGCCAATATTGGACCGTTCAGTTCTGTCTTTCAGTTGGGATGATCTAGACAAAGTGATGCATGTAAACATGGACTTAAATCATGTCATTCAATATTATTGAATAAGGTCACGTCCTTTAGGTTGATCCATCAAATATCAGCACTAGTGTTAATATTGTATACCTATTTATAAAGTTATATCTACATGTATTGTATTATAATCACATTTTCTTCTATTAAAGTGACTTAGTTATTGCTATGTTAATATGTTCATTCAAATTCATGATAATAATACTATTTCATTAATACTATTTGGATCACAAAACCATTTTCTTTAACCATTTCATTTACCAATGGTGAAATATGTGGATATTGTTTTTTTTTCTATTTTGCTTTATTGTTCTGTTATAAAAAGGGGGGAAATGTAATGTATGTAAATTGTGGGTAGTTTTGTATTTCACTAACAAGTCGAATAAAGCAGTCTTGTTACCGCCGCCATTGTTTTATTTGTAGTACATTACAATTACCTCCCATTTCAATGCGTTCTAGTTTCATTTTTGCGATAAAAAGTAGTAGGTAGTAATATTTTTTTATAACGCAGGGGATAATTATATAAGTAGGTATTATAAAGTTCCTTGCACTTCTTATCTTCAAAATGACGATAAGATTGTAAATGTTGTGAATTATATCTAGTAAGAGAGTCTGATACAACTCAACATTTTGTAAAGTGTTTTATGTGTTGTTTTTGTATCTTTGTTAAACGGCATGATAAAGGAATTGTGTATTATTGTAAAAAAAGGTTTTTTCAAATTCAATAGCAAATACGTTACACAAACGTCGATCCAAATCTTTCACATTGCGTAGGCAAACGTAGCCGGCTTAAAAACGTTATGTTTGTTGCTTAAATATTGTATCTTCTGAACGAACAAATATAATGGCTTAAATGAATTACTAAATTGATAATGAAAGACAAATAATAATATAATTTCTTATGCATGGTTTTCATAATAATTATTGAAGAATACCAGGGAGATTCACCTTGTTGTTTGCTAATATTTTGTCTTTTAAGAGGACGTCAATATAACTTCTAATTGTTCCATTCACAACACAATAATCACCTTCTTGCGCATTTATTCCATCTGTCAGGACCGCAATGATTAAGAGTGCGATGCCTAGAAGAATGAAGCAAGTATTAACAATTTAGTATATAATAGTCTATTTCAAATTGGGAGGTATGGGAGAAATTACGTACATAGAGAAATAAACATTGTGAGGGTATGATTGTCGGTTATCCGTTTAGCGGTGTACGGGGAATAAAAGATATCTTCGTATCGTACACTTTTTATACACACACTCTCTATTCTATTTGCAAGTCGGATTTTGTTTTGGTGGGGGCAAGCAGTGCGAGATCTGAATTTTGTTCACGACCACGAATGTCGTGTGCCGAACTGTCCCGGTGCTTTTTGCATTTACTATTTACCTATTTTTGTAAAGTCCATTGCTTCGAATATAACAGCAAAAATATTTTAATTATAAGTGAAAATCCATTTCAGTGACAGCTACCAACTCACCAGTATAAGTTACAATTTCGTAGTGGACACAGTCACGGTGGACACTATAGTAGATTGTTTAACTGAGTAAATGGCGACCAAGCCTGATGTGATAGCATAAGTGTTATAGTAGTGTACATCACTAGTTATGGGCAGCACTATTGGTGGATTGATTGTCTGTGGTGGGATGACGCAACATGTCGTGAGGTTATTTGAATATTCCAATATATGTCTTTTATAAATAATTAACAGTGGTTTTAATACATGGTGGCAGCGGTGTTGGAATATTATCATTATGGCAGAGGGAGGCATTCACATCAAAGGGCCGGAAGAATTTAACTTCGAACCAGAAAATTGGGAAAAATGGTTGACAAGATTCAACAGGTATTTGTTGTTGTCGGGAAACATAAAAAAAACGGATACCGAGAAAATAAATCTTCTCGTTTACGCTGCAGGAGATAAAACAGAACAATTGATCAAACAATTGAAAGTGGAGAAGAGTGACAATTTTAATGAAGTAGTGACGGCTTTAAACAAATATTTTTCTCCGAAGAAAAATGTGGTGTATGAAAGATGGAAGTTCAATTCGAGATGCCAGAGGGAAGGCGAAAAGACTACAGAATTTATAAAGGCTTTGCATGTTTTGGCCGAGAGCTGTGCATATGGAGAGTTAAAAGAAGAACTAATCAGAGATAGAATAATAATTGGAATTTTGGACAAAAAAACAAGTGAACGGCTGCAGCTTATGCCCGAGTTGAAATTGGAGGAGGCAGTTATAATCGTACAACAGGAATCTCAGGTGTGGCAAGGGGAAAGACAACAAAGCGAATTTGAGTTGAATAAAATAGAAAATAGATCAAGGAAAAAATGTTGGTGGTGCGGAAGATGGAATATTCATTCAAAGGAAAAATGCCCAGCATCGAACCGGGAATGCTACAAATGCAAGAAAATAGGACACTATGCGAAATGCTGTAAGGATTGGAAAAAAGTAAATGTGATGGATTTCACAGGAGAGGACTTTAAGATAAATTTGCAAACAGAGATTGGAGATAATAATCAGGTAGTAAAGTTTTTGATAGATACAGGTGCAGATATTGTGGCCATCCCGGATAGACCAAAAAGGATTAGAATAAAACCTAGGTATCTGGAAGAGTATGACTGTAATATTATAAGTTTCATTTAGACTAAGTAACTTTTTCATTCTTATTTTATCTTTTATGTTTCAATTAAAGTAATTGTGTATGTAATAAGAGTTAAGAGGGAGGATGTTATAGTAGTGTACATCACTAGTTATGGGCAGCACTATTGGTGGATTGATTGTCTGTGGTGGGATGACGCAACATGTCGTGAGGTTATGTGAATGTTCCAATATATGTCTTTTATAAATAATTAACAGTGGTTTTAATACAATAAGCTGAGTTATAGATTTTTTTTAAATTACCTTGATTTATGTGTATTTTATGTGGAAAATCTTTTCACACTCAGGGAAAGTACTTATATTCAATATTAAGGGCTCTAACTTTCAGGGTTTCATTTTCCCGATATATACAATAAAATTTCGGGTGGGTATCGAGAAAAAATGGCTAGTAGGTGGAGTGGGAGGCGAAAGCTGCCCCTGCATTTGTTCGCGAGTGAAGAGTCGTATGTACGCAGCAAGTGTCTGGGCTCTGGCAATAAACAAAATAGGAGTACGCAAGCACCTAGGCGTTGCACCGCGGGGCTTCGCCCAGAAGCAGTAAACTCGTCACTGGTGCTGGCATGAGTACTCCCTCTGGATCATCGCATACAGGAAGTAGCAATCCTGAATAAGTCAAAGATAGGAATAGTCCTATGAATGCTTGGGAACAGAGATATCGAGAGTAAAGCTGCTAATACAAAATCACACCCTGCCGAGCATATCGACATATATCGAGTTATCTGCAAAATGATAATTTTTAGTTTATTGTACAATCGTTTTAATAAGACAATTCTTTGCAATATGACATTATTTGTTTTGCATATATCACATTATTTCAATAAATTTTCGTACGTAAAAAAACCAGCTACATATGTTCTTTCAAATACTACGAAGTTAATACGACCATCTTTTCCGCTCTCCTGTAAAGTACCTATTTTGCAGATATCTCTTTTTACTTTGCACCCGTCGATATGAACCTTCAGTTCATGTGCCTGGTAGATCAAGAAGAGTTGAACACTCACCGCACGAAGGCAGTACGCATATTTACGGACGGGAGCATGATCAACGGGAAGATAGGAGCATCATTCTCCCTTTGGGATAATTGTATTAGTTTCTACGTGTTTTGGTGAAAAAAAAAGAAAAAGATCAATAATAAAAATACCCCTTTTCCCTGTCTTAGTAGAATAAATAAAATAAGAAATAAAAAGATAAAAGAAAGAAATACACTCTTTCATGACCCAAGAAAGTGGAGGAAGGCGATTAAATAAATAAAATTAAAAAAGTTTAAGTAATATAAATATAATTCCTTTAGCCTACACCCGACAACATTTTAAAATCAAAATAAACTTGTTAAGTATCACTGTAAATTTTTTACTGCTTTCGTCTAAAAAAATTATTATCAAGTTTTGTTTCGGTTCGAATTGGAACTATGTTAAATTATGGGTCTTATTATCGAATCTGTGCTGCACAATGTAAAACCCGGTATCTAATTCTCTCGCAATCTTAGTTCTATGAATTTAAGTGTATATCTCTTTTTAGTGTTGCTTTTTCGTTTCATCGATTTTCAAATCACAACGATATTTATTACTGTCTTTCAATTCTGGCGAAGCAACCAAAATAGACAGCATAGGACAATACAAGGACAGCTTTGATACTGAATGATTCACGTACTCACGAAACAAAAATATAGTTTTCATCTTTTTTTTCAAATGACTAATGGGATGATATCGAAGAGACGAAGAGTAAAGTGCATAGATGTTAAAACTAGTTGCTTTATATAGATACTGAAAATATTTATGTAGAATTATAAAAACAAATAAGACTTGTTTCTAAAGACAATTTATGTTTGTAAAGACGTGTTTTCACAGTTTAATCTGAGCACGGTAGAAAATGGACTATAGATAATACATTACGTGTATTTTTTTTGTCTTCAATTGTTCTGTAAATGTTTGTGTAATAAAACAAAAACAGGTTAATTAGATAGACTCACCCACACCCTCGTTGACTGAGAACTGAGCAGACATACACATGTACGGTAATTGAAACTCGTTACAACAATAACGGTCACTTTTCAAGGCGGCCGCCATTTAGTTTGTTTTGCACTTGCCAAAATTTTTAATATTTCTTACATGTCTGTCTATTTACCACCGTAAACGAATCTGACGGCCAAATGGCGACGTCTTCCAAGTTGTAATATAATACATACCATTATACAAAAATAGGAGGAATATGTATGTATCAAGAATGTGTAAGTCCGAATAAGAGATCGCGATAGCATGACTTGACTATATTAAATAATAAACACCTGATATACACACATACTAGACTGCGGCACAGAACCTTCATGGGTTTATTCGTGTCGCATGGAGTCGTGTAATATATAGACTATTAAATTACATGGCGACATTTTTAAACTAGATTTCTTGAATTATTATAAAAAAGGCCGTGATAGCTTAGTAGTTTCACGCACTCGCGTTACAAACTCAAATGACGCAGGTTCTAATCTAGATCGGAAAGCTAGGCATTTTTCTGACCTAATGTACATACTTAATATAGAGTGTAATGAGTTAGTATTCATCTTCTTACTTAATTGTTGTGTCATGAATTAATTTGAACTTTGATAACATGGAAATTGTTTTATAATATAAAATTGTATATACTCAATTTTCTGAAATAAATAAATAATAATTATTATTATTGTCACAATTACCACTTACCAGCGGTGAAACAAAACATCGTGATAAAACCTGCACATTGACATAAACGATATGTCAAACTTGCCAAGCCACCTTGAACTGCAGTCCACTGCACTCCTAAGAAGTTGGGAAGAATTGGTTTGGTTATTGGTCTTGGCAATGATTATTGTGGGACTGTTATGGGTTGTTATTCTTTTTTCATTATTTTTATATCAAAAATACATAAAAAAATATTTGCAGGTGTCATGGATATACAGCTTAGTGAAAAATATACAATACGTTTATTCAAACGAATTATAATGGTTCGTTAATTAAATGTGTCACTTGTATGCTTTGTATTGTCGTAGTACTGGTAAATTTATTACTATACTTTTAATATGAGTGTTACCTTGTCTTGTATTTGTAAATATAAAGTTCGTCAAACCTTCAATTGTTTTAAATATATTTTATAGAGTACTGTTTTATTAATTTAATTTCTACTTGCCTATATTCATTAAAACATTTCTATCGAGATAAAACGCTTTAGTTATTTCCTGTTCTGGAATAATCAATGACATAGACTAGCACTTGTAGCGAACGTAGTTTCTTTGTTCATAGTCCGGGGTTTCTCTATTTTTCCCTCTCCTGTTATTAATTACTTGCATTTCCTCATTATTTTTATCTAGGTTCCTTCCAGAACCAAGTGTTGAGTGAGAGACGGTAAGCTGACGCCCCGGCACTGGCAGACATATCTCCTTCATGTCAATATCTAATGTAGGTAGATGAAACACCTTACACTTCAATCGCTTGTCGTCAGATGGAGAACTCTGTAGCCGTTTGCCTCTATATGAAAGAAGTACTTGTTCACTCTCGCTTTTAGTAGAAACCGAAAGAAATTACACATTACATGTCGTCATAAATTAGATTGAAGAAGATATTCCTATTATTATATTCTATATTCTTCTTTCTTTCTTCTTTCTATATATAAAGGGATATAAAAAAAATAAACACAGTCTACCATAGAAAATAATTTATATTTAAAATTGATATTGTTTTCTACATAAGTACCTACAAACAAAATGTATTTACAGTTCAAACGACGATATATTTGAAATACAAAATCATATACATATATTTGAGAATTGGTAGGCAGTATTTAAATTTATGCATTTGATATTCATTTATAAAATACTAGATAATGTCCGGCATGCATTGTAACCTCTTGTTTTTCAGAATAAATCTTTTGCCGCGCTATATATCATGTTCTCATTTATGCTACTGTTTCAGAAACCTTCACATAAAATAATAATTGTATAAAATTCAGTTCAATTCAATCAGACGAGTGGTGCGCAAACGAGGGAACAAACACACAAAGTTTCACTTTTATGTAAGTCACACAGTATTCTATGGACCTCGGGATTGAGAATCATCATTGTTCAAGCTCGTATCTCTTATTCATGAAAGTATAAGAATAATGATAGCTTAGTAAAAAACGTAATGATGATGATGCTTTAGGCCGCTTCCTGATTTGTCGATGCGCAGCGATGTGGAAGTGGAATGCGTATGCTTGCTATATATACGTGACACCGAATGCTTATTTTTGTTTATTCTGTGATGGACTCGACGTGTGCTGCGATGATATGAGATTGGTATATACCGAATGAATCGGGAAACGCATATAAATAACGCACTCGGTCAGCTTTCGATACTGCTTATACCGATTCCGCACCGTTACTGCATCGTGAAACAATGGAATGTGGAACCATTTGTACGTTTGGGTGCCTAGCACTTTTGGTCTAGTTTATGTCGCCATAACTTTGATATGCATTGTGGTTAGTGAGTGGCTAGGTTCCTGTCGCCAGCACATTCATAAGTAACAAGTGTTGCGGATGTCTATAAACGACGGTAATTACTTTTCTCCATATGAACCGTCTGGTTCTTGCTGTACTTCAGCAATATATTTGATATTAGCTGACTTGGCTGGTGTGCACCGACTTTTAACCGATGGTTAAAATAAAATAATCGCCAAAAATGTATGGAAAAACAGTGATTATTTTTGGTTAGCCGTCGGTTAAATTTCGGTGCACACCAGCCTTAGAATGTTATAATAATTATTTAAACGTTCAACAAAATGCAGTTCACGCAAAAATGTAAAATATTTGGAAACGGGACATTCATTTCATCAATATTTATTTCAAATTCTAGGGTGAATTAATATAAAGAAAATGGGAATCTGTCTCATTATTTACATATCTATATAAAATAAATGTAATATACATTGATATATCAATGGTAGTAAAAGATATTGTGCAAGGTGCCTTCTATTGAAAATATTTTTCGAGAGAAAAGTTGGCTTGCAGATTTTATATTTTTTTAAAATTTTCGATGCGACGACAGATGCGTGGCGATTTTTCTAGCTCTTGATTTTTAATTGAATTTTGAAGATATAAAAACTAAAGTAAATTTCTCATAAATCTATTTATAACTAATTACATTATAACATTGCACTTTGCAAATTTACATTACTATCTAATTATGTATTATTGAGCTAGATTTAATCTTTGTCACTAGAATACCCAATAGTGCGTGTTATATTAAACTTTGAAAGGTTCCACTGCACTCCTCTCTTCTTATGTGGGCAATAGACAACATAGTTGCCATCCCCGACTAGGGTTTTGTAGAGCGTATCAAATAGGTTACCTCGGCGTATATAGTTCATTTAGATATTTTGCGAATAAATGCTTATCATATTTTGGACGAACATCAACTTAATCTGTAATTCACCACTGACTAGTATTGTGTCGGATATAATTCCGACAAGCAACAACCTTATTTGATTGACCAATATTGGTTTAATATTATTTTCATCATAAAATATGTAAGTAGTGTAAGTGCGTCGCGATTTCTTCAAATATAGTCTTTCTTTCTTTCTAATCGACAACTCATTATACTTGCCTGTAAAATATTCGTCCAAACAATGTTAAGGATTTAATTCACCAGCTTGGCACGGTCTGTGCATTCAGCCAGAGTCATGTGTAAGTTTCAATTTAGTTTTATAAAACGAGGGAAAGCTTAGCAAGTTAACTATTTAACTTACGCAAATGTATATAAGGCTTCTCGTTATGTTCCGACTCCATTTGGATAAATTTTAGTGCTAGTCACGGTTTTATAATACGGCCGTCGTAACTTGGCGAATGTGAACATAGGCTCTGCGAACTTTAGCGCATGTAAACTCCTGAAGAAAACACAGTGACCAAGTAGTACAAAGCAAGGAAAATATAGAGGGATGAAGGGCGACCAATTGTATTCACTGACGAGTCGTATGCCCACTCATCACTCGAGTGTACATGCTCTAAAGTTCGCAGGGCCTATGTTCACATTGGCCAAGTTACGCCGGCCGTATTATACGCATATGTAGCAATTAGTTAATGCTTTACTATTTATGTGACTTTGACATTATTATTATTTGTTAATGACGTTAGACATTGACAAATTACATATGTATATACACTAATGTCTCTAATAATTAACGGCGTTATTTTTAATGCTACAAATTATACGTATTTAGCGAGGCACTAAAATTATCCCAGATGCAGCAGGAACATTAGGAATATACTAGAAGTTAATTTTTTAATAGTTAACTTAAACACTATCACACAACGATAAAAACTAGCCCTTTAAAACTAGACTTTCACACATATTACGTTACGATGTTTTTTTGTAGATTTATAAGTTGTATTGTATTAAATTATTTAGAAAAAAATATGAATAGGCCCACTGGTTATGCCTAAATAATCCGAAACAAACAACATGGCTGCTTTAACAAATCGGTTGAAACCAAATTACACGGTATTAAACAAAATGAATCAAATCGGTTGGAAGATTTATTAATACAATAAATTGTTATATTTTAGTTTTTTAAATTGATTTGTGTTATATCATAGATTTTCACTTCACTCTTCACTCTCAGGATCACTGTGGTTCCTTCATTTAAATTGAAAGACAGAATAATATTAGCTTTATAGCGCATTAGTCTGTTAGTGCTCCATCTGGGTTAATGTTCTAGTTATTCACGCAGATGTAGCGATATGTTTAATGATTTATTTCTGATGCGATATTGTACCTATTCGTGAACGACCTTTCAACGCTATTAACAAGACGCATTTGACCATAGTCAATAACCATGACATAATCCCAGATGGAGAACGAGCTTGCGATAAATACTGACCTAACACAGCGCGTACAGATGAGTTGCAATTAAGCAACTAATCATTATCAGGGTCGTCTTAACTATATTGAGCGCCGGGTGCGAAAATGACGCTGAATTCCAGCGGCAAAAACTAATATTAGTAAAAATACATAATATACAGTTAATCAATTTCAATAAGTGATACACTTTTAGGGACACATTTTGTCAGCGTTTGTCAACTCAGCATTATTGTCGCGAATAAACGCGAGTTCGGACGTTCCATTAGTGGCAAACAACGCCCAAAACTGTTCCATAAGGCGACCGCGGTCGTTGTGTTCGCGACGAAAACGTCACTAATAACATCATCATTTTCGATCACAACGCTCACAACGACCCATGTCAAGTGGAGGGTCGAATAGCCGTTCCACTTGGATTTACGATTGTAACGCCGGCAAGCAAATACAACAGGATAAATCGCGGTCGTGAACGTGGTCTTTGTGCGTCCCTAATGGAACGTAGCAAGTTATACAGACGTTTCGTTGTTTACTTTCTCTCACATCACCCGATAGGTCTCACCGTCTCAAGACACGTGTCACCACCTCATCTTCCAAACCCCTACACATTGTTATCAGTGACCGAGTTGAGACGATGTTAAGAAATTTTCAAAAGTTGCAGATTACGCATGGTAGGCATAATATAAGGTGATCGGTTTGCGCCTCTAAGGTCAGTGCGCCACGGGCCCCTTGCACCCCCGGGTAAAGACGGCCCTGCTCTTCATTTAGATGTTTGTCGAGTATAAGGAGACATAATGTACCTATATATTATTATTTACAGTATCCTACACGCGTTTTTGAGCACATTCTTCTTCTTGCCTCCCGGCCGGTGCTTGGCTGGCCGCAAGAGGATTGTGCCGTTGCTGTTATGGTTCGTGAAGTTACCTGAAATTAATTCACTTAAATCAGTCATAAATTAGCTCTCCCCGTCATATAACGTAGTAGTGCAGCCAGCCTTCTGGGCACGCGAGATTTCTGGCAGAGATTTGTTTCATTATTTATACTGATTTAGTTGTAACTTGGTCTATTTTTAATTTTTTAGTAATTAATTGCGTGAACTGTCACGAATTTGAATTATAAAAATTGTTTTAACTGAAAATAAACAGCTCATTTTCAATTTTGTAAATTTCATGAAATTGAAAAGGAACTAATTAGAATTTTGAATTCATAATTGAATTACATTAAAAAAAACATGTTTTAAATAAAAACTCGATTGAATGTTTAATTGAGGTTTTCTATAAGACAAGAACGGACTGGTGGTGCTAACTGTGATTGCAGAGTCTATTACGAGTTCTAATTATATAACCTGACCTTAACGTCAGTAATGAGATTCTTTTTCCTTCGGCAATATTCTATTTTATCTGTAGTCAAGATCAGTGAAACATAAACAAAGCGAATTCATCAAAGTAATTTTAACGTTGATTCCAGTCTTAAATCCGCTAAAAAATAACTAAATACGTATGTAACATCAAATTTCACGTGAGCAAAGATTTTTAAAGTTTACTACACGCACAATTTGAAGGAAAAATCTTTCGTTATACTTCGACGATATTTACCAAAGAACAGCCGACATGATAGATTTGTATTGGTTAGTTTAGTTTATTTTAATCATATAATTGTTTTGTTAACTATCACAAAGTGTTAAAGCTCTTATTTTCAAAATTATAGTCATTATTATTAAAGTAAACATCAAAGACTGTTTTGACAAAATACGTACATCGTGACTAAAGCAGTTTTATTTTTTTTATTTTTTTATTGCAGGAGACAGGCAGACGGCCCACTTGATGGACAGCGGTTACCATCGCCTATGGACATTTGCAACACCAAAGGTGCTACGAATGCGCTGCTGCTCTCTTTAGGGAGCCTGGAACCTGGTCACTAATGCCGGAACACAACACAAGGTTGTTATGGCGACATACTCTAGACCAGGGGTGGTAGCCATCCAGTCGGCCACCAGTACGCGCCACATACGCTGATGAATTTTATTTTGGTTAATATAATAATCATGGATGCTGTGCACCCACTATAAAGCTCTCATGGGTACTTGACTCTGTGAGCACTCACGGAGTCGGCACCCCTGAAGTGAGTCATCGAAGCTCGCAGTTATCGCACGAAATACGATTAGCTCATGATTAATACTTACACACCAATTTTCTGTCAGAGAATCGACCCTAAGAGCTGAAATCATGACAATGATTCCAGCATGGCATGACCACGTTGAAACCTATATCACTTTATTTACCTATAACGGGTGCGATACACGGTGGCATTGAGTTATCGTTAGAGCAGTCCTCTCTTCGCATGTCGGCCAAACACCGTGCAGCCAACGCCCGAAACACGGCACCGACGTTCACGTCTTCCTTCACTGAAGCACGCATTAATCTGCAGCCAAGTGCTCTTGCGACTAGTTCGGCTTCATCACTGTGGACAGAAAAGGAAATGCATTAATAAGTGTATACAGGCGGATTCAGTAAAGTAGAGATGACACGAATAGTGGTTTGGCCGAATACCGAATGTTCGGTGTAAGGTATGTGCATTTCGCGGATAACAGTTTAGTATGGAAGCAATAATTTGTGAAGTATTATTTTACGTTCCAGCGAATGATAGGTACACATAAATAAAACTGGGTTTTAAACGCGATTTAAATTATTATTTGATTCTGACATCACTGGGTTTATTATAAAGACATATTACCGATTATTATATTTTTCCATTAAAAAAAACAATACTCACGGTCCCACCACACACTGGTCCATAAGATCTATTTTGTTTTGCACTATAATTGTAGGTATTTCACCACATTCGTTCTCTACCTGAAACAATATAATAAATATGAAATCACATCATACAAAGGTTCAATAATGGCCGTGTACTAGTTAGATTCACGCGTAGCGGGTTTTTTTTGTAAGATATAATAGGGATATTAACTAAGTCATATTCCATTATTGAATTTAATAAGAAATAAAAAAATGTAACATTAGAGTATTGACAACAGGCGGGCGGTCTGCATTGATTATATCAATGGCGGTCTGCTTGTATATGCTGAACTCGTGCTATTAAAAAAAATTAAATCATCTACTGGCCAATGCGCGCTGATATTTGTATAGTTGATTAAAAATGTGAAAATTAAAGTATTTTCTAAAAATAGCTTCAGGAAGGTTTATTTTATTTTTAAATTTCAGTTTAATATTTTCTATTTTTGGGCTAGCAAACATCAATGAATAAATTATATTTTTTCATATAAATAGTTCATTATAATTCGAAAAATATAGAAAAAACTAAAATATGCTCGTGACTTTATCGACGCTTAATTTGAAATTCCCGCGAGATTGTAAGCTATCGTTTTAGTGGAAACTGTGTCGGAATTAATTTTAATGCATCCAAACAACTTCAAACCGCTCCTGGGAACGTTCCTATGGGACTCCCGAAATAAAAATATCACATATTTTATTACAATTCCTTTGCCATCGGTAAGTAAAAAAGTCACATTAAAATTAGATTACCGCGGACAAGACAAAAAAGCCCAGTAGTTTTTACGCGAATCCCGAACTAAAACAAGCAAACAGACAACAAATCTAAAGAAAATAGCATCGTGTTCTCCATCGTTTAAATAGTCTAGACCCGTTTTTTTAATAGCTTTTATGTACATATTTGGCATATTTAGAATTTAATAAAATAGATATTTTTTATGCATTCGTTACAGAGAAGAGCTCTTTCTGTTTATAACGCACTTGATGATACTGGTGACAGTTTTGAAAATAACCGGTCATATGAAATCGATTAGGTTCTCCTATGAAATGAATGTACTCTGTGGGTAAGGTAAAAAAGTACTAATATTTGACACATTTTAATAATAGTAACTGAATTATAAAGTCTGGAAAATGGAATATTATTCTGGAGATAGTACTAAAAGTTTACATGAAATTCAAACAAGATTTAATAAAAGCAACAATAGGTTGTAAACAATATTTCCTACTTTGCTCAAATTTTATATTTTGGAGGTCTTCAAGTAGAAGTAAAACAATGTTGTGTGTTTGAATTGCAGTTCAGGAATGCATGATGTAGGCTCGCTCCGCGCTTACTAAAGTACTACAAAAATGCAGACGCTTAGCAGCTAACGGAGCGAGCTATGTCCCCGCGGTAGGCGGGGCGTGGTCGCACGGGCTTTACGGGGGTGACGTCAGTGGAGTGATTCCGTCCGCAACAGTTTGTGAGCGGCCGCCGTGGCGATCGGACGTCTGCGGCTACAGGGCTCCCCCTCAAGCGAAGCGTACCGGTGGTTTGACTCGACGTCCACTGCGGGTGTGAAAATTTTCTGTGCCAACTGCCTTTTTCAAGGCGTCCGTATGGTCGTCACACACTGCCTTTTTCAAGGCAACCATGTTTCCGCAACGATCTTTACTGCCAACTGCCTTTTTTAAGGCATCCTTCTGGTTTCCAACTGCAGGGTGAGTTGGCGTAGTGCACAGCTTCAGGACGTAGGCGGGCTTCAGACGGTCGATAGACACGTTGGTTTCTCTTCCAGGCAGCTTAATTTTGAAGAATTTATCATTTCGTTCCAGGATTGGGTAGGGTCCTTCGTAGGGAGGCTGAAGTGGTTTCTTCACGGCGTCGACTCTGACGAATACGTTTTCACATGTTGCTAGGTCGTGATGTACAAATGTCTTCAGATTATTCTCGTGTGTAGTGTCTGTGGTTGGAGTTAGGCTTCTGATAGTTGCTTGAAGTTTATGAACGAAATCTTCGTGTAGTGGTATACTTTGTGGTTGGGTAGGCGTTATGAAGGTTCCGGGAACACGTAGGGCTGTGCCAAAAGTTAACTGCGCGGCGCTCGTTTTTGTGTCTTCACGCACAGCGTTTCGTAGGCCGAGTAGCACCGTTGCCAGTTCGTCCGTCCATTTTCCGCCGTTTTGCAAACGGGCGGTTAGTGCTGTTTTAAGCGTGCGGTGCCATCGTTCAACTATCCCGTTGCTTTGTGGGTGATAAGCGGTCGTTCTGGTTTTCTCTATTCCTAGTAGTCTAGTTAATGATTGAAATAGCTGGCTCTCAAATTGTCGACCCTGGTCCGAGGTAATAGTTGTAGGGCAACCAAAACGAGCTATCCATTGGTCGTAAACCGTCTTGGCAACTTGTTCCGCTGTTATCTCACTGAGTGGTATTGCTTCGGGCCAACGAGTCGCGCGGTCGATCATCGTGAGTAGGTATCTGTGTCCTTGCGCTGTTGTAGTAAGCGGTCCAACTATATCTATGTGTAGATGTTGAAAGCGTTCGGTTGGCGGGAACGATGCGGGTTCGCTGTGTGTGTGTGTCGTTGTATTTTGGCGCGCTGGCACGGTACGCATGTTTTTGCCCATGTTCCGATATCGGTGTTCATAGATGGCCAAAAGTATTGCTGTTGTATCATCTTGCGTGTAGTTCGTATTCCAGGGTGACTAATATTATGCAGCGCGTTGAATGCTATGCGACGATAGTCATCAGGTAGATAAGGACGGATGTATGCTGTTGATGTTTCGCAGTATATTGGTTTTGTCGAGCCGGGAATTACGATCTTTTTGATTTTTACGATGGACGATTGGCTGTTGCAGATCTGGGGTAGGCAGGTGTCCTTTTCTTGTGCGCTAGCGAGTTCTTCAAAATTAATTAATGTAGGTACGTCGATTGTTTCAATGCGTGATAGTGCGTCGGCTACGGGGTTATTTTTGCCGCTTACGTGTCTTATGTCAGTTGTGAACTCGCTAATGAAAAGTAGCTGGCGGGCGCGTCGTTGGGTCTCGCTGTCGGATGGCGGTTTGTAAATGGCATATGTGAGTGGTTTGTGATCTGTGTAGATGATGAGTGTTCGTCCTTCGAATAGCTTCCTGAAGTGTTTAACGGTCATGTAGATTGAAAGTAGTTCGCGATCGAAAGTGCTGTATCGTTGTTGGGCGTCGGATAGTTTCTTCGAAAAATACCCTAGCGGTGTCCACTTGCCGTTAGTCCTCTGTTGAAGGACGGCGCCGGCACATGTATTGGATGCATCGCACATGAGCGTCATTGGTTCTGACATTGATGGTGATGGGTGAGCGAGTAAGGCTGCGGTCTGTATGCTGGCCTTACACGCTTCAAATGCTTCTTCGGCCTCTTTTGTCCACTCGATCTTCGTTTTGTCCCGCTTTTTGCAGTTATGTAGGTAAGTGTTGAGTGGTATTTGGAGTTCTGCGGCCTTCGGTATGGAGTCACGGTAAAAGTTAATCATACCGAGGAATCGACGGAGCTCTTCGATGTTTGCTGGCCGGGGGTAGTCAGTAATGGCTTGAACTTTTTCTTGTGGTGGTTTTATACCTTCGGTTGACACGTCATATCCCAGGAATGTCAAATTTTTCTTTCCAAATACGCATTTTGATGGATTGATGGTTATACCATAGGCGTCAAGTCTTTGTAGGACTGTTTTCAAATGGTGTTCATGTTGTTCTTCATTTTCTGATCCAATGATGACGTCATCGATGAACGGGAATGCAAAATCGAGTCCATTGAGAACTTGGTGGATAAATCGTTGGAAAGTTTGGCCTGCGTTTTTGAGCCCTGGTACCATTCTGGGAAATTCGAAAAGTCCGAATGGTGTTGTGATGGCAGTCTTTTGTATGTCAGCTTCTTGGACTGGTAGCTGATTGTAGGCTCTGTTTAGGTCGAGTGTGCTGAAGATTTTCTTCCCGTGTAATAAGTACGTGAAATCTTTAAGTCGTGGTACGGGGTATCGGTCGTCTATAGTAACTGTGTTGAGACGTCTGTAGTCGCCGCATACACGTAAATCCCCATTTTTCTTAGGTACCACGTGTAGTGGGCTTGACCATGGACTCTTGCTGGGATGACATAGGCCTTGCTGCATCATATCTTCAAATTCTTTTTTGACGGCCATGTAGCGGTGCGGTGCGAGTGGACGAGTGCGGCAGTGGAGTGGTGGGCCATTCGTTTCTATGTAGTGTTCAACATTGTGTTTTGGTGTTTCTTTGAAGCACGATGGGCGAGTAATGTCGGGGAAAGCGGCTAGTATGCGATGGTATTTTTGTTCCACGTCGATGCTGCGTATTGTGGGTTCCGTTGCGTTGACTATTGGTGCCTGTACTGAGAGGTTTGTTACCTTATCAATAAGGCATCGGCTTGCAACATCAACGAGTAGCTTGTGGTGCTTCAAAAAATCGGCTCCGATAATGGGCTTGCTCACTGCTGCGATGATAAATTTCCACTTGTAAGGCCGACGCAGTTTCAAATCCAGCTCCAATGTCTTTTCGCCATATGTTGGAATGACTGTGTTGTTGGCGGCATATAGTGAAAAGTTCGTAGGCTTGGCTTTGATGTTGCCGAACCGCGGTAGTACCGATACGTTTGCACCGGTATCGATGAGAAAAGATAGCCGTGATTTGCGGTCATAGACGAATAGGCGGTGAGAAGTAATGTGGGCGTCGGATTCCGCCGCATCCAACGCTGTGCTTAGTTTTCCGCCGGTTTCTGGTAATTGCAGGGATGTGTGCATTTTCTGGCTGCATTTCCAAATCTACGATGATAATAGCAGATAGTTTGGCTGGGATGGTTCTGATTGTATCGCTCTCGGGAACGTGATCTTGATGAGTTACGATAGAAAGGTCTCGTTCGGTGTTGATTAGTCTTCAGCTCAGCTATTTCTTGGGTGAGGCGGTCGATTTTTGAGTGAAGCTCGCTGAATGCATTTGTAGGTGATTGTGGCTGTGGCGGTGACGTCGCTCTTGTAGTGACTGCGAAGATCGGGTTTGTTGGTGTGGAGTTTTCGACGACTTTGTCGGCCACCAACGCAAGCTCACTAAGTTGAGACTGCTTGGCAATATTTTCACTGATGGCCAGTACTGCACGGGCTGCTGGTGGCAGGTGACTGATCCACATTAGGCGGAGCGCTGTTTCAGACACTTTGTTGCCAGCTAGATGTTGCGTTGCATACGCCTTAGTAATTGTGATGGCTTCAATTCTCCAAGTTCCACTTCAGAGATTAGTCGCTGTAGTTGCCTCTGTTCAGATTCTTCGTATACGTTGAGGTGTCTCTTCTTGATGGTGTCGTATTTGTTGTCAGCGAGTGGGTTTAGTAAAATGTCACTTATTTCGTCGATATCCTGTCGTTCCAGTTGTCCAACGACGAGTTCATACATCGCCTTGTCGCCTTTTTTCTGTGCCGAGACGATGGCTTCAAACTGGACAAACCATTGCCTTAATCTGTCGCGCCAGAGTGGTGGAATTCTTGGTGTCAAAGCGAGGCCGGATACTTCCTTCAGTTCATGGCTGGCTGCTGCTGCTTTACTGCAATCTTCCATATTGTCTGAGCTTGATCGGCTAAACAGACGAGCAGAGTTTTCTATCCTGCAGGAATTTTGTTTCGAGATGATCCTTTCTTCAGAAGGTGGTTTTCTTGCGGGGTCACCACTTTGGAGGTCTTCAAGTAGAAGTAAAACAATGTTGTGTGTTTGAATTGCAGTTCAGGAATGCATGATGTAGGCTCGCTCCGCGCTTACTAAAGTACTACAAAAATGCAGACGCTTAGCAGCTAACGGAGCGAGCTATGTCCCCGCGGTAGGCGGGGCGTGCTCGCACGGGCTTTACGGGGGTGACGTCAGTGGAGTGATTCTGTCCGCAACAGTTTGTGAGCGGCCGCCGTGGCGATCGGACGTCTGCGGCTACAATATAAAATCAAAAGAACGCCAGCTTAGCGAAGCCGCAGTAGTCGCAAATACCACAAAGCGAAATAAAACAATAACAATTATGGCAAATAGTAAAATATTTTTATTTCATATAATCACAAAATGTATTAAGTAGAGATTATTATATAAATCATTTATTACAGATAATAATTAATACAGTGGCTGTCTACGGTCTAAGTTCACAATCTGGACTTCCTTGTCGTCCTGTCATAATTGCTATGCCGTTCACAACCTCTTCCACTTCAGACTTACTAGGTAAAAACCTCGACAGCAGCATCCCACGGCCGCCTGACGAACAATTAATTCCAAGAATGTAATTATCATTTATCTTCGTGAATATGTATTTAGAAATGTTCTTGTCACAAGCTCGATACATGTTCTTTACTTCTTCTGATCCATAATATAACAGGTTAACTAATTTCCCAGCGCTGTTTTTATAAGTCGCTTGCATTACTATCGGTTCTGCAGCTAAATCCAAGGTGTAACACTCGTTCCTGGTCTGTACAGTTTCGCCGTAACTTAACTTCTTGAAGCTAGTGACTTCACAACGATTTCGTGTTCTTTGTATTGGTGGCCAATAATAAACTGTGTAAAATTCACCACTCAGCAGATTCAAATCCAAATTAACATCGCTCTTGTAATAATCGATACAGTTCTCTTCTGATCTTTTGGAATACACACAATTTACTTCGTAAGAAAGGGCTAGGAATAATAACGCGCAAATTTTAAGATGCATCTTCGCGAGTGGTTATATGAATGTATGGAGCGATTATGTGAAGACGTGCCAGTCCAAATATAGGTCCACTAATGTAAACATATGTTATGCTTCAATGTGTTTTAGATATCATATGGTCGACTGTATGTGTATTAAATCTTAGGCTTAAGTTTCTCATCGGTTTGTTTGTTTCTAAAGATTACTTATACTAATGGTTTAAAAAAATATCTTTTCCAAAGGATATTCAAACATGTTCTTTGACATCATTTGGATTTAACTTAAAAAATATATATTTTAAAAATAGAACATTAATTAGGCTAAGAAAACGCTTAGCAATAATACGCGACTAACTTATCAACATGAAGCATAAACGTTTCAAGAAAAGGGTATACTTATATTATTGTAAATACAGCTATTTTATTTTGTGATATTGGCAAGTACAGCAAATAACAGACATGTGAAGTCATTAAAATAAAAGATGATGTTAGAAAGAAGTAAATTAAAGAAAGAACATTGAGATGAAAGTGAATAAATAAATAATAGGCTGACAAACACACACGTTATATATACTCAAGCTTTTTTATATTAAATAGGTTTGCGTTTGACCACGATCACGCAAGCTAAGCAAGTTACGCTTGTGTTATGGGTTATATACAACGGATAATCCTGAGGCTCATCCCTGACACCCAGACCATAGTCAATAACAGAAAGTTCGGTTCCGAAATTTACCAAGTCAAGAATCAAAACCGAACCCTCTGCGGTTCAAAACGATTTCGGAGATATTTTCAAAACAACGTCATGGGATGTAACTAGTGTTTTTAATTACGTTTGTATGCACGGAACTGTAGTGTGGGATGATGTCACGACCTCCTTATCAGCGTGATGCTGTTTTATAAAATAAATTTTAATAAGAGATATTTGGAATCAAATGCTTAATCATTTTTATTTCTTTATAATATGTACCTATTACTATCACTATTCACTATCATGTTTTTCGGCCTTGAGAGAGAGCTTTAACTGCGTATTTTAATACATGATATTAAACTTTATACTAAAACCTTTTATTTACATTTAAAGGTAGCAAAGAATATAATTGTTTGTTTAAATACGTTACTCTTATTAATTTATTTTACGTTGGTTAGTGAATATAAATAAAAAAAATTATATCGAGAAACTCGATGACTAGCCATCGGTTAAAACTGTACCTATATAAGTCTTGCTGTTGCTAAATAAACTTTAATCGAACTTCTTTTAGCAGTAATTATCGGAGGTGTGCACTGGGCCTACATCCTACCAATGTTATGAGGAAACTAGCTTAACTTTCATCCGTGCAGGAACGGAGAAAGAATACAATTTCCTGCGGCCCGGCGGCCTGTCGTAAGAGGCGACAAAACAACCCACAGCCAGGTGGTAGGGCATTTGCCCGACTGGATGGCTACCACCCCTGGTCTAGAGTATGTCGCCATAACAACCTTGTGTTGTGTTCCGGCATTAGTGACCAGGTTCCAGGCTCCCTAAAGAGAGCAGCAGCGCATTCGTAGCACCTTTGGTGTTGCAAATGTCCATAGGCGATGGTAACCGCTGCCCATCAAGTGGGCCGTCTGCCTGTCTGCTGATCTGATCTGATTTGCTTAGACAATTGAATTTTGCTTAGAAATAAAATTTGCTTAGACTACTTGTTGAGTATAAAATGGTTATTGTCGCTGTATTAAGTGCTACCCACGTGCTGTGAGCGTCAAAACGATTTTATGAAACCTGTAACGTAGCGCTGTACAAAATCTTGGTTATTACTTTAGGACTGGAAGCTAATTTAAATCCGATTCGTGTTTTTTTATTGCATGAGTTCAGTAACCACCAGACTCAGGAGAGCAGACAACCCACTTAATAGAAAGTTACCACCGCCTATGGACATTTGCAACTCTAAAGGCTACAAATGCACTACTGCTCTCTTAAGGGAGACTGGAACGTGGTCACTAATGCCGAAACACAATTGAAGGTTGTTATGGCGGCATACTGTAACCATACAGCCGGGCACCGGACACTGCAATCTAGTTGTTCACAACATTTCTATTACAAAAAACAAAATAATTACCAACAACTACTAGTACCAAAAAATAATTTATGTAACCGTCGTATCTAAGTTCAGTGAACGTAGTTAGATGACCTCATGTTGCGATAATCCAAAGTATCTGCACATATGTGGAACACGACACTATTGATTGCAAAAACAAAAATTATGGCTAGCGAAGCATGTACTTAATATGTCTCGTTTATTATTACTACCAGTTAACTTTAGCTCGAAGTGAACGTTAACTGCGGGATATGACATGCACTAATCTTTAGCCACTTTATTATCGCTATAAGGAAACTGTAGTATCAAATTTTATATATGTAAAATAGCAACTAATAATAAAATATGTTCGAGTCTAATTTAGTAATTAAATAAGAAATTAATTATATTTAATTTTACGACACTCTTATTAGTAATAGTTAATAGGGTTGCACGAATCTGCAACTAAGCAATCCGATGCCTGTACGAGTGGATGCGGATCGTCCCGTTGTCCAACACAAGTTTGCTGCTACTGTAGAACCAGTAGCCGAACTTGTTTTGATTGTAGATCTACCTGGGTAGATCTCAGCTTTATTATCTGCCAAATAGGACTAAACCGCAGCTTTCAAAACGCCACCGCTCAATGCCTAACTACATGACTACATTCTTCTATTTTGCATTGGCAGTGTTGGTTCTCGTATTGTCATTTTGATATTCCTATTAATATGTTGTTTTATCGCAATACAAATGTGAAACTTTTACCTTCAACTTCCAAGAGTGCAGTGCAAGGAAGGAGTCTCGGTCTGTTGTAGAAAAGGCAAGAACACACGCGTGCGCGCCGCGGTAGTATGCTTTAGTGATAGCATCGAATTCTTCCTGGCCAGCCGTATCCCACAGCATCAGGCGGACATCTTCACCATCGATTCTGAAAAAGGCCATTCATATTATGAAACAATAGCAATAATTGGGTACATTATTATTTTGTTAAAACTAACTACCAATGTAGAAACGTTGGGCAGAAGACAACAATAATATATTTGGATTCCTACAAGAGCCTAGATTGTTAAAAAATGAGTGATTTTAAGGTTTCCATTTTGTTTATATTTTTTATAATTATAATAGATTTAGTTATTTATAATGGATTAATCGAAGGGTTTTTTATATTTTTAATTGTTGAAATTCATTCTTTTATTCGTGAGCTTATTTTTAAGTCTTTCTGATAAAATTTATGGCTGATGTTTTCAATACTGTGTGGGAAAATACTATAAACTATTCACTTAACGCATAAAAATATAAAAGCCATATCTCAACAATTTCCTGTCCTTGGTCCAAAAGTCTCTGTCTCTTTCATGTATACAAATCCAGTAGCAGGAGAATCAATGGTATATATATATATATATATATATATATATGTATGTATGTGTAGATATATGGACTGACAAGACAAATGTATGAACGTATGACATGACAAAAAAAATAAGGATTTCGTTTTTGCCAAAATGGTTACGGAATTCTAAAAATGGAACTTGAAAATTTTATGTAAGTAGTTTTCGTTGTAGGGCAGGGAGAACAGTATGAGTACTCCGGCGCCCATTATGCGTACGGCGGCTTTGTCCATTACTGAAGATTGGTTATAATAACTAAACTCACTCAATCTGCCGCTCCAAGAAGTCTACTCCTATGGTCTTCTTGTAGTCGCGGGTGAAGGTGCCCCGGCAGTATCGCTGGATCATGCTGGACTTGCCTACGCCGCCATCACCTACTATCACCACCTTGAGGGCCACCTCCAGCTCCTCCTCGCGCATCCTCGCACCATCAGACACGTCAACACCAACATTAGTGGGGACTCTTTATTTCCTGGACAAAAGGAAAATATGTAGGCATATTGACGATTTAAAAGTACCTAATATTTGACACGTCAAAATGTCAGAAACAAACATAAATTGTAAAGAATAAACTAAATACAATTACTATAAATACCAATACAAGAAACAAGTAATTAATCTAAAACATCAGTACATAGCATAGGAAACGAGGGCTTTATAATCTTAAATTGAATGCAACTTTATATGGCTTGGGAACAAGCGCCTGATCAAACGTAACGACATAATTACTCAGCGACATGAATTCGAATAACATTAAATATTTTATCAGGCGCTTGTTCATACAGAACGTTGAATATTCATTAGTTATACCCATTTGTTCATTGGATATGTGCATGATATGTTGAATATAATTATATTTCTTGTCTGGGTTTTCGTTTGAATAAAAGCAAATCACATAAGAACATGTATGGGTATATTTTATATGCACTAATTACATTGCTCTTGTGCCCTACTTACTGTGAAATTCGAGGAAGTAAATAAGTAAGAAGGTTTGAACAAGTAGAAGTCATGGTAGCGTAATGACTAGCCTAGGCGTCCCAATCTCAAAGGACGCGGGTTCAATCCAGCCCGGAACGCATGCATTCCGGGCTGGATTGGGTAGTCAGTTTTCTCACCTAATGTGCATATTTTTACATTATCACGTGCTAACAACTCTAAAGGAAAACATCGTGAAGCAATCTGTATATCTAGGTAACCGATGCGTCAAACCTGACAAACCGCCTTGGACAAGCGTGGCGGGTATGCTGACCATTCCCCCGTATAATGGGAGTCCCGAGCCCAGCAGCGGGATAATTATGGGCTGATACTATAAATATGTAAGAAGGTTTGAGCTAGCCCTGCCAGGCACGGGGAGTTGGTAAAGCTTCCGTTTTGCCGTAGCACTGGTACATATAAGGAACACCGAGGGGTTTTAGTGAGTATCCCCCACCGCGGCGTGCCAATAGCATTTCTTGCTTGCGGTGTTAGTGCCACCCCGACGTTGCGAATCCCACACCCCATCGCGCTTCTCCCCGATGTATTGTTAGTAAAGTAACGAATTTTGCCTCGTTAAAAAAAGTAGATTTTAATTGACAATTGTTTTTTCAGAAATTATTAGGTCTATATGGATAAAATTTAGCATAAAGGTATATTCTACATGTCGCTATACTATGATGTAGTAAAATTACGAAAAGTGTAAAATAAAAAAGATAGCTCCTACTGTGGGAAGTCACTTTTTTCAGTGTATGGGATTAAATTAAACAATTTAATTATATAACATTATTAATCAAATTTTGAATTTGTAACGATGTTTTAAGAATTTTGAGAAATCAATTTCCAAATCCGTAAGAAATCGTATTCCCAATCAAAATTTTTAGTAAAGAAGTGGAAAATTGTGTTAAAATTACACGTTATATAACTTTAAAAAAATCTTTTTTTATTGCACGAGATCAGTGGACTGGTAGGTGGCCCACTTGATTAAAAGCGGTTACCATCGCCTATGGAAATTTGCAACACCAATGGTGCTACAAATGCTCTTAAGGGAGACTGGAAACAGGCCGCAGGAAATTGTATTCTTTCTCCGTTCCTGGACGGATTATTATTTTAGTTTAATCTATATTTAGATTGCTTTATAAGATTATTTTATATTTCTTGTTATATTAAACATATTAGTACCTATGTAGCTGTTGTTGAATAATTATTCTCGATACGATCATTGTCTAAAGTGCTGAACACAGAGACATTACTCGAATATTTACAATTGAATAAAGATTATATCACATAACTTTAAGTTTTGTAAAGGTGCGATGTTAGGATCAATTGAATGTTACAGATGTATCACATATAAAGCTAGAAAAATCAGATAGTCAAAATATAAACTTTCTAAGTCATAAATTGGTATCAACATCATCTCATTAAAAATATTTGAAGCGAGACAAATTGCTATCGATCTGAGAAACAAATAACTGATCATTTACGATGGTGGCAACAATGGGCTGAGCGAGTACCTATATAAAGCGATTTGAAGATTGAAAGTTTTTTAAAGAACAAATCGGTGGCGCCAATTGCAGAGTGTAAATACTCGTAGTATATGCGATAATTGCAAATATTACTTATTATAAAGTACTTTTCAAAGTAGATATGAATGATCATCAGTCGACACACGACTGTAAAGCAAGTAGTAAATACCTACAGTCGAACGGAATATAACGACATATCGGTTATAACCACCGAATGGCAAGATCCCGGCTGCATCTTTATATAAACTAATGAGTACACAGACCGCCTATATCGACATCGGATACAGTGACATATCGCTTAAAACGACGAAACTTTATCGAAATTCATCTACTATAACGACCAACCATATTTACCTATTCCAGCAAAACAAAACATTACGAACAATTTTCACCTTCGTACTAATAATATGAAGGAATATTTTGCTATAGGCTCATTATTAAGCTTAAGAAGGATTATTATTCTCCTACCCTTTTTTTTTGGCCAGGGGAAATCCGATTGAGGACTAAGCCGCGACAGGCACAGAACCTTGGGGGATGCTCGCGACCCGGTGAGACAGTGTGGGTTTCGCCAGATCGGGGGTGGCACTAGCGTGCCCGGTCTGAATCGGTGCCACGCTATTGCCACTCCCCACTTAGGGATACCCACTAAAACCCCTGGGTGTTTCGTCCTGCGCCTTATGCCAGGGAATAGGCTACCCGGCTCCGCATTCCCTGGCAGGCGTGGGCCCCGCTCACTGGGCCTCTTCTAATGCCGGGGGAGCTACTCCCCCGGCGATGTCTCGGTCTTTTCCGGGCGTGGGGCGGTCTGTAACGCGCCCCACGGGAAGAGAGATGAGCGCGCGCGGAACACTCGCGCTCTCATCTCGACGGCATGTGCGGGTGAGTGAGAACCTCTATACCCCTAGAGGATTCTCCTACCCTATCTGAACCTCTTTCCCGCTCTTTGCCATTTGACCTTCCATGTTTCACGACTTATTCAGTGCGATAGTTGACCGCGTGAATTACAGATTGATTTTAAAACTATTGGTTTAGAATTTAGATCGTGTATTTACGCGTTTCTAACTATTAATATCACTATGTACTTGTGTATTGCTTATAACAATTATCGGACATAACGTCCGTAGTATACGGGCCCTTCAATGTCATTATATCCGGTTTCGACTGTTGTTCGAAGTTAAACCTTGTCTCTTTGTGTTTGAAAGATGTTCGAAGTCGAAGTAGAACCTCCATGTTTTCTACCATAGTTTTAGATAAATTGTTGTTTTTCAAATTCCAAATTTAGATGTAAAATAAAAGACGTGGTTTTTGCTTCTCTTCAAAATTATTTCAAATTACCCATAATTAAAGCTTCTAAAGATATTGTTGATCCCAATTTTTTAACAATTGTATTACCTATTATAGTAAAATACTGTTCAAAGTAGACATGAATGATCATCAGTCGACACACGACTGCAAACTGCAGCAACTGCTGAAAGCAGGTAGTAAATGTGCCGTACGCTGGAGCGACCTCCTACTAGTAGCATGGTACTGCGTAGCTGTCCGGCATAAGGTACACGGAAGCCGCGTTCCACTGGTGCTCACAACGACTACGCTCACGATATCCATTTTCCTGTTCCACTTGCTTGCGCCCGCGTTGCAATAATAAACTACAGTGGAATAGATCGTTGATTGATGTATGGTTGATTTGAAAATCACGTCTTTGTCAACGTCTCAAAATAGAGAATTAATGTCTTGTGGTCAACGCCATCTTCAAACCACCGCTTAACAATAGGTCGCTGTGAGCGCTGCAAGAAAGTTAATTATGACGTCATTAATGGTGTTTTCGAGTCTATGTGGAACGGCTAAAGGAGCATTAGAGCTATAAGTGTAACGCACCACTAAGAGTGATTAATACCGTTTTTGATAGGACGATTGTTACAGGTTGAGCCGTCTTTACCTGCGATGCAAAGGATGCGTGCTACTTGGGCGCAGGGACCTAGGAGGTGCCAGTCCAAAGAGTACATTGATATAAAAAAGTTATTAAAAGAACATCGGCCTTTTAAAATCTTTTTATGACACCTGAGACGACTATGTATGTATACATAAAAAATAAAGTCTGAGTAAAATGTATTGTACTACTAAAATGTCATGTCAAATTTAATATTTTATAGGTTATGAAGTAAAATGTCATTTGTTGCATGTCAGTGACGTGGCACACGGAATGTGGAATACTCGGCAAGGACTAGCGAATTGTATTCGAATAAATGATTCGATACAAGTTGTTACAGGAGGATTTATTTTAATTTTAAAGTAACATATTTATAGTTGTTTTTCTTAAAAATTATTTGTCCTTTTACATATTAAAGTATTATTATTAAGTATTACATAAGTAGAATTAGTTTTATTATTTATTATTTTATTAAATAAATTGGGTCGTTTTCGTGTTACGTCAAAGGGAGGGTTTGCACTGAAAAATCAGCGTTGTGTCGGCTATAGTTCCGGCACAGCAATATGCTGAGTGCAAACCTTGTTTGCTGAAGATGCGGCGTACAGATTTTCAAAATATGCTATGTATAAAAATATATAAGAAATATAATTGCGTCGCTATTTCTGCAAATAAAGTTTCTTTTTTTCTTTCTTTCATTAAATTTAGTTTATATAAACCCAATAAAAAAATTACTATGTGTAAAGTAAAGATAGATATATGGGCGGAAATGAGAGGGTTTACTTTGTTGTTACAATGGCTAAGTAACCTAAAAATGAAATATAAATAGGGCACCGGATCAGTGTTGCCAAACAACGGGGAAATGTGGCCAGCATTTTGGGAACGCTCCCCGTCGACAGCGATCGCAATTATTTTTTAAATAATATGTTTATGAAAAAAATGGTTTTATTTTACCTTATTTTATAGCGTAGTCTAATATTATAGTGTAATTAAACATAAATTCTGCAAACTTATTTTCGTACACCAGCGCCCATTACGCTTAAGACGGCCCTGTATTAATGGTAGTAGTTTTGCACTTTACAATTTTCATAGATGTTCTATGTATTCTGTGTAATAACAAAATACTTTGCCGATACGCTATGTTGACCACGACTTGGATTCTCATTTTGATAGTCATTATAATTTTACTTTCGACGCCGCGCCCGCGGCCGCAGTTTCTCTGCACCGGTCTTGGAATACCGCAGAGTCATGCAAGCAGATTGCCCATGGCGATTATGTCATTAATTCATACTTTAAATTAGTAAAATATTTCATTTTATTCCCAGTACATAATGGAGTATAAACTCAAATATATTAAAGAGTGGAGAGAAGAACTATTTGTTAGTTACCTACCTGATCTGTCTAAAACATAAGTAATGATTAAAAAGTATTTAAATTACAGTCTAACGGTCTTATTAGTATTGAGTTAGAGTAAGTTTGAACGCTTCTTTAAGGAGCATACAAACTTGCTCTAATTTAATATGAATAAGACCCTAAATCTTCAACATTATCGAAGATGAAGCTGCACCCTATAAAAATGACATTCACATGCATTTTTTTCATTTGTTTTATTTTGTAAATGATAAATAATTTGAAATTATTGTAACACTGAGTTTGTTAGCTCTATTTTACTTACATTATAAACACTTAATATTTTTTTTATATACATAGTGAGGGCTTCATAACAAATGGACGTATAGGTATTAGGTACGCAAAAATGCATTTTTTTTTGATTACTAAAATCTATGCATGTTACAATTTAGAAAGTCTTTCCAGTATGCAAGTGTACCTAAAAAGAAGGGTATTCCAAATTACAGCCTTATACAATCAACTACTTTTGTGTTATTCACACTTTCGTCCCTAATGTAAGACTGCACTTTTATCTATACGTCCATTTGTTATGAATTTTAAAATAATTTTTTACCTTATGATGAAAATTGGATTTTTAAGCAGTTTTCACCATAAGTTGGATAGCTTTTTACTCACGTTGCGTGACTTGGAGGAGAACTCTCTATATCCGCGCGATTACAGAGATACGGAAAGCGACTTTGTTTTATATTATGTAAAGAAGATGTGTGCGTCATATTTCTTTTAACTACATACAGCCCTAATTTGTGCAAATATGTATCCGGTGTTATAATACAGAATAGTTTTGATCACTCTAGATGTAAAACGACTACTGTATCACGTAAATCGATACATGTAAATCAAAGCATGTTCATTACTGTGGTTTATTTATTCAGCTACAATATTAACCAATATTGTAGCTGAATAAATAAACCACAGTATCTGATAACTTTATATTAATCCTGGCTACTGTTTCCAGGTCGCATGCAGAGCCGCGCTGGAGTGCGAAAATCAGTCTTATGTCAACGATATAATTTATGTAATCTATAATATACAATTCTAAGCATGCCATTTCTGTAGTACATTGAAGCTATCTGAAAAAATCAACTGATGGAAAATACAATTACGAGTACTATAGTAATGTATATTGTTCTTACACCATCTGAAAGAAAAGGTTTCAACGAACAAAATGCCCACCGACTCTTTTAAAAAGACTGATATTTGGACTCGAGAATTTTCGATTGAAAATTAGGGTGGTTTTTTTATGTTATGTCAAAAATAAGGTAAAATAGTAAATATTAAAATTACCAAATTTCGTGAAAAATTTTTTTTGTAAAAGATAAAAATATAAAACCAAGAACTTGGTTATTTAATTTTTTACATAAGTTTTAAGGTAATATGAAAAAGCTGTTACAAAAGTTGTAGATCTTTTTATTACCTACAACTTTGCCATTTAACTTTTTTCCATAGGACTTGTAGTTTTGCCAGAAATCGAGATAAACCGTTTTTCACCCTTAAAACTCACCCCCCTTCCCCATCCCAGCGATCTGAACACCCGTAAAATATTTTTCCTATAATTTTTATTATATTCTCTTCCTTTTCCAATGGGTTTCATCCTACTATTATTTTTTTCCTTATTTTACCATTTTCACAGGACCTAGCACTGGTCTCCACGGATAAAGAGGAGGGCCCTCTTGTGAGTGTGCATGTACCACAGAGGCAGATTTTGTGAAGAATTGACTGAGTATAAAAAGTTTACTAATTGATTTATTTTAAAACACGATTTTACGGTCTTCGCTTATGGGTGTATAATTTCTTTTTAACAAAAACAAATTCGTTTTAACCCTAAAGACCAAAAATAAATATTTAACCACCTTTTTTCTACAACATCTTGAAATCAGTACCAAATACAACATAAAAGAACAATAAATTACAAAATATAGTATCTTTTCGATGCACAATTATTGACGGAAAAATCGGATAACATAAATATAAAAAAAGTAATCGCCTGTAGAAAATGTAATACCTTTACATGTACACAAGCTATTTCTCAAGAATTTTGGCGTATGACGTTCTTTAATAAAGCCTATTCGCGATTCCCTGGGATCCGATTCACTTATCAGATCTTTACTTGGTAATCATGGGACTACCTCGGGAGTACAAAAATTTGAAAATCGGTTTACTATTGAAAGAGATATCGTGTTACGAAGAACTTGGTTAGCCATTTTAGTGAGTTTCTCATTTCCTTGGAATCCACTCATTAGACCCTGATCTGGTGACACTGGGACCAATTACGGAGTACAATTTTTCGATTTAAAAAAATGAATATCAATATATAAAAAGAAACTTGAACAAATGTTAAATAGTATAAGAATTAAGAACCTCCTCCTTTTTTGAAGTCAGTTAAAAATTACTCAAAATGTCGACAATTGAATCTTTGAATTATCGCTTACTGACTAGATTATTATCTTTCCTTCAGTGGAAGTCTGCTTTCTAAACCAGTTCCATCGACTCAGGCGTCATGTCATCCATCTTGGTAGTAATTGCAATATTGCAGTACTGAGAATCTTTACAGAGTTAAATAAGACACTAGTAAGATAAAGACGTTACAAATACCTTTCGGCCAAGTGCGTAAAAAGGTCAAACATAATTATAAATCTGTCATACGACCGGTCATGTTATACGTGTCCGAATGTTGGACCACAAACGTCTCCACTCAGTTGAAATAAGAATGATGAGATGAATGTGTAGTGTTACAAGAAAGAATACGGCGAGAAATCATACATCATACATCTTTGAAAGTTGTATCTGTGTCCTGTGTCTGAAAAATAGAGAGGAAGAAGATTAAGGTGGTATGAGCATGTATGAGGCGGGATGAATGTCACGTGACATAAAGAATGTTATTGATTGGTGCAAATGTCAAGGTAGATCAAAAAAGAGATAAATGGTTTGTTTGAAGGATGATAATTATGATTATTTATGGTGTGACAGAGGACGTATGTCAGAGTGTGGAGAGAAAGACATATTGTGTCGATCCCAATTAACTGTGAGGTGAAAGAAAATAGAGAGAGATAACCACCTATCAAAATTTCGTCTACGTAGTGACATAACGAATACATAAGGATGCTGCGCTTCTGCTAAAATGGTTATGAAACCTTAAAATAGATTTGTATGTATAGATTGAATTTCCAACGAAGATTTATTTCGACAAATGCAAAGTAAAATAGATTTCAACGAGTGCACTTTTCACTCGTCGAAATCTATTTTAAGCAAAAAACATTTCGACGACTGTAAAATAAAAAAATATTTCAACGAGTGTAAAGTAAAAAAGTTTTCGACGACTGCAAAGTAAAAAATATTTTTGACAAATGTCAACAATCTGAAAGATTAGCAACTTTTCAGGAGAGTAGTACTACAGCATAGAAATAGAATGGTACCATTCTTTTTCCCGTGGTCAAAATTCGACCATAATAATTAATGTCAAAGGCTATGCTTCTACAATCAGAGATTTCTCCAACTGTTAATTTGACCTGAACAAGAAACAAAAGAGTTTATATGCGTGTGTCTATCAAATACATGGTAGTGTGTGTAATGTTTTTTTATTGTTTTAATATATTTTTTAGCATTCGTCGCTTCTTCTCTATATAAACTATGAGTGTGCGAAATTTTATACTTCTCCGTCCGCGCAATTTTCGTAAAAAGGGGTACAAAGTTTTTTCTTCACGTATTAACACATAGATTTCGCTAGATATTATTGCTCCTATTTTTCAGATATTTTATTTTACTTGCTTTACACCCGTTGTTTTATTCTACATTGCTCGATTTCAAATGACTGTATTGACGTCGGTTGATCTCGATTAAATGCGATACGATGGCTAATGACACCATTGTTTGATACCAGGAAATGCATCCGTGAGAGACGTGTCGGCATTCCGATTTGGCTTATATACTGACTACATAATTCATTCCTCTATTTAAATGATTATTCCTTCAATACTTTATTTTATTTAAAGGTCTAACAGCTATAGTGAAAAAGTTTATTGGTAAGCCTCCGCAAAGGACAGAAAAAATATAAATATGAATATCAAATAGGCTTCGAAAGAATAAAAAAAAGTTATAAGCTTTAGGTGCGTAAATATTTATATATTATTAAAATAAAATTTGATTAGTTTCGTATTCACAGATGGTAGACTATTTTCAGCATAAAAATGAGTGGAGTCTGCAAGCTGTTAGTTGTGCCTGTCTAAGGTGAATGTAGTAATTTTCTAGGACGTACAATACTAGAGGGAATTTACATACAAATGTAGTTTCTCGTTGAGACTAGCGGAGTAAATTTTTTTGGACTGAACAATTCTTACCGAGATACGTATACAATATTATTATCGAATATCAATTATAAACTTCTTATAAGAAGTATTTCTTTGCATGTCTTCTTTATGCCACTTTTTAAATACAGCTCAAATAAAATTTTATACTAATATACTGAAGAGTTTGTTTGCTTGAAGGCGCTAATCTCAGAAACTACTGATCTGATTTGAAAAAATATTTTAGTGTTAGATAGCCCATTTATCGAGGAAGGCTATAGGCTATATATAATCACGCTAAAACCAATAGGAGCGCAGCACCAATGAAGAATGTTTCAAATCGGAGTTTTTTAAAACTATTCCACGCGGACGAAGTTGCGGGCAGAAGCTAGTATGATATAAATTAAATGTATTATATACTGTCTTGGCTTAGCTGTCGTAGCTTAGCACCTACGCATCTAATCAGTCTAATGTAGAATAGACATTCTAGACGTACGAAACCCTAAATAATGCGCTGGTTATAATGTACTTGTTTATTTTTTTTGTTAACCACAAAGGTATACAATTTAATTGCCCGAGTCAAACTTGATTCCAATACGAGACAAGACAATGGTGTTATGGTTCGACCTCGACACGTTTAATGATTTCCTCTTCGTAAATACCAGTTATTTTGTTTGTTTAGACTGTGATGATTTTTGTAAAATATTATATCATGAAACAAGCTTCTGAGGAATAATATTAAGGTAAGTTTAAATGTAAGTAAAGCCACTCTCCAGGGCTTGACACGCAACAAAAAAAAAACACTAGTCAAATATACATAATCCACAATGCTAGAAGATACTGTACAACTTACTGTTGATTGAAGATATCGGCTTAGAAGGAAAAGAAACCTATATCCAACTGTGGACTGCGAGTGGCTGGCTGATAACGAGAACGTGCAAACCTTTTATAGTTTTTTAAAGATGTAAAACACCAAGTAGAAAAGGCTAGCAAACAACGAAAGCAGTGAAATAATCGGGTATTTTTCATTTTCCAAAAATACATAATTGTAATAATGCCTTTACAGGAAATATGTCTACAGAAAAGGATATAATTGCCAAGAGCAGGAAAGTGCTGGCACGCGGGTGGTCATTCAACTTAGTAACGGAATGCGTTTCAAGTAACGCCTTACAACCACAGCAAACCTCAGTCACCGCAGACGGTTTTTGTCCAAGATTAGACGATTCTGGACGAAGCGAGTAATTGCTGTAATTTTATTGCAAGAGTGTATTTATCGGTATATCACGATTTCCCGTCTGTCGGTAGTCAGCAGATTTAAGGCGGGTTATCTTAGACCTGGCATTTTCATAGCATAGCACCTTGAACAGACTTACTAAGAAATCACAATCGCCTAGTAAAAAACATAACTCCAAGCTTCCAAATATTACACGCCAAAGAAGACAAACATTTAGCTATTAATTAAAGGCCACTCTTTTCTTGCTTTTGAACAAACAAACCTACGTTACCGTAGAAACTTCATTTTGCGTCGATCAACAAAATTAAATTAGCGAGGCTGAAAGAAACGGAACTGAAAATATATGGCGGTATACTATGATATTATATGAGTAATTTTGTCTACACTAGAGTTTTCAAAACTGTTGTAAATAGCTCTACTTTACTTACATGAAAAATTATTTAATATTATATATATCGCGAGCGAAGCCGTGGGAAAAAAATACTATATATACTACTACATATATACTACTACTATAAACCTAAAACCGCTTAAAAATCCGTTGCAAGTTTTAGGAGGAGTTAGCGGATATACAGACAGACGCGGAAAGCGACTTTCTTGTATTCTATGTAAAGAAGATTTTGGGTGCTTCACCCAGATTGAAAGACAGGAGTGAACTGTCTAACATTGGTTCAAAATAAAGTTTTTATTAAATTTTACACGGCACAAAAACGATTTTAAGAAGTAAATAAGTAAGCAAAAAGGTTAGTTTTCGTCTGGGTTTTATTTCTTTTCAGATCACAGACGTGATCGCTCTATTATTGAATCTATGAACTACAATTCTATTATCTACGTTTAAATATGGCACAATTGTATGGACGCAGAATATTGTTGTCATTACGGAACTACACAGAAAAACCTACCTGAATGATGATTTATGTTAAAACGTCGAAGCACGACCCGTACCTCTTACGAGGCCCGGGCGGTGCACTTATTTAAAACTTCAACGTATTGTTACGAGTTGCAGGTCTCGAAATAAAATGCCGTTGGAATTATTGTAGAATTTATTAGAACTATACAAACACGTATAACACAGGTACAAATATAACTGTACACAAGCAGTCCAAACGTAATTCACGGTTCAATCACACGCGCAAAGACCGTTACTAACATCTTGCTTCGCTGGTGGCTATCGCTAGACTGCCTCATCCCTCCAGTGGAGCATTGATTTATACTCTGCAAATACAATAGGTCTGCTCGACCGCATGGACTGGATTTCCTAGAATCACACCTGGCTAATGACTATCATAAAATATTACAATACATAATGGGCTGTTATTATAGTAATAAAAAATAAACACAAAGTACACAAAAGAAGTCCAAATTCTGAAAAGTAATAAAACGTCTACAGGTATGCTGGTGTGAATTTGTCTTTTGTCTGTGGCTCAGGTCGTAACTGTATAAAAACTTCAAAAACATTTTATTAAGGAATTTATGCTTCACCATGGGGCGCCCGGACTTAATACTATTTAATCAGCCGCCATATAAACAGTGGATAACCAATTCAAATTTCAAAAACTTGCCAAACACCTAATAGTAGTTTATTAGCCGGCTAAAAAATATTAGTGGTGGCATGGAAAGATATCCATAGTGGTATTAACAACACCATCAGTGGTGTCCGGAGGCCTAGCACAAATCGATGTACATGATCGCACGGCCCGCGCCCACTGCGTTCTCGCTTAATTCATCCTTAAGAGTGAAAAGTTAGGAACTATATGATGTGAAAGCAAAGATAGTGGCTCAAACAAACAAGAATCGAGTCCCCGTTCTGCTAACAACCAATGTCAACATTGTCAAGTGAACAATGGCGCATGCCTACGCACTTGTTAAGTAAACAGAAACTATTAACCTTAATAGGAAGAAGAGTTTGTGTTAGCTTTGTGGTTTTGTACGTACATATATGGGAAGGTTTGATAAAGATCAGGGCATCTACCACGCTCTCTTATCAGGATGAAATTAACAAAACTAATCGTAAAGATTAGGTTCACTAATTGCATTTCGATGAGCAATAAGGAAATTCCTCAATATATTCTGGAATAATTTAAATACTACAATGTACTGCTTCATCTGGGGCAGAAGATTAGTGTTAGTGACTGTGGCCAAATGTGTCTTATTTATAAAGTTAAAAATAACGGCGTAAATGAATAGCTACATTAATGTATACATATACGTTATCTGTCAATGTTTAACGTCATTAAAAATGAATTACAATATCGCATCACAAATAACGTATTAAGCCCTTAGCTATATCTGCGTGACACAGTCGCTAAAACTAAGGTGTCGTAGATGGAACAGGGACATTATTAAAGAATGAATAAAATAGCTTCCGTAGAACATGGAAGAAGAATTATGAACTTTATGCATGATTACTGTTATAAAATTCTATCCCCATTACCACGAAACAGACGTAGGTACTTACTTGATCGTAAATCTATAACTCGCTTAAGAGTAAAAGTAAGGAATTGAAAGTGTTATGAAAGCATGGATGGGAAGGAAGGAAGGAATACTACGAATGATGTCATCACAATCTGAGCGTTCGGAGCATTCGCTTCGACGCCTAGTGTCCATATGCCTTCTTTTTCATCTCCACTTAGTACGGTCTTTATCATCATCTGGGTTGAGACCATTGGAACGTATGTCATCCTTCATAATGTCAAGTGAGCATTTCTTGGGCCTTCCCATTTTATTGGGACCTAGAGGTATGGTTACATTTAATATGGTCTCCACATATCGAAGACTTTTAATACGAATACTAGGAATGACAATGTCAATAAGAAACGTGACTCTGAAAACATCCTATACCCTAGTTGGCGCTTCATATCACTTTCTCTCGTTTTTTTTATGTTTTATTATTCATGTTTTTATTTCTAAGAGTGAACTGAAAAGAAACTTATCAAGACTTTTCTTTATTCCATATAAAAAATACATTTTGTATTTTTTGTAATAATCCACTTTCAATCACATGAACCATTAGCAATAAAATTTCAATTCAAAAGAATTTTGAAACTTAGCCTAACCACACACCGAACGTTCGTTGGCAGAAAGTCCGGCTATTTAAGCTTGCAATGTTTTTTTTAAAAAACCTATGACATCAGCGGAATTTGCGCTGCGTAGAGATTAGCACCGATCCTTCAGTCGCAGTACGTTTGGCAGCGCAGGTGTGTCGCTACACTTATTCTGCAATTTTTATCCGACAAATCGTTTATGTTTTACAAGATATGTATGTTGAGATAAAGAGTATGAATGAGCACACTTTCTAAATTTACTTTTATTTTTTAACACCTATAGCTGTAAAACTTTATCTTTTACAAATACCATTAAAACAAAATATTTACCTTTGGTTTATGGGAACACTAAATACCCTCATAAAATTGTTCAAATAAGTTTTAACAATTTTGAACTGCTGCAACCTTCTTTATTTATTTTGGCATAATGGCCTTAATTTAATTTCGGACTAACTAAATGAAACACATAAAATACCTTTGTCGTTTAAATAACTATGGAAGACGTGATTCTATTTGCAAATCGTAATTATGAAAACCAATATGTAGGTAGGTATATAATTATTACAATAAGCAATTTAATATTTAGACAAAGCATATATAATAATGGGTAGCGGTTATTTGATTTAGGTATTAAAACGGTACAGCTCAATGTTCACTGCAAGTGGCGAAACTGTCCAAATAAGCTTAGTGTGCTCTTGAACTTCCAATTTAGATGATTAGGCACATAGCGGTTGTACAGAGTGTTGGTTGACTTTATTACCTTGCGGTTTTACAGCGCCTCTACCAGAAAATATAATCTGATCTTTTAACTTATAACTCGCACTTTATGCTTTCATTAACCAATATATTTATACTGCATCAGTAGAGCATAGTGGCTGACGATGATGGAAAGTGGTCGTCGTTTTCTATAATATTTGCAACACCTGAGGTTATTTCAATGCGCGATTGGCCTCGAAGGAGTTTTGTAATAGTTTAAAAAAAACATATCGAAGCACGCTTGAGGGAGTGAGAAGGAACACCCAGCTAATGTCGAGTGGTGTGGTGGTAGAACGCAACGGCGTGCGGAGAAATTAGTAAGACAACAGAGCACATAACCCCCCCCCCCCCCCCATCGAACTCCGGCGACAAACGCGACGATTTTCTTAGCTCTGAGTGAGGCTAAGTTCGCTAGTAAATCAATTCTGATGTAAAAGGCTGGCTTGAGGGTCTGTAACTGCCAAGGTCGCTGGTCGTGCTGGTTAAGCTGATGCCCCATGACTCTGTAAGGTAATAGAAGGAACTCCAGGGTTATTTTAGATCGGCACAGTCACTGCGTGTTTCACACTACCTGACTGTCTTTGCCTGAACAGTAGGTAGAATGTGCAAGCATTTCCATCTCGCAATAAAAGAGTAAGGATAAGACTGTCTCTTATCGGTTATCTTACTTGATAGATTGAATGAGAAAGATGAGATAGATGAGATAAATATCTTATTATATAGGAGGGGTAGGCCATTCGTTTCAAAATAAACCAGTTTATGAATGGCCGCGTCCTTGTTGCACCGGCGCCTGCGCACCGGGCAGGTGACTGCCCTTTCGCTAGTAAACAACTCAATATAACACTGTTACGAGTTCAACCAATCGTGTTTCATGAATGGTAAGTGTTGACCTAAAAACTTTTTTCGCCACAAGACGTGAGAAAGGGTCTCTCGCCTGTACTAATTCTTAAACAACAATTTTAACTTTTGGATACATTTGGAATTTTCAAAATTAGCGAAGAATGTGAATTTGAAGGGATAACTAGCATGTAACAGGAAAGTGCATTTATTTGTCAGAAACACATTTTGAAACGAAGCATACAGTCCAGTTAAGTATGTATGATAATAAAATATTATGATAGAAGTAGAGCAAGTAGTCTTTGATTAAGTTCTTGACATTCTCGCGGAATTCGCGGAATTCCCGGAACACAAAGTATCGCAGCATTTAAAAAAAGAATATCAGCTATCGTTTTAGTGAAACCAGTGTCAGAATAAGCTAATTTTTATGCATCCGAACAAATTCAAACCATTCCCGCGGAAAATACCGCGGGATTCCCAGGATACAAAGTATCACACATTTTATTACATTCAATTCGCTGTTGATCACGAAAAAATCACCTTATAATTCGATTTTCTTTTAATCTGGCCATTTTAAATCTTTCCTAGAATGAATTTCGCGGGTTTCCCAGAATAAGAAGAAGATTTTAAGTCTAAGAATTAGATGTCGATCAGTGAAAACCGCATCAAAATCGACCCAGCAGCTTTTACGTGAATCCCGAACTAACAAACAGACAAGAAATAAAAATAAAATCGTATCGTGTTCACCATCATTTATACAGTCTATTCCAGTTGTCTTTTTGACAGCCTCTACATACAGACAAGGCATGCTTAGAATTATATGATATTACTAGCTGTCCTGGCAGACGTCGTCCTGCCCGGAAAAGATTCAATCGATATGCCGAGAGCAGCGCCACCTACCGGGTCCAATTGTGAACCAACTCAGAAACCTTCTCTGGCTCATGCACAACAACTTTGCTAGAGATCATCACTTGACCAAATGTATAGTTTACGATTCTATACATAGACGGACATACAGACAAACATTCATTTTTAACAGACTTCAAAAAAAGGAGGAAGTTCTTAATTCGTTGGAATCTTTTCTTTTTTATATATCAAGATTGATTAGTGTATTGTGTTAAATTTATTTTAACTTATCATCAGTGGATTCCGGATATTGAAATAGAAGTTACTAAAATGGTACGAATTAAACACACTATTTCGTATTGTAAAGGTTAATTAAGGTTTGTTTCCATAACAAATTGATAATTTTCTTTGTGGGTTTTGTAACCTGCCAGTCTTGTAATTTAGCAATTATAACTAAGTGGAAACGACAAAAACCAATCTTGTAGTTGTAAAACGGAATTTATTTAAATGTTTAGTTTATTATTATTTTTATATTTCAAGGCTCTATCAATATTTGCGAAATATTTAACTGTAAATGGCAATAGTTCATGATCTTTTACCGAACTAAAAATACTGTTATAATAATATTTTCAATGATAAATACAAATTTGGGTACTTAATCGAACTCTACTAGAATTTTCGGCGGGTATGATAATTTTAAAACGCAAGTACTATTTGTTTGCTTATAGTCAAACTGGCAAACAGTATAGTTGATGGTGAGTGGTTACCGTCGCCCATGAACGTCTATGACATTAACGCAAATATCTGTTTACACTTACCGTCTGAATAGTGTGATACGAAAATGCACAAACACACAACACACACATACACACACAAACACACACGTCTGCCCGCTGTGGCTAAAACCATCGGCTTAGGTCTTCAAAATACAGGCTTCGCCTAGCTTGGGACCAGTAGGTAATATAAATAATGTAAACTTGACATTCTGAGAATAAAGATTATTATTATTTATTACACCCTCACACTATGAATATTCAAGAATGCTTGCTTGACTGGGTTTTTTTCGTGATTTTTCACTTTATAGTTCAAAAGTTAGAAGGGCGTGGAGATTTCATGGCTTTGAAAACTGAATAATCTTGCAACCCCTAGTTACATATATGACGAGTACCTACAACCTAATTATTACTTTTTTTCAAGATAAATAACACATTCTTTTTTAATTGCATGAGTTAAACAGACATGCTGACGGCCTGCCTGATGCAAATCGGTTACCATCGCCCATGGACATTCCTAACACCAAAGGTGCTCCCAATGTACTGCCGCTCTCTCGAGAGAAACTGAAATCCTGGCCACTAATTCCGGAACACAACTCGAGCTTGTTATGGCGGCATACTCTACACCAGATAAACGAGCGAATTATTTTACGTTGCATTAAAATAGACCTAGTAGTTTCTCAGAAAAATGACTGTAACATACAAAGACAGACGAACAGATGATTTCTTAAGGATATTTGCAAAAATGGCTACAGAACCCTTAAAAGAAGAAGAACAGCAACAAAATTAATTTCCATGTTAATAAATTCAAATAAAGTTGCACACAGCATATACATGCAACATGTAACCATAAACGATCGAGATACATCCCGTTTTCGAAACCGTTATAGAATAAAATAAGAAAACACTTTCCTGAGTACAGCTTATATGGTCCCCGATAAAATTATTCACTCGTATTTAGACGTATGAGCACGCAATATTAATTAAACATTGACAATTTGTACTAACGTTTTAAATAAGTGCTAAGAAACTTACAGACAATTTTTATATATAGGTACAGATAGGTCCGTTTCAATCATATCGGGCCGGGATACGATAATCAGTCCCCCCTTCCAGTAACAAAAAAATGAGTAAAACCTTACAGTCAAGTTACAATAGGCGATTGATTATGTTTTCACTGATCGACTTGAGCTGATATAAGATAATTTTCAGAAGTAGCTAATGATATGTATATGGTTTGCTTAAGTAGAGATATAAGGTGATCGTCTTGCGTTTCCTAGGTCTCTGCGCCCGGGTGCAACGTACGCGCAAGTGGTGGTAGGCTTACTCTCAAAGGTGGGATAGTACTTCACGTCAGAACAACTTTGAAGTTTAGCCTAATTTGCACACAATGTGTGTGTGTGTGTGTATAAATGTGGGATTGTGATTATTTCTGAACGTGAGTGGTTTGATGAGAGTGGTGAGAGTGTTTCCGAACGATATGTGAGCGAGAAAGATGAATGAAAGAAAAGATAAACAATAGACGGGATGGAATAAAGGCAAAAGACGATCCAATGGTGGTGGGGGTTGAGAGCTGCAGCCAGGACGATGGTTTTATATAAATCGTGAGATGTGTTAATCCAACATACTGTTAAAATGCTAAACTAAAGGAAGCTTTTTTTTAAATTGAAACGATTCTATTAATTTTACCACCAGACTCTTGGGGGCTCGTTCGGGATATATATATGAAATAGTTAAACTTATTACAATAATGTACCTAACCTTTCATGAAATTAAAAAGAAATATTGTCTACTAGGAGTTTATTAAGTAGTATTCCATTTTCAGAAATAAAACCTTACGATCATTCTCTTAATTGCAAATACAAATATCTCCTAGAATGTATTCTTAGTAGTAGTATATGTACCTAGTGACAGAAAAAGTTGCTTCGAAAGAGTAGTACTACACAGGCAGGTAAGGATGCACACATCCGGCAGGTCCCCCGCAATCCACGAAGGCGAAGTAGCTTTATTCGTGAATGAAACTATGTACAGATTGAGCTGTACTGTATGTACTGTGCGCGTCTGACGGAACGATCAGTTGGGACATGACGCCTAATCGTATCCGCATACTACTAATACATGCAAAACTCGCTTTTCAGAACTGCAAGACACGTTATCAACGTTCGTCTTTTATTAGATATCTCGCCTGCGTAGTCTTTGTATACTCTATAAAATATGGCCAGCCAGTCATGGAACAACTGTGGACGTCTCTATGGGCATAACTAAATGACACCTTTATAATAATGAAATCTAAATGGCAACATTAAATATAACATAAAAATCCGTTTTGGTTATGACCTGTAATATTATTTGACACATATGAGTGTTGCCATATGAAGAACCTGAATAAATAGTTTGCGACAAGACTCGCATGCTAAGCCGAATTACCGACCAATGAATATGAACCCTAAATTTAAAATAAGTATACATAAAAAAAAAACAAAACGTGTTGTTACGCATAGGCTTCGGGGAAGCGGCAGGTGGATCGACCATCTGCCATGATAGTCGTCCCTACATAGGTATTATAGGGTAAGCGTATATTTGATAAATTCAAAGATCTTTTTGAAATCTTCTTGACTTTTTCTTTTATTACACACAAGATTTAAAAACTTTAATTTTTTTCTCACTGTGGTCTAATGAACCAAAAATTGAGAGTTTTAAAACAAAATAATAATTTAAAATATTATGATTTGCAAAAAATAATATTTATGTCGTCGCTTTGGCAATTAAACGATCTAGAATCATAATAACAAAACTAATTTTTATATATATATTTGTTAGTAGTTATTTAGTTAGTGTGTAGTTCGCAATAAAAATGATTTGATTTGATATATTATTCTTTCCAAGAAATCTAAAGAAAATTGCATCATGTTCTCCATCATTCGTATTGTCTATTCCAGATGATTTTTTTTTATTTTCAAGGCACAAAAAGAAGTTTTTTTTTACTTTAATAATAATTATTATAGTATACCGTTCAAACAATATATACAGATAAATAAAATTGAAGTGTCTGTTGTAATGTCAAGATGAGTTTTTACTAAATACATTTTTTTTTTTAATTTTCTCCGTCTGTCTGGATGTTCAGGCGAATCTCTGCAACGGACGGACCGATTTTGAAGGAATTTTGTGAGTGCTGATATTGTAAGAAGTAGCTTAGGCTACTTTGTTTAGAGTTCCGAAAAAAAATCCACGCAGACGAAGTCGCGGGCACAGCTACTAATTAATAAGCTATTTGACTTGTTAGAGTTTATGACGTAAGTACTAGTTAAACATACAAAAGCAAAGGGACTGCAAAGCATTGTAGTAATATAAGTTCTTTTTCCATGGTAATAATAATATAATTGGAAAGTATGTCAGTAGTTTTCATTGTCAACTACCCTATTGATGACAAAGGGTCAACAATTTCACTTTTGACCTATTCTCCATTTGTGTACATGTAATGTATAATAAAAGTCGTAAAGTTAAAAGAATAGCGACATGCTTCCTGACTGTCTGTGTGCCCGTTAGTTTATGTAAGCCTACATCATAGTTACATCTCGTACATATAACACAATGGACAATCTGCTATTACGATCTTAATGTGAGAGGTCGACCTGGTCTCATATAAAAAGTCAGTAAAGTGAGTAATGTTAAGAACATCAGTCATTTGTATTACCTACTAATTTCTACAGGCATTGTTAATAAAAATATTACTTTTATCTAAGGACCACCAACAGTTTTATGTAAGATAAATGTTTCTTACATTTTAAATTACAATAGATTCCCATTTCTTTCCACTTCTCTCAATTATATAGTGTCGCCACAATGTCTTTTCCTTCTATGCATCATTTGTCTGTCATATTTGTACTTGTCAATCTTCCAATTTAACATTCTTTTTGTCACAAGACTTTCGTGCCTCTTCATTTCATGGCCCATACTAACTTAGTCTACTTTTTCTCCTTTTGTTGGCCATGGATGCTACTTTTAAAGATCCCCTTATATATAACCTACCTACTCGTTTTTCATTTTATTCATTCTTGAATCACCAACCCATACATCTCACTATTCTTATCTCAGCTGAGAGGAGATAGACATTCTTGGTAAATTACAATAGATTTGCAATTATTTTAAGACGACTCAAAATGCGTAATTGAGTCTTAGAATAGAATAGAATATATTTTATTGTACAATAAATTTTATGAAATAATACGCAAACAGGTTAGAATTAGGTACAAATGGCGGTCTTATCGCTGACAGCGATCTCTTGAAGACACCCTTGGGATGGAGAGAGAATGGCACATAAGCTAAAGGCCAGGGCACAATATTTTAAAAGTGTTACATATTTTAGATAACATGACAGATTTCAAAATAAATTCAATAAAATAATGTTTATATAAAAGAGCGGGGATAAAATACCTTGTACTATTAAAACATACTGATAAAAATAATCTATATTAATACGCGAAACAAAAACTTTGTACCTCTTTTTACAAAAAATACGCGGACAGAGGAGTATGAAATTTCGCACACTTATAGTTTATACAGAGGAGAAGCGATGAATGCTATATTGTTTTTAATTATGCCTTAAAAATAGATTAAATCAATAAAAAAAAACATTACGCACCACGTATTTGACTCACACTCGCATATACTCGTATACTCTTTTGTTGTTCAAGTCAAATTAACAGTGTAGCCTTGGCGAAATCTGTGATTATAGAAGTATTATTATAAAATAATATTTAAATAATAATAACAAGTGAACGTGATTTTTTGGGGCCCATGCAGGGAGTGGCGAGTCACCGTCTGCCGTTTGTTCATGTTCCCCGAACATTGCGATGGGCAGACGCCATAGTCCCCGTATTCCCAGATCCCTAGTACCACCCACATAGCCCGGTACTTTTTGTTCTCATTTCCCACAATAGTCCTACACTGGCCGAGCCTTGTCCTTGGGTGCAATAGTACCTATATAGTGTAGACAGGGATAATCGCCGGTCAGCGTCACGCCTTCCAAAAGTCCGGGCCATTTTTATGGCCCGTGGTCTTGCAAGTTCTTTTTTATTGCTTGAGTTCAACAGACAGGCAGGCGGCCCAATTGGTGGAAAGCGGTTACCATCGCCTATGGACATTTGCAACACCAAAGTTGCTACAAATGCGCTGCTGCTCTCTTAAGGGAGACTGGAACCTGGTCATTAATGCCGGAACACAACTCAAGGTTGTTATGGCGACATACTCTAGATCAGGGGTGGTAGCATCCAGTCGGGCAAATGCCCTACCACCTGGCTGTGGGTTGTTTTGTCGCCTCTTACGACAGGCCGCCCGGCCGCAGCAAGTTGTATTCTTTCTCCGTTCCTGCACGGATAAAAGTATAAGTGAATGTGATATTCCAAATAGTTTAAATAGATGGAATACTACTAACAGTTATACACGCAAACAATGTTGACCACAGCCGGCCAGTAGCTGCAGCTGAGTGTCACTGCATAATTAAGGGCAAATAAATAGCCGGCTGCTGCTGATAAAAAGAATATGTTGACGTGCCTAAGTTTGCACATCTTGGCGATATTATATAAAGTTACAGCCCATTCCCATCTTACCAACCTTTCATTTGCCTTATAGATATCAGTTAAAACTTGACATAAGCTTTATGCAAGTAATGTCAAAATACAATCATTGATAGTAAGTCAAGTGAATGAATAATATGATACAGGCCTGCTTTTAAAATATTGCGATAAATGTAGCGTTGAGTTTATAAATTAGATTAAGCGACACTCTTGCAGTTTGTCTGCTATGTCACGGACATGAAGACTGCCGCGCATGCGGTAGTTCCTTACCCGGTCTTAGTCACATGAGTCACATCTCATATAACGCAATAAACTCATCGCCATGTCAGCGTGAAACAGCCTATATCTGTAACACTATCGCAGGTGAAGCGCCCCCCCCCTCCTACCCCACCATTGCAAACTTTCTCATAATTTAGACTTGAACATAAGCCGTTTGAAATTTGAAAAAAGCGGAGAATTTGCTGTCATTATTTGTAATTTTCATCATACATTAACTTACTTAGATATGCGATTAAAACAGTTGCGTATAAACTGTTCAATTAATACTGACATTCTTTTTGGCGGGACAATAACATGTTAGTTCTCAATTTCTCACATGCCTCTCTTCAAAGCAATTTGCAGGTATGATGTAATTTTAATTGTTAACAAAAGATAACCGGTAGGAGGTTATTAATTATGTAATTGAATTAAATAAAATAACATTCTCTCATCTTGATACATTAAGTGCTTTCTTAGAAAATAAACTAAGGTAACTGGCAGACTCACACATCTATTATAATAAAATTGTAGAGGTCAAATTTCTGTACAATGAAAAAAAATGCTAAAAAACCGACTCAGGCGGATGTAAGAAGTGAAATTTAAAGAAAATGGGTTTTTTCCAATTTTTTGTTTCTCTGTTTGTCTGTACCAGCTAATCTCCGAAACGACTGGAGCGATTTCCATAAAATTTTGTATGGTGGTAGCTTATATCCCTGGTTAACATATAGGATACTTTTGATCCCTAAAAATTAAAGAGTTCCCGTGGGATAGTTAAAAAGCTTCAATTACTTAAACAGCTTATAACAGACTGAAAGTAATTCCTTTGCAACGTAACGTAATAGAAGCGGAGATTTCAACAGGGTGTGGTGTCGGTGAGAGAGTTTTATGTTATATAGAATATATTATAATACTGATAAGTTTGTTTCTTTGCTTGAACGCGCTAATCTCGGGAACTACTGGTCTGATTTGAAATTTCTTTAGTGTTAGATAGCCCATTTATCGAGGAAAGTTGTAGGCTATATACCACCACGCTAAGAGCAATAGGAGCGGAGCATCAATGAAGAATGTTTCAAAATCACGAGGTTTTTATAAAACTATTCTACGCGAACGAAATCGCGGCCAATAGCTAGTTTTATATAACAAAAAAATCATGTTGCTAGAGTACAGAAGACAGGCTGACGGCCCAACTGTGATGGAAAGTGGTTACCGGCGCCTATGAACATTTGCAACAGTTAATGTGCTAGCAATATGCTGCCGGACTCGTGGATTAGACTGGAACCTGGCCACTAATGCCGGAACACAACTCAAGGTTGTTATGGCGGCATGCTCTAGCCAGGCCGTGGGTTGTTTTAACAATTCACAAAAATAAATCACTATGCTGTGGTTCGTCATTAAATTTGTTTTTATTTGTTTAGCATATTGTTGTTCACGAATTTTGCTCAGTTCCTTGCTCATTGCAGTGAGGTTTATTTGCTGCTTTACTTGCTATTTCTTATTTTATACAGTGGTAGTGGAGCTTTAATTTTGAGAACAGCGGTGTAGTTGGCGCTTTCATCATACAGTATGTTTTTCAACCCGCTTATCCTAGCTGAATTTCCTCCCGCGTGATAGGTAGTTAGTATATTATACCTGGTTACGACTAGTGATTCTGAGTCAGATATACAAATAACATTTAAGTAAATAAAAATTATCAAACCAGGAATCGAACAGAGGTCTCTATGTTCCAGTGAGCTAAGCCAGTAAACCTCACTCGATAACAAAATATCGTCGGTTATAGTACATAATTAAATGGCTAGTATTAAAAATACAAATTAGATTACCATCTATAACATTACTAGCTGTACCCGGCAGACGTTGTCCTACTTTTAAAAAATAAAAATCTAAAACCCGATTCCAGTGCCATCTACCGGGAGCAAATGTTATTCTAAACTATTCTCAAATCCACTTGAACAAACAAAAAAAACATAATCAGACCCACCGTTTAGGAGTATCGCGGCACCAGCTACTGGGTCCTATCGTTAATTTAGATTTTAGACCATTCCGGGACGAACTTGAACACATCAACCAAAAGGGACCTAAATTCTGGTCTGAATCTAAATCAATCCAGTAGTAAATTATTAAAATTAAAAAAAAATTAAAAATAGTGGTTAGTGGCAGTAGGGTGATAATTTTGGGTTGTATGTATTTTTAACGCCGAATCATAAAAAAATAAAAGTCCCAAAAATATTTAGGGGTGGGTCTACCTTATCTTTTAGGAGTATGAAAATAGTAGCTGGCCGATTCTCAGACCTACCCGATATTGCACACGGAATTTCATACAAATCGGTTCACCCGTTTCGGAAGAGTTTGATAACAAACACCGTGAAAAGAGCATATTATATTGTTACGTGCGAGCAGGGTACACACTTAGGGTTGGAAGAACACACCAGTTTTTAACTAAACGCTTTTATTGACTTACACAGCCGCACGTAGTACCTCTCTGCAGGGTTGCCCCTATACGCACGACCAACGATGCAGTCCCGACGACAAGGTGTCTCTGTGTCTCGCTTTCAATACCGTCGCCGATATTGCGTAGACAAACCTTCTGCTGCTGCATTGTTCACTTCAGAATTTACCGCGCTTAACTCGCTCCCGGACCTCCTTTTTAACCGACTTCGAAAAAAGGAGGAGGTTCTCAATTCGTCGGGATCTTTTTTTTTTAGCTTTTTTTAGGTATGTTCGCCGATTACTCCGTGATTTATGATCCGATTTATGTGATTCTTTTTTTGTTCGACGCGGAATAGCTTCCAATTGGTCCCCTAAAAATTTGACATAGTTTGGCCCAGTAGTTTTTATTTTACGAACATTCTTTTGTTCCGGTTTCTTGGGACCTATATTTTAAACTATGCGAAACTCCTCCTTCACTTAACTGACCATTAAAGTTTTCAGTGTCTTCTATTAAACTCTTCCTCCAACTCTTCCGTATCGCACTTGTCGCTTGACTGTCTTGAACCGAACTCAACTCTAAATTGACCGTCTTTATATATTCAATGTACTCTTTGACTGCCCGGTAGGCGCGCCTTACGCTGTTTATATACCCGGAAGAATTTTCTCGAATCCATCTATCTCTCTTCTCTCTCTCTTCCTTCCCGAACCTTCTCTTCGGGAACTTTCGTGTCTACATCTATCCCTTTCCAACATCTATCTATCTCTGTCTTCCGTTCATCGCTTATCTCTTTCTAATATCTATCTATCTCTGTCTTTCGTTCGTCGTCTGTTCCTTTCTAAAATATATCCGTCCTTGTCTTTTCCTTCCAGAATGTTCTAGGTTTTTCTAAAAGTTTTAAAATAACTAGATGGCTCCACCATCATTCGCCACAATATTATTAGATTTTAATTTTTAAGCCAACCAATTCTATTACTTATTATGTATATCGGAAAGTAGCGGTGACCGTCTACGCCGCGACCTTGGTTGTTATACAAACAATTTGCATATTTCCAAGAGCCAAGATAGCTTTAAAACCTGAACAACTTGACATTTTATTTCGAGAATTAACTATAAAACAATAACAATACTTGTCTTTTTTTACCAGTTTCTGCTTCTATAAATTAAATATATCCCACACGTTTTATTTCACATTATCATAAAAAATTTACTTTTGTTAAATTAATTTAATGCATTATTGTTTGTCATTGGGATAAAATTAATTATGTAAACAACCAATTTAAATAAGAATAATTATACCATTGTTTTTTGCTAAAACTATGGTTGTAAAGTAACGTTGATTTAGGAGAAAGTAAATAAAGATCTTTTATAGCTGGTTCCTACATCTTACTACTAGCTTCTGCCCGCGACTCCGTCCGCGTGGAATAATTAAATAAAATACCCCGATTTTGAAACGTTTCAATTCGTGCGTGCTCCGCTCCTTTTGGTCTTAGCGTGATACCGAGGGCTTCATAACAAATGGGCATACAGACAAAAGTGCAGTTTTACACAAGGGACATAATTGCGAATGAAACAAAGCTAGTTGATTGTATAAGGCTGAAATTTGGAATACCCGTCTATTTAGGTACACTTGCATACTGGTAAGACTTTCTAAATTGTAACATTTCAGAGATTTTAGTAAACAACAATAAAATGGTGTTTTTGCATATACCCCCTTTATGATGAAGCCCTCAATATATAGCCTATAACCTTCCTCGATAAATGGGCTATCTAAAACTGAAAGAATTTTTCAAATCAGACCATTAGTTCCTGAGATTAGCGCGTTAGCAAACGAACAAAGTATTCAGCTTTATATATTAATATAAGATTCACTCACTTGCTTGACTTTTATTGCACGACTTCAGCGGACAGGGACAATGCCCACCTAATGGCCGGCTACTACCATCGCCTATGGACACTTGCAACACCAAAGGTGCTACAAATGCGCTGCTGCTCTCAAAGGGAGGCTGGAACCTGGCCACTAAAGCCGGAACACAACTTAAGGTTGTTACGGCGACGTACTATAGATCAGGGGTGGTAGCCATCCCGACGGGCAAATACCTACAACCTTTTTTTATTGCTGGAGGACAGCAGACAAGCTGACGGCCCATCTGAAATCACATGAACATCACATTTTCTTAATTTGGCGCAATAAACAGTCAACGGAGCATAAACTTTCCTTATCAAACATAACTTTTTCTAAAGATTTCAATTCCATAAGTAAATTCGGCAGGAGGCAAAACCATGAAGCGTGAACCGTGACCATCTGGACATCGACCTACGAGTTTCGTCTCTAATTCACACAAATTGATATCATACGCTAATGACCATACTGTTTCGATGCTACAACGCCATTACCATTATTGAAACGTTGGTGCATATTAGTGCACAACTGGCCTAAAGGCCTAACTACCAAGCCATAAACTCATAAAATACGTACAAAATATTTTTAAAAAGCGAATCCTTATGGTCTTGCGTTTTTAGTGGGGCCTGAAAGGGGGCGTTATTACAACAAACTGAAACTAAAAGGGGTTGTTGTAATAATCATAACAAAAATATTAAGTTACATGATATGTACTTTATATAATTAGTATTATGTTGCATACAGCTATGTTTATTATGTTTAAATAGTTGCATATTATCACTATATCTTGTGTGTATATATCTATCTAATATATAAAATTATCGTGTCGCGGTGTTTGTAGTTAAACTCCTCCGAAATGGGTTGACCGATTCTGATCACATTTTGAGTGCATATTGGATAGTTCTGAGAATCGATCAACATCTATTTTTCATGCCCCTAAATGTTAAGGGTAGTCCACCCCTAGCTTTTTTTCATGATATGATATTTTTTTATGATACAGCATTAAAAAATACATACAACCCTAAATTTTCAACCCTCTACGAGCAACCCCTATTTATATGTATATATACTATTATTATAGTATACGTTTATAAGTTTGTACATACAATAGTTATATATATCAACCATCGCCGCTCCGCATCAGCAATATTCCTGCCACGGGTTGTCTGGAAGAGATCGCTTTTTAGCGATAACACCACCCTTTGTACATTATAATAATAATAATAGTTCGGAAAGTGTTCTGTAATGGTGTACATTTTAGTGTTGTATATCTATCTAATTATTTTCTTTCAATTATTGCAAAGTACACTTTCCATTGTAATGTGCAACATGTCCTTATAAGTTCTAGATCAAGAATTCGCTGAGTGAGAATAATAGCAATACATAGTTAATCGAGAAACTAATCCATACCGTGATACATAAAATTCGCTATAGATAATAAAAACCGTGGAATTATTGACCTTATTTATTGCCTCTATTGTTGAAAGTGTTATTTTATTGCCTCTTGAACGTTTCGTGACCTCAAAGACGTGTGTTACATTTTATGCCTACTTGGAAAGTATGTAACTACTTTAAACGCACAAAAAAGGTCTAAATGTAAATCATTAAAATCGGTAAATTTTCTTATCACGTAGAAACTTGTTACCAATTATGTTCTTACAGCAATTATAATATTATGCATGTTTTAGCGCTAAAGAGACTACCTATTTAGTGTACAATTATAGAATAGAGTAGAATAGAATAGATTAACACTTTATTGCTCACGAAATATAAAATTTCAAAAATGCACAATCTGTAATTATGTCCTACTGTCACGGTAGTAACAATATGCGGCCTAGTCGCTTAAAGCAATCTCTTCCAGGTAACATAACTACCCCCAGGGGCACCCCCTGGACTGCCCTCCGTCCAGGAAGCGGTACAAGGGGATGCGTCCCCGGGGCCCCGAGCGGCCACTGTCACATTCCCCCGTTCACTACGTGACAGTGGTGTCCCACCTTTCCGCCTCCTCATCCTAAAAGCCTTCCCTTCCTTCCGAACCTCCTCCCAAAACACTCTTCCCTTCCGAAGTTAGGTGGCCTCCCCCGACTCCGACCGCTGACGCTGCTGTAAGCGCGAGGCGGCGGGGAAAAGGGGAGGAAGGAGGAGGAGGGCTGATGGCACAGGAGCAATCCTCGCAGCCTCCCCCTCCCCTTATCGCGAAGCCCTCCCCCCCGCCGCTGACGCTGCTGAGAGCGCGAGGCGGTGAGGGGGGAGGAAGGAGAGGGAGGGGTGATGGCGCAGGAGCAATCCTCGCAGCCTCCCCCTCCCCCTATCGCGAAGCCCCCCCCTCGCTGCTGACGCTGTTTAGAGCGCGAGGCGGCGAGGGGGGGAGGAAGGAGAGGGAGGGGTGAAGGCGCAGGAGCAATCCTCGCAGCCTCCCCCTCCCCCACCGAAGGAGGATAGCGCCCGTGACTGCCAGGAGTCACGGGCGGGCGGCAGCGGGCGTCGAGGTCTGGGGGATCAGAAAGACTTCCGCCCGCACTAATGCCGCGAGAGGCCGCGAGAGGCAGCCGCGCGACCCTCTCAGGGCCGGGGAAACGTCATTCCCCAGCCAGCCGCTGCCGGGGTTGCGGGTTAAGCTCGCGCATGTACCGTGACCCCGGCGCTAGGCGGAAGAAGGCTCCCATGAGGTTTTAGTGGGTATACCGGCGCCGGTCGTACTGATTAATCGGCGTCGGGGAGCCCCACATACCGGCCGCGCATGATCCCCCGCGCGGCTGACGATGCGACAACGCTTTTCCTCATGTAAAAAAAAAAAGGTAACCTAACTTAAGGAATAATTTAACCTAATCTGGCGAATTAGGTGGGGCAGATTATAAGGTAGATTTTAAACAAATGTACTTAAAGAACATATTTTATAAATTAAATACACACGCCTACAGGCGGCAAATGCTAAATCCAGCCCTGCATACTATACATGTAAATTTATTGTGGAACGTTATTTTCTGTTCGCATAGGTATATCCTCAGCTTCCCCCTTTATATTGCGAAGGTCATTATAATGTCCCCATTATGAGCCGGTTTGTGTAATAAACTGCGTTAATAGCCCTGCTTTGATACACGTGAACGGATTTAAAGCAAAAACTAGAATTTCTACAAATTAACAACTGCGCCACAAAAGGAAATGTTGTATAAATAATATATATATATATATATATATTTGTAGTGTATTTAACACTTAAAATGGACAATTACGTACAGTGCGGTCATTGCACGCGCAGGAGTCAATCTTCAGAATTTAAGAAGTCCACAATGAGGTAGAGCCATGCTGAAATAATTACCTTAATTACAGCTTTAAGAGCCGGTTCGAACGGTGTCGTGTTGTGATAATACACTCGCACAGAACACCGCAGTGAAATGGTTAGCTTTAGGCTGGCTAGTCTTATTTCGTGCTTGGAGTGAGAGTTCTCGTGGTACATTGGGAATGGGGTTCCTCCATCACTAATTCCACTCCCCTACTCCATTCGTACTGCTCTATCTGCCTGTCTTTTTAACAAGAAATCTGATTAAGGGCCAGCAGCCGCTGTTACCAAATTATAATCAGGGATATCCACTACACTCTACACACGTAAATTAGTTTAATTACACACAATATCGTTACGTCTTAGGTGCCGACAAAGACAAAATCACACCTGCAGGCCTGTAAAAAACAAATTTTATTACCTTTTCGATATTTGGACTTTTTTTGTTTACTTTGTATTTAAAATTTGTAATTAGAAAAATAGTGTATTGTTATCTTTTATGGTAGTCCTTAGCCAAGTGTGATCCTAAGAAATTCGGTCCACGCAGTCGGGCAGATATATTGCATCATGAGCAGTGCAGCAATGCCCCAATGGAGAGATCGGCAGTCAAGCTATAACCACAAGCGAAGCAAGACGTGTGTAGTTTCGGTAATCTATTTAGTGACGGACTTTGCGCGTGTTATTGAATTGTGCATTACGTTTGGACTGGTTGTGTTCAGTTATATTTGTACCTGTGTTATAAGTGGTTGTATAGTTCTAATAAACTCTATAATCATTCCAACGGCATTTTAATTTGAGTTCGCAACTCGTAACAATATTAACACCTATTTTTTTTTACATTAACGTACCCACAATATTGTATCAACTATTATTCTTTATCTTCTACACAGTAAGTATTATCATCTATTTTCTGTTAACTTGCACACAGTATTATTATCTATTTTTCATTACCTTGCCTATATTACAAGTGAGAAAGAATCAAACGTTCTTCAATGCCAATTACCGTTTAGCCGCGCTGTAAAACTTGTTGATAGCAGACTGGTTTGCGAGGGAGCAATTGTTCAAGGGAACAGGTGCCACGTGTGGAAACAGCCTTGGCAAAAAGGTGAGATAACATTCAACGGACTATTATGTATCTTCAGGTAATAGAATCGTTGAAAAATGGATTCTGTTTTTTAAAGAATAAAGTACATTTTAATGTATTGGATTTATTTTGTTGCAAAATATTACAATTGATATTTTAAAAAGTGAATCGAATATTTTTAAGTAGAGTTTACTTACAAACGTTCTTATACAGAACCCGCATGCAACTTTTCATCCAGTAGTTTGAGTTGTGCATTGACATCAGTCTGTCAGTCTGAGGTCAAGTAATTAATTATATATGTAGGCAAAGTTCAAATTTTCAGAACAAACGCAAACAAATACAAAGTAGGTACAGTGTAAACTCTTTATAACGACACTGGAGGGACTGTAAATTTTATTGCGTTATAAAGAGTTGTCGTTAAATGAAGAGAAGTACATTATTTTTGTCTGACGTCTTCTGCTGCACCAGTAATTTTGTTCATATCTTGCGACATTAAAGCATCTTGCTGATAAAGGAAGTACTTAGAAATTTCAGTATTTTGGAATTTCTTAGAAATTTCGGTATGCATGATGCCAACAGTCGAGTTTATTACGGGCTAGGATAATAAAGCGACAAAATAACGTACGCAGCTGAGCAATTTATACTAATTCTGGCCATTAGGATTATCCATTCTGTCCCAGAAAGATTGGATAATCCTGAAACACCTTATAATAGAGCTATTGGGGACTGAAAAAAAACTATCTTAAGTAGTAACCAAATTACGTATTTAAAAAAGATGATATTTTCCATACTGCTGTGCGTTTCTGGAATATACAACAGCTACAAATAAATGAAATCCATAGGCTTTTTGGGGTTATAATATTCTACATGGACTATACTAAGGAATATACAGGAAATCGTATGAGTAGCTAGTGTAATTTTTTATAGAAGTTAATCTGAACTTAAATTTTAATCATGAAATTTGGTATTTTTTCAATATTTTACAGTTTAAGCGTACTTGGTGAAAAAAATGTATGAAACTCTAAGTAGCCAACTATTTAAAAAGTATGCGCGTTTAATAGAGATTCTAAAATGGTATAATACACACTTTTGTCTGAAGTTAATACGAGGTTATTGCTATTAACATGCAAAAAGAGTAAATTTGACTAAAAACAAAATAAAAAAAAATAAAAAAATTTGAGTCCCCGATAGCTCTACTATAAGGTGTTTCAGGATTATCCATTCTTTCTTGGACACCCGATATATATAGAGTGTATCATTGTATGGAAGACAAGCTAAACCAACCAAGCTAAGTGATTTCGACGCTTAGGGGAGCTTTTCGTTAAATCGAGTGACATTACACGGAGTTTATATACATATATATATTTGAAATGAAATACATGACGATGTATATTTTACTATCACATAATCTTTTCGTTTTAAGAAAAGACATTACCTTATATCGATAACAATAGTTTATATCGTTGAAACAAATTGTTACTTGCCTATCTTTGTAACAAAACATTGGCTAGTGAAAGTTTTTATGTAAGAAACCATTAATCAAAACCGTCTTTTACGCATATCCCATTAACGCAATTGTCCGTTCATGCGGATATGGTTAAACCTTTTATATGGTTGGAAATTTAGTTTCACTTCAACATCGTTCATTGCCATTGTAACATCGATTTGATTTACCTATATCACTTTAGATTTTAGACAGAAAAACACACATTGCATGTTTCTATATTCCTAAGGGCCGCTTGCATAACGATCGCCTTTAAATAATATTAGTATCTAAATCATATTAAACTGCCTATATATACAAAACGTATTGACAGTTCTTTAAACATATTTAGCGGCAAATTTTGCGTTGTGCTAAAACGAATGACGAAGACGGTTGAGAGTAAGCCCTCTAAACCCAGACTCTGTCTTGCAGTGAGGTATTTATTATAATGAGCTGGCAAAGACTTAGTATAACGAACTATAGAGGCTGTGAACTATATGTCAAGTATAGTCACAATAAATAAGAGTAAAAGATGTAAATAAAAAGTAGTTTTAGATTTGATACTGTCAAATTAAAAAAGAAATAAACAAATATCTTCCGTCACGTGACGGCAGAGGGCTGCTGCCGTCACGTGACGGAAGATGTTTCTACGCAAAGCCAACACTTTCTACCAAGTTGGAAATAATATACAGTAGCAACGTTATATTGATTATATTCAATGTTGGCCACCGTACGCAGTTTATCTGGTTTATAGTCAGGTAGATGAGACGTAAAGTCCTTCGCTACCCCATTACGAATTCCACACGCCCGGCGACCGACGCAAAAACATTTCAACAACTCCTACCGCGATATAACACTTGAAACACATTCTTAAACCTCGTACACACTAAACCAATTATAACTATAAATTGCCTTCTAATGCTCTGGGAGACGACAGTAGTTTCTGATGAAACTTACTGTGATATACAAAGATAGACGGAAGAAGACTCGGAGATTTTATAAGAGTTCGATCTTCACCAATAGATAATAAAGCCTAATAATAACATTGAAAACGCTAGGAGCTTTTAACGCGCTAAGGGAATCTGTCTCTGCACGAGGATATTAACAGTCTAGTAGTGTTTGGATAAGGCTTTTTATAATACGATCAAAATCCGACTAATAATATTGAATTTATTTTAGTGGGGTCCGGAAGCCATGTGTATCTACTGAAATTTATAAAAACGACTCATTGACTCCTCAGGTGATCAGAGAGCTGCTTACCTCGGACAACGGATCATTATGGCGATCTAGCGAAGACACGTAGCCAGCCTTCTGGGCACCTTACCCATAGAATACGGTGACTAAGTGGCTAAGGTCAGCATTCTACTTATAGTCTTGAGGGACTATGGGTATACAATATAGCATACAATATAGCTAAGTTAAGTTTTCTTTTATTGTATCAGTATATAAATTCATTGTAATTTCTTTTTATTTTAGTATTGAAACCGATGAAAAGTTGAATCATGAATATCATATACCGGATAAATTTCTACACAAATGATACTAAGCCATTATTAGAAAAGTATAAATAATAACATTTTCCTTCTAAAAGTTTCAAAGAAAGAAAATCATTTTTCACCACGAGTATTGTGGCCGCGCCCTAATACTCTTTTATATTCTAAACATGTCAACTTTATGATGTAGGCAAAACCTACACGACTTAAAAACCCACTCGGTAAGTACTTAAAAACTTAACTTTTTATTATTATGGTTTTTTATTGTTATTTATATTCGAAAAACACTTTTCCACGAATATGTTGAACCTGTTTTTATCTTATCTATATCTTATTATATACATATATACCAAATTTTAGCTAAAATTTTGGCGTAATTCTTCCCCGAAAGCATAACAGATAGAGTCACTTTTATATATTTTAGCGGTTTTTAACCTTTGGTCAAAAACGTCTTTCAATCTATGCGTCTATCGGTCGAATATCGCCTATTGGGCGATTGTTACAGTCTTATTATAATTAGGAAGGTATGGAAGAATTTACGTAAATACAGAAATAAACATCTTGATACTAAGTATACTTAGTTGTTATTGTTAAATATTAATAGAATTAAAGATCTTTATTTATACAAAACTCTAGTGTAAGTGTGTATATAATTGAACTTCTCAAACACTTGGACCAATCATGATATTTTTTTGTTTGGCCTCGAATGCCGCTCGATTGGAGTTGTTCTAAGTTAAGTAAGTAAGTAAGAGTTTGGGCTCTAAATTTTTCGGGGCAGGACAACGCCTGCCGGGATTGCTAGTATTTTTATATAATTAAAATTAATATTTGTTTTGTAAGAAATATTACGATAACGCTACATATTACGTTTTATGGATGTGTTCAGGCATACCGTCTCATTCACTTTAGTAATTACATTAACTTTTAGATATCCGAAGAGGCAAATAGGTATCTGTGATGATGGTTTTAGAGGTATGAGAAGAGAAAAAAGGAGCCATCCATAAAATTACGTCACACGTTAAAGGTGAGGATGAAGTGTGACATTGTGTGACAAAGGGAGGGCTCCTAAATTCCATGACATTTCAAATCCAAAACACGAAGTTTGAACTATCAACGAAAAGCTTCAAAATATTTCCAACTCGTACAGATAGCAGTGTTTAAATGATTAAAACTTAATTTAAATAGATATAAACTAGTTTCGATTCTGCTGTTTTTATTTTATTGTGTGTATAAGTGTTATCTATCTATAATTTCGTGATGAAAAATCGTAATATATGTGATGTCACACTAGTGAGGAAGGAGGGTCATGAATGTGACCATCTGTGGCAAGGATGGACGAGGGGTTAGAAAAGAATTAAATTCGTCTGACGTAATTTTTGTCTGGCCCCAAAGAGAGACCTTTGTTCGTCCATAAGACTGTTCCACTTTATTTTTAGTTTAATATCTGGAGTACAACCAAAGTAGAACAGGCTAACGACCCACCCGATAGAGGGCTGTTACCGTTGCCTATGGACATTTGCAACACCAGAGGTGTGCTACTGTCCTCGAAGAGGAAACTGGGACCTGGCTGCTGATGCCGGAATACACTCAAGGTAGTTATAACCGATAGCGGTGAAACTTACCTTTATTTAATTTTCAAAGATTGTCTTTCTAATATTCAAGAGGGAGGAAAAGATAAGTATGATGATTTCAGAGAAGATGATAATTATGATAGTATTTAATCTACCGTAATTTCTAAAAGCAATTTAAGTTTGGGTTTAATTACAATCCTTTACAATTATATAATCTCACTTGATATAACAGATTAGCTGAAAATCGAAGGTTCTATTAAAAAAAGCTTATTACACATTTAATTTACGTCGTCTTCTGTGATGTGGGTTCCAATCCTAGTAGGATAACATTTATACTCAAAATTTGCGTTACTTATGCTGGTGTGGGTAATACTAGGATCAGCGCCAGCATTGTTATGTTGGCTACCTCCATAAACGTAACTTGTTAGTCTTCCAAATTATTATTCTAGTTTTTAATCTTTTTCGTTTTAAAGTTCTCGCGTGAGAATTTAATAGTGCAGGCTAAGTATTCCTTTTTTTTTAAATACCGCGTTAATCATTTATAACTTAGTTTATTTTTAGTATTTACAATAATTGTGTTTTCTTTAGAGCTATAATTTATACAGAATATGTGTAAAAGAACAATCTTATCAAACCTCAAAAGCTTTGAAACTTACTGTAAACCCCGGCGGTAGCTTTCCAGAACTCAAGAGCATCACGTATCACAAAAACGAATAAATAATTAATATTATTAATTAAATTTCCACAAACACCGCGATCACACCACTAAAACACGCACAAAAATCAGTTTTAATTAACCAAATGAGATGTCGTGTGACTTTCGTGTGTATAAGAATGATTACTACGTGTTGCCTTTACACTGGTTTTGTAGAGACTAGTGGTTGCCCGCAAGCCTTGAGCAGGCCAGGCGCTGCGTCTGCGCAGCCCGCAACCTACCTTATAGAAAGTTCATCGAACGTCGAGTTACACCAGTCATACTCAACCTTTTTTATAGGGGCCACAGATACATTAGATAAGGCCCTGGGGGGCGGTTGATTGAACGTTGCTTTATTTAGATTTTATTAATAAGTGTGAAATAAAAATATTTCAATAAACCTGGTTGGGTTTCTCTATGTACGCGCCATTCAACCGTTAAATTGCTCCATCCCCTACCTGGTCAAAATTTCCCCCGTACTACCTACCTTTCATTTCCAAGAACAGATGCCCAGAATCTCGTCTGGAACGCCAGCTTACAAACTTCTACTCAAAAACCTTAACATAAGCTCAAATTGATCCATCGCGCTCTGAGTAAGACTAAAAATAAGAGATTAGGGGAGTCTTACTACTGCCTGGATCATATCAGCTTATCTTTTTTTAGCTCACACTCTTAAAAACCTTATCATATAAAATGCAATTGCACTTTTTATTAAATTTTGAAATAGCAAAATACATTATCCGATGTAAATAATGAACTAATTGAACTTGTGATTGTAAATATATATTTTATACAATACAACCATGTAGTTAGTACATTAGTCCGGTCCCTCACAGAAGCACGGGCTGTAGGTTGAGTATCGCTGACTTACACTATTCGAATCACACGAGAAAAACCGCTAATACAAGCCTTAAGATAATTTTCTGTTACCAGATCGATGATTAACATGCACCAGATCGGTATAGCTGAGAAAGTATAGTATTTAGAATAATATCATAAGAAAACTAGGTGTCACATACTTTTCCTACTTATATTAATACTAGCTGCGCCCGCGGTTTTAGCCGCGTCATGATTACTCGTGATGGAAAATCGTTATATTTTAAATAATTCATACTATATCTTTATACATTATAGCCAATATTACCATGAAGTTTCGTCCAAATCCATTCAGTAGTTTTTGCGTGAAAGAGTAACAAACATACATCCTTACAACTATACACCCATACATCTATACACCCATGCATATATTCTTACAAACTTTCGCGTTTGTATAAGATTGTTGTTAGCTTTTAATAATCGGTTGAGTGGGCTAAGCCTTTAGCGGTATAGCGTACTGGACCGTTAAAATTTGATTCGATTCCCAGTACAGTAATTTTCGTAAACAAACTTTTGACTGGGTGTCTGGAGCGGTCTTAGACTTGGTCCGTAGTATACTAATAACATGTGTTTGTATGCCAATTATTATTTAAATAAGTCCATAAACTTTTCACTTCCGAACAATGTGCACACACAGCATCGGACGCATAGAGTACATTAAACATTATAATAAATATAGGTCGGACGCATTTCGTGTTCAACTCTTAAAAAGCGCTAGATGGGCACGAATTTGGGAATAAGCGCTGAAAATAAAGTAATAAGAATAAATAAATTACTTTATTATAAACGCTAGCCTTTTAACAATATTATTCCGATACACGTTGATACTTCAGTGAAGAGTTATAGAATTAAAAAAAGCGGAATCTCTTTAATCGGTTATCCAACGGAAACCATCCCAGTTTCCATGTTGATTCTATGTTTGTTCCCCTTATTCGAAATCGCCACGGCCGTGTAGAACGGAGAGGAAAGTAACTTACCTTTTTGTCACTTAGTTTTTGAACTGTCTCTAGAATTAGTATACAGCAGCAGCGCACATGTAGCACCTTTGGTGTTTCAAATGTCCCTAGGCGATGGTAACCGCTTTCCATCAAGTGGGCCGTCTGTCTGCCTATCTGCTGAACTCCTGCAATAAAAAATATACTCATGTAATAATATACATATAGACCTTTGTCTGATTTAGACTGGTTTAATAAAATAAAAATGACAATATTTCATTGACACTTGACAGCTGATTACTGGCTTGCAGCTGTCATTTTCAATTAAACTAAAGCTAACGGTGACTCTCAGTTTCTGAACAATTTACCTAGTGAATTTGTTATTTTATTGGGCTCTACAACTCGAATAAACTTATTTAATAATGCCGAAAGTCTTGGGTAAGTATTTTAATTATTCAAAATACAATACAAAAATGCAAGCTCATTCTAGTATCTTTGAGGTTAGAAGTCCTAAAACAGTTATAAAAATGTATAAAACTCGTATATTTCTTTTTAATTATTTAAGATTGGTCTTACTTTTTTCCTTTTTGGGAACGAAAATAATAATAATAACTATTCGTTTTAAAAAAAGACTCCATCAAACATTTACAAACACAGCTTTCGGCTTTAAAATTGTGACATACCCGGCATCGTGTATCGCGTAATATTATTTGTTTTACACCGCTGCAGTTAAATTAACTTAAAATATAACTCGTATTCTGAACTATCGCATTCAAAAATTATAATACTGACTTACCTCCTAAATTTGACTATTATGCATACAAATAAATACGTACATTATAGAAACTTAGTACATAGATATCATTTAATATTATGTTCTATATCTTTAAGGAATAAATTTTTGCTGATGCATCTCTTAATCGTAAGCTTAAAACACTTTTGCATGGCTGAGATAAAACCAAATACTGAATGTTTATGGTTGGTCATGTATGCTGATAATGTAACACTGACAGAGGTACACATAGGAGGCTCTACATTTGTATCCATGAAAAGGTTCCCTAAAGAATGTGCTCTGAAATACAATGTTGAGAAGATGAAATACTTAGCCTATACTATATCCCATATTCAAGATATAGACAAAAATAATTATGGTCAAATGCAAAAACTGGAAACCTACACTTGTCTGATAACTAATAGCAATGTCAAAGCCCAATATACAGCAACTGCATGAGCAAATGGTGTGAGGTGACTGGTGTAATTTGTGACCTGATTGCTCTAGTCGAACTGAAAGGGCAAGTTTAGCAATTGATAGTTAAACCTGTCCTTTTGTGTGAGTGTGAATCGTGGAATGTGCTTAACTGGCAAGTGGGAGTCGTGTGTCATAGAGATGGACTCGGCAGAAAGACCATTAGGCATTCTTGCTGTAGCCCTCATTCTTGTGTCATCAGGTATCCATCAGCAAAAACTAGTTACATATAAGAAAATGTGTGATAAAGCTATTTATAAAATTAAATATAAATACAATAAATATAATATAAATATGAAGAATGTGGAATTCAAATTATATTTTACAACAAACATGCTTTCTGTGAAAGTTTTGGGCGATATGATAAATTTCTTGGAATTTTTTTGCAGTTAAGGTAAAGTGGGGCAAGGAAACCTATCCAGGGGTGGAAGTGAACACAGATGAAGAACCGGTTTTATTCAAGGCTCAAATTTTCGCCCTCACTGGGGTGCAACCTGACAGACAGAAGGTGGTCTGCAAAGGGGTCACTCTACGAGATGACACTTGGGGAAATTTCAAATTATCAAATGTAAGTAGAAAATTACTATTATATTTTTATTAATAAGTTTTAAAAAAGTGTTTTACATATGACTTAATACTATATGATCCAATGTTTACAATGCGACATAACGGCTAGGCAAAATTTTATTTGTATGATTTTATGTAATGCGATGGGGTCCCAAAATTGGAGGTGTCTTAAAATAAGAGCAAAATCAACAAGTTGGGTTTCATATGGAAAATTCTCTGCAAATTTTTGAATTGTGTTGGAGACAATGTGACCTGTTTTTAGAACAAGTCCCAAGATTACAGCTGCTATCTAAATACAAGTTAAAGTAGAAATCTGGGACAATGATCAGTCTCGGTACAGTTTCAGAGCACTTAAATAATATTGTTGATAGAGTTTTAACCTTAAAAAGCTTTTGGTGACAAGAATGATTAATAATATAAGACACTTAGGTATCTCTGTTATTAACATAATAACATTTTTTTGTATCCAAATTAGTAGCAAAATTGATGCATGTATTTCTATTACAATACATGTACAGATAGATGATCAAGTGCATTAGCGAAATTCCATAACAGGATAAAATCCTTCTAGAAGATTATCAAAACTTTCATCATTAACGTTTACAAAGCAAAGAAATCAGGAAGGTCAAATCTGTAGGGATTTTTAAATAGCAGTTCTGTGGGATCTCTCTTACAACTTACCTTAGATTTGTCTTGTGACCTATGATTAATAATTAATATTACATGTGTTTTGATGTTTTATTACACAGAATGCAATAGTTTTGGTGATGGGTAGCAAAGAAGAAGATGTGCCAGCTGCACCAGTGGAGCAAACAAAATTTGTCGAGGATATGAATGAGTCAGAACTAGCCTCTGCAGTAAGTGAAAAACAATTCAAGGTCAAAAAATTTCACTAAAGCAATCATTTAATTTTTCTGATCAGTACTGAATTTCACCCCCAGCCTTAATAAATATTATATTTATAATAAAATAAACTAATATGAAAAATTTGACCTGTGTAACACTTAAGAACAAGGGTTGCGTATTCCTCTTATGGGCAACTTTTTATATATATTTTTTTAATAGGTACTTTGAAGTAGTTTTGTCAAAAAATAATTCTCTGTCTGTTACTCATAGTAAAAGATGTATTGTATTTTACCATTTTTCCATTAAATACATTCTTTATCCAAAAGCCTATCATTCCTTGGGTTATCTTCGCAACAACAAGCTTTAAATATATTCAAAGTATTTCAAATTTAACTTTAATATTTCTAGTTGGACCTGCCAGAGGGATTGATCAATCTGGGCAACACTTGTTACATGAACGCCACAGTCCAATGCCTCAAAACTGTGCCTGAGCTCAAGAATGCACTACTAAACTATAACAAATGTAAGTATTTTACGTTTTTTCAATAACTCCTCTGCTACCCACTGATAATATCGGTATCACTACATTTTTATTCCTTTGTGTATATTACTTTGACTGTTTTACTGTTTTTATTTTATTTTCTTTTGCTCTGTTTCTTCTAGTACTTGAAATGTTATTATATCCTTATACTAGATTAGCTTTTGTTTCCTTTTTTTTTACTAGATGTAAGGATTTACTATTAGTAATCTATTGTATTTTTAACAGATTTCCCAAAAGAGGAAGTTCTTTATTCATGTATATTGTTTTTTTTAATGTTTGTTACTTGATTTCTCTGTCAATTATGGATTGTTTTTTACATTTTTTCTCAAGGCACTAAAAAGCAGAAAAGAATTCGCGCGTCCCGACTCCGGCGCCCGCGCAAATTCGTTATTAGTTTAGTTTTTCATGCTTTATGGATATATGATGTCTTCAATAAATAAGGTCAACTACATTACAATGTTTAACTAACTGCTACGTTATATTGAAGTTGGTGTAAAGCAAAACATAAAAATTTACTAAATATAGTAATTTTTTGTGTTTTACTTTGCACCAACTTCAAGTTGTTGTAGAAAGAAGTAAGCTAAATATTTATTAGCTTTTTAGATTTAAGTCAGTTATATTTTTGTTAAAAAAAGATTACAGATTTACAGATAGACATTAATTAGAATTATTTTAGATTTTAAGTAATGTAATATTATCTTCTTTATTCCTAGTAGTTCCTGATTTTAAAAACAACATTAAGACGATGATGGTTTAACTCGGCCAATCTATTCTGTAACAGCATCAGGTGGTGGAACTGCTGGTGAGCTGACATCCGCTCTCAGCGATACGATGTCGGCATTAGAGGGGGGCGGGGCGGGCGCGTGCGCGGGCGCAGCGGCGCGTTTGTTGGGCGCGTTGCACGCAACTGCACCTCGATTCGCCGAAAGGAGCCCCGGGGGAGGCCTGGCTCAACAGGACGCCTCCGAATGCTGGACCGAGATTGTGAGGGCGTTGCAGCAGAGGTTGCCAGCAGCGCCTGGAACTTCTTCAGATAGGTGAGAAACACCAACCTCTATTATTAGCATATAAATGATGAACCAATGCTACTGTGTCAACATGAAACGCCACTTGCGAAATTTATATTGTAAACAAAAGAAAGAAAACCATAATGTACTAAAATATTAATTTATGAATTTCCATAGGAGTTCTGTTTTATAACATCAATCAAAAACTTCAAAAATACTTGAAAAAAAAAAGGAGTTGTATATTTTTTTTTAATGATCTCAGGCCTACTTTTCAGTGTATTACATAGTCTTCTTCTTGATATATAAAATTGAATGTCTGGTCTGTATGTCCTTTATAGAATCATGAACTACACATCTGATTGTGATGAAATTTTGTATGTGTGTTTGAGTGGGTTCCCGGGTGGTTTAGATTCACAGTTAGAACCGGGTAGGTGGCGCTGAGATCGGTTCCTAGAATCCTCCTGATCATCTAGACCGATTTTGGTGATTTTTTGTGTCATGGAACAAAGTCGTAGGAAATCAGAAAATAGGAGGTACAAAGTTCGTCGGGTCAGCTAGTTCATTATAATATATAGGTACTTTGCATGTTTATCACTTCATATTTTTATTATTTGTATTCATTAACAGGTCAACAATGGTTTTGTTGCCCTGGATATTAATGATGATGAGAATTTCCTTTGTAAAGACCAACAGTAATCTGCCATCATGTGGTCCTGTTTACCCTTGTACCTTTTCACAATCACTTAGGTCCGTAGTAGAAGGTCCTTACCCAATTTCATGTAATGATTCCTTAAATTATAAGGAAATCTAAACCATGTGACTGTAGAGAAAGTATATCTTTTTTTAGAGTCAATATGACTTATTCACTCTAAACATCTTATGAACCAGAGCCAATCCAGTACTTCCATAAATAAATTCACAAATTTTGTACTGGAAATTCGATACTTGACAGTATGAAAAATATAGGCTGATTTTAATATATATCGTAGATTACGATCTAAAGATGACAAAAATAAATGGTTTTAACTAAAATATTAAATATTAATTGATATTTTTGAGAAATAAAATTGTTATATTGCAGCCATTAGCCACGTGACAATGAACGCCGATCAGAGCGCGTAACGTCATAGCGTGCAAAATACATAAAGTTATCAATGACTTCTCAGATAACTCTTTAACGAAACAGATGTTTGTTTTGCACACTGTGACGCCATGACAGCTTAACGCGTTTTTGTGACAAAATGTCAAAATATTCATAAAATTGCTAAACTAAATATGTTAATGTTGTTTTTTTTCTGAAATATTAATATTTTGGCTAAAATAGACCATAAGGCTCAAAATAAACCTGTTTCTCAAAAATTGTCAACTACCGAATTATAATAGGCTGCAGATATGTCCAACATTGATGTGCAACAATTTTTTTTAAAATTTTGTTTACCTGTAATTGTCAGATCTTCAGTGATAGAGCAATATTTTGGTGGCACACTGGACGTGGAGCTGGTTTGCACAGAAGCAGAAGAGCCCCCAACACGCAGCACGGAGTCCTTCCTTCAGCTCTCATGCTTCATCTCACAGGATGTCAAATATCTTCAGTCTGGACTTAGATCTGTAAGTGTTTTTATTCAAATCTAGCTGCGACCGCGGTTTCATCCGTGTGGTAATGTTAAATCATTATATTTTGGATAATTCACACTATATCTTTATAAATTATAGCCCATGTGTTATTCTGATGCTATATTATTGTAAAGTTTCATCATAATCCATTCAGTAGTTTTTCTGTGAAAGAGTAACAAACATACATCCATACATTCTTACAAACTTTCGCGTTTATAATATTTATAGAGAAATTTCATGTGTAGAAAAGCCATTACAGCTTAGTAACAAATATAATTGTGTTTCAAATTATACGAGCTCAATTCCTGCCTAAGAAGTATGTATAGGCTTTTTACCGACTTAATATGCATTTTGTTGGAATTACATGAAGGGAAACTTCGTGAAATCTTTCGACACGTGAAACCCGCCATTAAAAGCCTGGGCGGGTGTACTGTGTGTTTACCTATAATGGGAAGTTTTGAGCTCAGTAGTGGGAAGTTAATTGATGGGTATTATTATTTATATTTCACAAGGGTTGCATGGCTTCATAGTACAAGACTGTGTTTGTTTGTCTAATTTCTTGCTATAAGCGATTTTATATTGAAGTGTAATTTTTCCACAGAAAATGTCAGAGCAAATAACTAAAATGTCCCAGACATTGGGAAGAGATGCTATATATACAAAAACGGTAAGTGCAATAGTACATTAAATGAAAGAAATTTTAATAGTTTTATATTTAGACATTTCGAAACAATGTGATATTGAATATCATAGATTAAATTGAAATTCTCTCCATATATTAGTCTTTTTGAAAAAATTTTTTAAAACAGTAGTGTTTTTCATCATTTATAACTAGTTAACCCTCAAACGGGGACCAAAAAAAAATTATTTCCAAAAGCTGGCATCACAATTGACGTGCCAATACCAAGAGAATTATATCGTCTTTTTTATTCTAATACAAATTCTATGTAGTTAGAGGAAGAAAACAACAGTTCAACATTCGTTCCAATTAACTGTATTTGACCACAAATTTGTGGTACTTCCCATTTCGTCACACAAACAGTTCATCAACAAATTTGTTGTGGTTGCTCCGTCTTAGAGGGTTAAGTTAAATAAACAAAATAATTCTTTTCTTGTTTTGGAAGAAATATTTATGCTATTTATTTAACCTTCAATGTCCCTAACACAGGTTAGAATATGAAAAATATCTAAACTTTATATTAATATATTATGAAAATCGCTTCCAATAACAAAGTAAAAATAAATGAATTGAATTAATTACAGAGTAAGATCAGCCGCCTGCCAGCGTACTTGACGCTGCAGTTTGTGCGGTTCTATTATAAGGAGAAGGAATCAATAAATGCGAAGATATTAAAGGATGTCAAGTTCCCCTTAGAATTAGACGTTTATGAACTCTGCTCGCCTGAGTTGCAGGAACGCCTCACTCCGATGAGGAACAAGTTCAAAGTAAGTAGACATTTATTATTACATAGGCTCGCTCCATCCTTATATTAATCGTTGTATAACATGTAAGGAATCTATTGAGATATATGTCACAGTAGGCTATTATTGTAATGGTAACAATATTTTGTGTTTCTTTCTAACTCCATTAATTCTTTCATTGTCTTAAGTAAACATTAATAGAGAGATGTGTATATATAATCATGGACATGAAATTCATGTTGATGTCAATATAAGGAAGGTTATATATAGGTTTGTGTAACTTTTATGGTGTTCAGAATAAAATATAATAAATGTTTGCATTCTTTTAAAATTGTGTTTAACACAGAGTTTATCTAGTTTTGTATGCAGTATTAAATATTTTTTGAAGTTTTACTATTTGCAAACGTCATTTATTGATAATCTACACATTTTCATGGCCTTGAAGAACAAACAAAAATACATAATATGTATTTTTTTTGGTTATATATATTATATGATAACAAATAAAAATTGTTATATATATAAATATAAATAATATATACAAATAAAATATAAATATATATAAATAAATTGTTATATATATATATTATATGACATACAAACAAAAATGATTGTTGTCAATTAAAAAATAGTTTACTTACTGAGCTACGTTTACAGGAGTTGGAGGATGCCACTGTAGAATCATCACTGAGCTCCCAAAACAAGAATCGCGGTGACAGCAGAAAACTTGTACAGAATAAAAGAATTATGCCATATTGGTTAGAAAATGGTAAGTGGGAATATTAATTGAATAGTAGTGATACAGTGTTTCATACTCCATTTATTATAAAAATAGCCTATTATTTTCACTGTCGTTTTTCATTGACCTATTTTAACATTAATTTATTTTGATGACTGTGCAATGTCTTTGCATGGGCAATACCAAGCGTGTAACTGGATCATTTAGGTTTTTATTTTTTTTAATGATAAGCTGGCAAATGGGCAGACGGACCATCTGCCTGTGGTACCGGAAAGTGGTTACTGCCGCTTATAGACATTTGTAACACTGCCAGTAGGATGGGACAGAGGGGATGGAATAATGCAGGAGGGAGGGAGGATATAGGGGGATGGAATAAGATGGGAGGAATTGGATATATTATTTTTATACTATTGTAGACAATTATGAACGATTGACCGTTGGGTGGAATATGAATAGCTCAACAACAATAAAATATTATATGTGACATGTTATTTCAACAGCTCTATTTGATATGCTACTTACGTAAGCACTAAGCTTTGCAAACATGATATGGATTTCAGTCTCTTGATTGCTTGTTTTGTTATGTAGATGGTGTAGTGGGATAAAGGGTATGGGATAGGGAGAAGATGCTCTTATCCGTGCAGTGACGGAGAACGGATAGGAAGACCGGAAATTCCTGTGGCCGGGCGGTCCGTCGTAAGAGGCGACAAAACAACCCACAGCCAGGTGGCAGGGCATTTGCCTGACTGGATGACTACCACCCCTGGTCTAAGAGTATGTCGCCATAACAAGCTTGAATTGTGTTCCGGCATTAGTGACCAGGTTTCAATCTCCCTTAAGAGAGCAGCAGCGCATTTGTAGCACCTTTAGTGTTGCACATGTCCATAGACCGTTTCTATTAAGTGGGCCTGCTTAACTCATGCAATAAAAAAGGAAGTAAATCATCGGAACTTTCACTCATGAATCACGATTAGTTCAAGGCTAATCATTTCACGCCGATATTCTGTCAGCGTGTCGTATTGACCCTAAGGCCGCAAATTTGGAGCGGCGGCGCGTACAGCGTTGCGTTGTTTCGAGCGTGCACGCTTGAATACTGAACATATGGTTTTCTCTCTTGGTGTATTCGTAGCAGCGTTTTTAGCGTGTAGTTAAGCGGCGTGATCAGTGTTTTGGCGTTTTAACGAGCGTTTACAAGTGATATTTTGTTAATTGTGTCAAGATTTACCAGTGCAAGCAGTGGTGTATTCGTAGCTATTTCATTTCCTTTCTTCTTTGACACAATCCTGTTTCTGAACAATGGATGACTTGAAAGCCATAACTCCGACCGTGATTGCACTTCGCCAATTATCATTTCGAACGGCATTATGTTGACATTAATACTATCCCGGAGGGATAGCATTCATAGATTAAACAAAACAAACAACAACAATTATACACGAATGTCTCGTAATATCGTTCCTTTGACGTGATGACACTTGCCCGTGAATGGCGGCCTCCGATTGGTCAACGTACTTGGACGCTCCGCTCGCACGCACGCTCTAGCGAAAACTAGTTGCGTGCACGCTGAACGCTTAAGGCTTAAGAGCTATAATGAAAATATTTATTTTTTTCGCCTGCTCCGTCATGTTTCAAGACAGAGCCTATGGCTTACAAGTCTTATTCTAGCTACCTTAAACTATTTTTATTATTCTAGGGATGAAAATAACGATGCCCGCAGGACTCTACCACGTAAAAACTGGTATCGAAACACTGAAAATTAAAAGAAATGTATTCACTTGCGCAGACGTAGGCAGCAACAACAGCGGCTACTACCGTCTGCAGGCGGTGTTGACGCACCGCGGGCGCTCGTCGTCGTCCGGGCACTACGTGGCGTGGGTGGCGAAGGGCGACGCGTGGTTGCGCTGCGACGACGACACCGTCACGCCCGTCACCGAGGAGGAGGTGCTCAAGCTCAGCGGCGGAGGTATCTCGACCCTCATCCTCATATGACTAAAATCTGTGTAGAGACTGTGGGGGTGACCAGAGTTGTCGTATATGTGTGGTCTCTGATCACATCCACAATTGCTTGCAGTGTTGCAAAGCCTCTTCTTACTCCTCGGTCTCAGGTTCAAATTGGTACACAGGTTTGTTGCAGATGTTATTTATTACAATCACTATACAGTATTACGGAGTACTTTTTATGTTATTTGCGGGAGACAAATTGATACTTTTGAGAATGGCTCTGTGAAATATAATAGGGCTTCAACGGGCAGAGTGACACCGTTGAAGCGGCGCGAGTACGTAGCAGCATGAAGCCTTGATGCTGAACTTGAAGTGTGTCTCCTGCATGCCGAGGACGGCCTTATATACTGCGTCGCCTGTTGCTGGCGACGCAGGTGGCCCATGCCGTTGACTCATCGCAGTGCAGGACCGTACTTGATGCAGGGCCGTCTTCGGGTTGTTGCTATGGAGAATGGATTAGCATGATTATGATTAATTTGAATTAAAATGGTGGATGCTTAGTGCACCAGCATAAGTTTTTATTTATTTATTTTTTATTACAGGAGTTTAGCAAAGAGGCATACAGTCCGCTTGATGAAAAGCCGTTAACATCGCCTATGGTACTGATAATGATACTGGTCTTTTATTTATATCGATAGTTTAAAATTATTCCACATTGAAAAGGCTCGCGTCGTCGCTGCTTTCCCGGTGTGTATTGCCTAGATCTGATATTCAAAGTACGATAGTGTTGAAAATTCGTATTTTTACTTTACTTTGATACAGCAGCAGCACATTGGTAGCACCAAAACCGCATAAACACGTAACTACTTTCCATCGGGCCGTCTGTTGAAGCTTACCGAAATAAACAATACAAATGTGGCACACTTATTATTAACATATTTCTCAAACAGGTGACTGGCACTGCGCTTACCTGCTGCTGTACGGACCTAAGATCCTGACGGTCCCCGAAGAGGAGGAGCCCGCAGCAATGGAGGTGACCGAGGAGCCCTCTGGCGACCCTCCCACTGCCCTCGCATAATTGAACAATTTACAAACATCTCGAAATAAGGCTGAACTGTAGCGCTTCTTAATATATTTCGTTTCCCCCTAAGATTTGTATAACAAAATAGTGGGCAAAATTTGAATATTGTTATTTCATGCGGAATTATTTTTGCATATTTTTAGGGATAGGAAGGATGGAGGGCGGATTGTGTATGTAGTGCTCCCAATTTATCTGTGAGATGAAGAGCGTCGCTACTCCCACTCCGGTTTTGCCAGTCTATGAATCTTTATCAAAGACATTAATGTATCACGTTAATCTAAGACGATCCTACAACTAGCTCATACCCGCCTGCTTCGCGTGCCGTAATAATCGAAATTCACATTTTACGGCACGCGAAAATCCGTTTTTAGCTGACCTCTACTTGACGAAAGGAAGATCCGTGCCAAATTTCAAGTCTATAGGTATTATAATAGTTCCTGAGATATCGTGATGAGTCACTATATATGTGAATTTCAATTACATATCGATGGGTGAAAGGCTATTTGTTTTAAACGACAATTTTATAAATTGTCGGGAGAAAAGTTTAAAGTTTCTAATGACCCAGAAAAACACACCACTAACGAACTATGTCCCATATTTAAAAAAGAAGAACATATGTAGACTGAAATTAGAGATCAGGTTCTTTATATTTCTTTAAGTTGAGACATTAGGATGAAAAATCCATCGTGTTGAGTATCACACAAAATGTCGCTTAAAACAAATAGCCTTTCACCCCTCGATATATATTTATACTAGCTGTCCCGGCAGATGTTGTCCTGTCCTGAAGAAATAAAATTTAGAACCCCATTGCAGCGCCACCTACAGGGTCCAATTGTGAATGTAAACCATCCTTGAATCCCCTTGAACTAAAAATTTCATCAAAATCGGTCCAGCCGTCTAGGAGGAGTTCAGTGACATACACACGCACAGAAGAAATATATATATTAAGATATGTTGTAATTGAAATTCTTGTAATTATACATGTGAATTTCAAATAATTTCTCTGGTCTGGGTGACTATTATAGTTATTGGTTGCGGCCAAATGACGAATAAACAACTAGCATCCCTAATTCATATGAAATTTCAACATGACGGTCGGAGTCCATTTTTTATCATTCACCGATAAGTTGGGCGGACTATACTTTGAACATGACATCGAGATTGCGGATTTGTTACTTTCAAAATTTTTGTTTTTCGAAAAATTTTGTGGTATGTATAAAAAAAAATTCTGTCATGAAAAAATTCGAGCCAAGCGCTAAAATGTGTCTAATAATGTCGACGGTCTGAATGTCATGTTACTTCTGCCATAATTAATTTTCAAATTGAAAAAAATTACCATAACTCTACAAAACCCCATATGCACAAGTTATTTACTTACTAGAATATTCATTATGGAAACTGAGAACCGTTGCTAAAAGCTTGTTTGTATATTGCGTAGCTTAGTTGTGCAATTTCAAAACCTAGCAAATGACATTTGTTTTCTAATGTTTGGGCATTTATCGTTTTACTAGTGACAATGCATTGTGCTTGCTAAAATATGTAGACTACTAAAATGTCTACATACACTGATGTCACTCCTAACAAGCTTAAGAAAGTTTTGAAATGGCATATGATAATTATTTTGTCCAGTTGTATAGTTTCTTGGAATGCACTTGCTAAGTATTGACATTGTATAGCTGAACTACGCAGAAGTCCTGAAATTATATTTAATAGATAGCTTTTTATGTCATCTGATATTGGCACAGCCCACCATGGTGTTCAATACACGTTAAAACTTGACATAAAAATACAGGTAATTAAATGTCAAGTCGCTTACTTTGTAGAGAGAGATGGTATAAGTAGAGAGGTAGAGAGAGGGGATAAAGTATAAAGTAAGTACCTTATAGAGGGTAGAAGTTAGGAGAACCATCTCAGTGTATCAAACAGTATTCGTTGAATAGCAGCCAATTTAGGTGGCGCCATGGTTGCAAGTGGAAATATTTTAAAAACTACCCCAAACATACAGTAGGAAAGTAAATTCAAGAAAAGAACGACTCCCGCTTTGTTAAAGCGAATTTTTTTTTTATCACCTAGACAGCCATCGATATGGAATATAATTATTTATGATTGTAAAGCACCTAGTTATTTGTAAATAGAATATAATATTTTAAAAAATAATGAAATTTTAAAGAAAGTCATCAAAGACATAAATTTTTCAACTCGACATATTTCACTATGTTTATAACTGCTGCTAAATTCATATTATTTCCCTTTGCTACGCTAACGCTATTGCGGTGGGTTGTCGAAGAATAAACTTGCAGTTTACAGGTGAACGCTTTCAACTGGTCCTGGTGGCTCCTCTAACCTCGATACTTGTAGTCACTTCTATGAAATGGGTCGTCTGGTTTTTGTTTTAAGGCGGAAACATATTAACACGCCACATGTGCTGCACATTGGCAATACTCGACATCACGTCACCATGACGATTTCTGTGATAAACAATTACGGTATCGCTTGAGAATGTCAATTAAATTGTTAAACTGGTTTTAGTAAAAGCACAAATCAAAAGAGTTCCTCGGAAGTTTTCGTACAATTGAGATAGGTGGCATCGAGTTTTGTCTAGAAATAGTGGCCTACGCGTTGGGTGGTTTTCACACACCCACTGTCATCACGCTGAACTGAACCGCAATTCTACTATTACAATGTCATCAAAATGGTCGGTCACTGGCGTTTTTGTTGTTTTTCATATGAAAAAAGCCATGGAGCAAGTGGATTTCGTCACGTGTGAGAGCATTATATAAAATGGTACATTTGGTTTTTTCACGTTCGACACGGTATCGGATTGTATCGCGTGTTAATAGTATGTTTCCGTCTTTATGCCATGAAGATTGTGTATATAATTATAATTGTCTGTGATTTATTTCCGCATAGAAATTCAAATTGCCTACGGATCGTTTTAACGGGGGGACTATAAATTTGTTAATTTATTCTTGTAAATTGGCATTGAAAATGCTGCTGTTAATGGCTTAGTGCACTTTAACGTGTTTCCAATAAAATATGTGTAACATCTAAGTTCTTTTACAAGATTTATTGAATTTTATAAGATTAATTATACTAAACGATGGTCGTAATAAACACTTGGATATTTATGGCTGGTATTTTTATTTTTTCAGTAACGTAGGACTAGGAAATAGACGGATTTTTCTATAAAGTCAACTGTTTTGCAGCTATTTGCGACTAATGAGCTAATATACATGTTACAATTACCAAGTATAGGAGGTCATATGTGATACTGGATGATTTTGGTGGGTGTAGCGTCCGAAAAATGAAAATTTCGTTTTACTATAGAGTTCACTCCGCGCCTACGCCGCGGGCAAACTACTGCGTACCTCATGATTATAGATATTATGATATAATAAATCGTAATAATTTGAACCCAGCACACTTCACTTCGTTTATAACTGCTAAATTCATATCGATGGGTGAAAGGCTATTTGTTTTAAACGACACTTTTACAAATTCTCGGGAGAAAAGTTTAAAGTTTCTAATGACCCAGAAAAACACATCACTAACGAACTATGTCCCATATTTAAAAAAAAGAACATTTGAAGACTGAAACTAGAGATCAGGTTCTTTATATTTCTTTAAGTTGAGACATTACGATGAAAAATCCCTCGTGTTGAGTAGTATCACACAAAATGTCGCTTAAAACAAATAGCCTTTCACCCCTCGATATCATCTTTTTCCTACACCAGCGCTATTTTGACGAGTTTTCGAACCATAATTTGCTGTTTACAGGTGGACACTTTTAACTGATCCCCATACTAGATGGTCCTCCTTATACCTCTAGCCTTCATGATATCTATGTAATGTTTGTGTTTAAAGGTAAAACCAAAGAGTACATTGAATATATAAAGAGGTAAAACCATAGAGTATTTGTCCAAACGATATTACTTTTCCATGGCCAAAAGCATAGAGTACATTATATGCATTATGAGCAGACAATAATAATACATATTACAAAATTTATTATTATGAAAAGTATGTGTGGTATTAATCGTAGCTTACTAAGTTTTACTTGTGGTTTTGCTTTAGGGCAATTGTATTATAATTATTTATTGAAGAAACTACCGTTTTCTCAGCATATAGGAGTAATTTTGTGTTTGCTTTTAAGTTTTTTCTTGGGTAAGTCATATTACTCCACCCTTTAGAAAGTTTTCAGTGGCCTTGATCACATCTACTGAAGTGGTTGGAACATCAAAATAAAAATCAAATAATGACGCGCTTCAAACCGTTAAGACATAGTTTTATTTGTGTAATTGTCGCGAAAACTACCTGCGACATCCCTCGCACGGGAACTACACTTACCGTCGTTATTCTTTGGTGAATGTAAACAATACCTTTATAATTGACTAGCTGTGCCCGCGTGGTGATGGAAAATCGTTATATTTTGGATAATTCACACTATATCTTTATAAATTATAGCCTATTTTATTCTGAGGCTATATTATTGTAAAGTTTTATCAAAATCCATTCAGTAGTTTTTGCGTGAAAAAGTAAGAAACATACATCTATACATCCATTCTTACAAACCTTCGCGTTTATAATATTTATATACACTATGTAGACTTTTGATATACAAAGCGTAAAATTTCATGAAAATCCCTTAAGTGGTTATTGTGTGGAAATATAACAAACACATCCATCCACACAAACATCCTCAACTGACTGTGCCCGCCATCTCGTTGACAGGAAACCGATGAGACTCGCCTCGGCTGGACTATCTTCCCTTTAGGACGAAGGACCATTCCAATTTCCACTTTGCCTCTCTACCTATACGGGTTTCCAAGTGTATCTCTAAAGCTGTATCGAAGATGACTGAATTTGCTAAGTGGCATAAACTTTTTAGGTATACTTAATGTTGTTTCCGTCCAAGTAAGATGCATCTCATTACTGTGCTTGCCGATGTACTGTGGCAAAGTTGGACGCGGTGTGCTCAAAGCTGTCGTACTGACGTATATAGTTGCAGGTACCCATTTGTCATAAAACAATAAACGGGTATTAATTGGCGCTCGGTGAGGCTTCGCCGGCAATAGGTGTCGTGAGACATTAAGCTACACGACGGCCGCAATTAGTTTTGATGCAGAATTCTATAGATATTTTTTAAAGGGGAAGAAAAGTAAATATATTTTGTATGATATTGTTGTAATCTATATCATCAATCATCATCTATCCGTGTAGGAAGACGACAAAACAACCCACACCCAGTTGGTAGGGTATTTGCCCGTCTGGGTGGCTATCAACCCTGGTCTGGAGTATGCCGCCATAACAACCTTGCGTTGCAAAATAATCGCCTATGCTAGTACGGATACCCTTTACAGAAACCAACTACGTGGGGAACTATTATCTAGTCCTAGCGCCTCCGCCTAAAATTCCCGTAGGAGGTATAGGCCCAAGAAACACTAGCTTATGACTGTAAGAGATAATATGCTTTTCAATGGTCTTATAAGATGCCGAAGAAGCTAGAGGATTAAAATAAAAAAGTAGACTCCAGGCTCTGAAGTGGATACACCGAACGCAACCGGGATGTGATTTTTTTGCATAAGTTCAACAGACAGACAGACAGCCCACTGGTGAAAAGGCGTCTCCTATAGACATTCGCAACACCAAATGTGTGCTACAAATTCGTTGCTGCTCTCTAAATGGAGACTAGAACCTGGCCACTAATATCAGAATACATTGCGTGTTTATTATTACGGCATACTCCAGACCAGGAATGATAGCCTGACGATATGACGGAAAAATGCCTCACCACCTAGTTAAGGATTGTTTTGTCGCCTCTTACAATTGATCGCCCGGCTGCAGAAATTAGTATTTTTATGTTTCTTACATTCCTGAACAGAACGATATTATGTATTAGTTAGCCTTTAGGCATGGCGTAGAGAGCCTGAAATACAGATCTAGAACAGACACCAGCTCACATAACAGGTATTTATTATTTGTAAATTGTTCTGGGAGACGATGAACTTTCTATTTTTAAATATATTAGACAGTAAAAAATAATTAATTTATTAATTATTGATTGATTTTAACCGAAGAGCTCTGTTCTTTCTGCTTTGTGATTTTAACCAAATATAATACGGCCGGCGTAACTTGGCAAATGTGAACATAGGCTCTGCGAACTTTAGAGCATGTACACTCGCGTGATGAGTGGGCATACGACTCGTCAATGAATACAATTGGTCGCCCTTCATCCCTGTATTTTTTCAGTGCCTTGTACTAGTTGGTCACTGTATTTTCTTCACGAGTTTACATGCGCTAAAGTTCGCAGAGCCTATGTTCACGTTCGCCAAGTGACGCCGGCCGTATTATACATACTGTGATATTCCTGTGAGGTTTCTAACCATTATAACTTTTCATACTAAATACATTTGTAGGTCCTATTATAAATATGAGCTTAAATGCCAAGGAAGTAGTAAGGGTATTCGCCTGCAGTACTCGACTTTCGTACAATTTGTCCCATAGAAAGTATACACTTACATCTGGCCCATTGAGGAGGACTGTGCTTAGTCTTAAGACCGAAGTTGAACGAACCAAGGATACGTTTAGGTAAGTCTATCTAAAGCTCTTAAAGTCAGATAATCAGGTTGGATACCTGACCTAATTAGAGTAGAATAACTCTTATAAAGATATGTCCGGCTAATATTTTATTTATATAATATTTTACGCGATTATTGTTGGGTTGCTATCTTGCGACCCCTTTATTTAACTACATATATATGTTTGGTCTTAAAAATACTTTTTTCAATTATCAAACTGATAATTAATTAATGTATACCGCTTTCTTGTATTGTCAATTTTAAGTACTAGTAGATGCTAAAATGTTTTATGATTAGCACATAAAAGGTATTTGGTGTCGAAATGAAATAAAGCATACCATAACAAAACATTAAAATTATGAATTATTATTTCTTCCTTCGCAACAGATAAAGCGGTTTGATTTTTGAAGGACACAAGTGTAATGCATTAACAAATGATAATAGTAATTAATTGAGAATTGTAGAAGGCAACACAAAATTCGTGCTTTGAATAATAAAGAACAATTAAAGAAAGTATAAACCTTTTTGTTCCCCTTCATAGATGGATCTGAATTATAATGATGTACTTTTTCAGATTCCGACACTTAAAGCTAACAAACCGGTCAAGTGTCTAACAGTCTATGCAAAAAGAAGGGTTCTGTACTGTTCTTCGTCAAGTAGTGTTTCAAATTCAAAAGATTTTATTCGAACCAGCTACACTGGTGAACATTTTATATGAAGCCCGTACAGATGAAAATTCTATTATCTGTATAACTTCGCAACCTTATATTACTGTTCTATAGAACACTTCTTTTAAAAAAAAGACTTCAAAAACTAAAAAGTATAAAATAACTTATTTCTAAAGCTATGTATTGACAATTTATATTAATAATAATACATAGCTTTAGAAATAAGTTATTTTATACTTTTTAGTTTTTGAAGTCAGTTTTTTTAAACGAAGTTTTTTTAATTTATTTGTTACTTCTTAGTGCCTAGCTACGTATGGGTAGACCTACGAAAGGTGGCGCGCTTCTTAAAAAATATAGGTCCCGAGAAACGGGAACATAAAAATGTTCGTAAAATGTAAACTGAGCCAAACTATGTTAAATTTTTAGGAGACCAAATGGCAACTATTCCGCATCAAACTAAACAAGAATCACGTAAATCGGATCATAAATCTTAGCGTAATCGGTATAAATATGCAACGGAATGGAAATTTTTAATAAAAAAATTCATAAAATGAAAACTACTGGGCCAAACTATGTCAAATTTTTAGGGGACCAAATGGAAGCTATTCCGCGTCGAACAAAAAAGAATCACGTAAATCGGATCATAAATCTCGGAGTAATCGGTGAACATACATAAAAAAAGATTCTGACGAATTGAGAACCTCCTCAACCTCCTCTTCCTTTTATTGAAGTTGGTTAAAAATAAGCGACAAGATTCTCTTCAGAAATACATCTAGCTCAAAATATTTTTTTTGAAGTGAAACTTCTATACGGGGTTTTCAAATTGGTCAAGTACATTAACTATCTGCCCGTAAAACTTCAAGTTAAAATTTTGTTGCGATTCGTTTTCCCACTTGTCCGTTGTCGTTCGCTATTCCACTGATATGTTGCCATTCATTTTTCCGCCTTGTCCTTTGCGATTCGTTTTCCCACTTGTCTGTTGAAATTTCATTTTTACAATGTGAGCCACCCTCCCACCACATTTCGATTTTTCTTATTCGACTGTCTATTGTTTGTTTTATAAAGAAAAAATATGTATACAATAACTTTTCGAAGAATTATTGGAATCGTAGTCGCAAACAGTCCAAAACAAGAAAGAAAAAAGCAATCTTTAATATTTGTTCACGGAATCCTAAAAAGTATCGATCGAAAATACTCCCTAAATTTAGACAAGACAAGTTCGAAACAATTTAAGTTTTTCATCCATCCCGTTTTAAAAATGTTCTGTACATTTTAGAGAGATCTAAATTTCGTCGTCGTCAGGTTTTCAGCTCCTCTAGGTAGAGTTGGTTGGGGTATAGAGTTAAAACCTCTTCTCTCGGCTTCAAATCGGAGAACAACAACTCTCCGGTGACGTCATCTTGGAGGCCTGTAGGCTTCCCAACCGATGTCTATACACAGTAATTTTTGGTGGCCGATCTGTGGTTTCGAGTGATGTTCGCGGGCTTTGCGTAGGTTTAACCGGCGGCTTGATTGCACAGACCGCGGCGTCCGACGGCCACCTCAAACTGTAGTTGGCCATCAGTATCTTCTTTTCGCCTCTAAGCTTATAAAGTCACAGGGGGCCAGTCGCCCGAGGCCTCGATGATCCGGAGGCCGAGCGTGGAGGGGCATAATTCCATGATTCCATTCAGCGAGTCGCCATAAATAATTTTCACAAGTTGGAAACGAGTAATTATCTCCTTACAAATTAAATTGAATATAAAATATACATTATCAAGAATCATTGTTATAATTTTTGAAGATGACTAATAATGACGAAAGACTGTATAAACTATTTGCATGTAAATAACAACCTATTATTATCCTTATTTATATTATTGTCTATTCTTAAAAACAACTGGAAACAATAACTGCCACATACAAAGAACAGTCTTCAATATAGCAGACAAAGTTTTGTAGTAGTAGGTACAGCAGCACAGTTATATGGGAAACAAATTACTAGCAACCTCCGCCAGAGCCCATGAGGAAATGCTGACACAACAGTCGGGTCCAAGAAATGCTGGCTTCACGTGATGACAGATGAGATGCGTATGACACATTCAGCAAATATCCATATTTCCTTGCCGAAGATCACGTGATGTAGAGAAAAACAACTAGGAAAGCTGACCTTGGGCTCTACAATGTAGGTGCTTTATGCCTGGGCTTCGAAAGGATTATTAATTAATTGGGATATAACACTCTGATTATGATGGTGACGTTAAAGAGGAAAGAATTGTACAAAAATTACGTACAGCACCATCTCCACTCTTAATCGGCGATATTCCTGCCACGGGTTGTGTTTTGTACACAATTAGAATAATGTTAGTAAGTAAGTTTTCTGTAATGGTGTACATTAAAAGTGTTATCTATCTAGCTATCTAGAATTTGATTAAATTACTGTATGTCTCTTAGGTCGCCGGTGGGAGCTGGATAAGGACAGCGGAGGACCGCAATATGTGGCGCAGATTTAGGGAGGCCTACGTCCAGGAGTGGACAACGGTTAGCTGACGGCAATTGTCCTTCTAAAGAAATTGTAAATTAAGGTATAATAAGTTGATTTTTGTCATCATTTTTGCTTCAGATATTTACAGAACGTCATAAATCCAATTATAAATGAAATTGAAAGAAGCGGGGATGCTACGTTAACTGAAATAAATGATTACATTGACGATTTAAGGGACGACAATGATGCGTTAGTTAGTTATTATTATTTAGAAACATAAATTCAATAAGGGAGCGGACAGTCCAATCAACAGAGGTACTTGTTATCGTCGCAGCCTCATAGATTATGTATTTGTTTACAAACTTATGACATCATAAATTTGTACAAGAAAAAGGAGTAAAATAGTGCATTAATTATGTTGAAACAGTAATAAAATTGTTTCTATCATGATTTTTTTTACAGCAGACAGGCAGACGGCCCACCTGACGGGAAGCGGTTACCGTCGCCTATGAACGTTGACAACACCAGAAATGTCACTAACGCACTGCCGGCCTCGAAGTAATTTTGTGACACCGTTCTAAAAAAAACCATATTGTACCATTGTGGGAAAACCACGGCTGAGAGCTCATTTCACATAATTTCAAAAGAAACGGCCTAGAGAACTGTTGCTTACAAGAGCGAAGCGGCTCTAGGAAGTGGGAATGAAAGCCCAGCCGATGGCGTGCGGATGCGGTGCGGTGGTAAAAGGAAGACGAGGGCACCATTCTGAACAGTTCCTCGGAACACTCCCCATTGTACAGTAGATTACGCAGAGAGACGCAAATAAAATTTTAATAATAAGGTGATACGATGTAATTTTAATGTACGTTCTATTATTATATTATACATAAATAATATTAGAATTTATCGTAACATGTGTCTGCGTCCTTATTGTCTTAAAAAAACAAAAGTATAGTTTTTCAGGAAAGTAAAATCAATATTTACTAGCCATTGATATACAAACAATTTTTATATATCAATGTTACTATCAATTTTAGCAAAATCGGAACCCGTATGAAATCATTATGTCATTTCGTGTTTCAGTTCGTCTGCCTTTGTATGTCTCATGTGTGTTGTCTCTCTTTTTGTATTTACTCTCAGAAAGTACCTATCAGGATTAAAATAAAATGTTTATTGTGAATATGTAATTTATATGCCACTGTACTATGCTGTAATTTAATTTAAGCAATAAAGAGTAGTCCTGGCTGACTATATTATATAACTGAAGGTAAAAAAAAAAATGTCCAGTGCGTATACAGTTCTGCGGGTTATCGTTACTGAAACCTTGAGAAATCAGATATTAATATCTGACAAAATGTTTGCTTCATACGTCGTAACCTTCTACCTTTTGAAATAAGAAAAGGAAATTTACCAAAGCTAAAAAAATGCTAAGAAACTTGGTTTGTATAAGATCCGTCCTTGAGAATTACGTGGTATATTTAATCAAATGCTTTTCTATGATTTCGAAGCCAAATAACAAAAACAATGGACATTTGTTAAAAAATCCTTCAGTTCCGTGAACTGCCATTCGCATTATATAAACCCCAGGATATATTTGATGGTACTTATACATTTTATATTTTATTTTTATCCTGCTCGCGTTAAACATTTGATTCGTCATTTTTTTCTCACCACACCAACATACAAACTTCTAACTATTTTATGTAATAGTGGTTAGTGCTTTGCTGTATTTTTGTATGTACCTACGGTTTATATAGTCCGTGTTCTCTAGTTTTTTCAGGTGTTTTTATTGATGTGTCAAACTTTTCTATTTCTAATCTATTTTGAAGAAAGGATTTGAAAAGGTTATTTGGACACTTTAAAAAACAGCTGCAAAGAGTTACGACTATAATGCTGATATTAAGCGGATCAATCAAATTGATCAAATTTGGTTGAAAGGCACAGAACTGAACGGACAACGACATTGAATGATTCAACTTTATGTTTACAGAGATAAAATTTGGTTGATTCCTCCAAACTGACAGACGGGAATAAACCGCCTAATAGGCTTTAGCGATCATCAGTTTAGCAATTATCTTTATTTCAGTACATTGTCTTACACAGCAGGCTCAAAACAAGAAACCTATATAAAAAAGTTAAGATACAGATGTGAAAGTCAACTATTTGCCGCTGTCACAATCTGTAATAGAGTGTTTTCTACAGCACACAACAATTGCTGTAAAGCTTCAACTAATTGCCCTAGTTGGGTGCTTTGTTGGCCTTTGACGTTAACAAACGTTTGCAACTTCCTGCCTGCTTTACAAGCCAATGTCACCTGTGATAACACAAATCAGGTATTTCATCACTGTATTTGAATCTTGATTATAAACTGCCTGTGTTTAATCATTCAATTAATTGTAGCGTAGTGGCTATAACAAACATATTGTTACAACCTAGGCGCCGACACAGACAAATTCCACGTACAGATCTGTAGAAGCATATTTTATTACCTGCCGGCATTTGAACTAATCTTTTTAGGATCGTCTTCTTTTGTTCAGTTATTTATTGGCATACATTTCTAATCATTGTGGAGAATAAGCCTATTGTCCTATTGTACTCGCTCATGAGCATCATTATTCAGCTGTTGCAGATTCTTTTGCATTTTTGAAGTATAAAACGGCGGCCTGTTGGAGAGAGGGGTCAGTTGAGCGACGATTACGATACGGGCGTGACGTGTGTACATTCGGGAATCTAATAGTGACGGACTGCGCGTTTTATTGAATTACGACCTTCTGAATTCGTTTGGATTTGTTGTGGTCGGTTATATTTGTACTGTGGTATGGAGCGTATCCAATTGCAAGTATCTTGGCAGGGTCGCCATGTGGTATGGAACGGTGGCTGCGGCGGACTGAGGTGGTTACAGTAGTAAAACTACATTGTCCCGATGTGTATGATGTATTTATTCTGTTTTGTTTTACAAAATGAAAGCCTTATATACTACATTATTGCTACGTGTGCAAATACTTAATTATTGTGCGCTGCCCCCCCCTAACAATAAACAATACAAATGCTTACATACTACAGTACCTGTGTTATACGTGTTTGTATAGTTCTAATAAGCTCTATAGGTAATAATTCGAACGGCATTTTAATTCGAATCCCGCTAAACTCGTAACAGTATTAAGAGCTTTATTTATTCTGTTATTATGGGTTCGTATATGTATCATGTGAGAACCCTGGAAAGGTAAATCCAAATACTTATTGCTTTACTTGCTGCGTGTTATCTGAAAGAGAAGCAAAGCAATAAGGCCTCCTTAATTATATGTATATAGTAGGTAACTAAAATTCATAATATTTAGTTCATTTACAATTTCTGATTATTTAATCATACTTTGTTTATATCATTCAGGTAAAAGTAGAAGAAATTGAAGCATACATCGTCTTAAAGAATGTGTTTAGAGAAATAACACAGAATTTGAAAGATATTCATTTGCAATATAAACTTATAACAGAGCAACAACTCTGGGACTTACAGGTTTATGATATTTTATGATTCTCTAATGAATAGTCATGTCTTAATGTGTAGAAATTTTGTTTGATAAATAAAGTTAAATTATGATTTTACATAAGTCGTAAAACTTTGGATATTAAAAATTTATTTGGACCAAAATTATAGGATGCAAAAGAGACGGGGGAAAGTGCACTCCATGCTTTCGAAGAAAAAACAATAATAATGCGTACAGCTATTGTGATTATGAACGTGTGCATGGCAATTCTATTTCTAAGGATAGTGGTGGCAGCGATTACGTATCATGATATGTATCTAACCCATATTACTTATGACAACGTGTACGTCACTGACTATTTCAAGACTTTGGACGGAAGACGAAGGAAGAAAAATAAATTTCACTTACTGCCTTTAAAAAAGGTTGGTAAAAAACTTTTTGTAGTAAATGAGTCATCAACATCATCCTAAAATTAAAATGATTTTCAGTTGTATTAGGAGCGTTTGCTTCTTCGGAAGTGTCTTTGGTTCCTGAGGTCCTGAGATACGGCATCGAGATGATTTTTTTTAGAAGAGTTCAGCAGACAAGCAGACGGCCCACTTGATGGAAAGCGGTTACCATCGTCTATGGACATTTGCAACACCAAAGGTGCTATAAATGCGCTGCTGCTCTTTTAAGGGAGACTGGAACCACGTCAATAATGCCGGAACACAACCCTAGACCAGGGGTGGTAGCCATCCCGTCGGGAAAATGCTCTACAACCTGGCTGTGGGTTGTTTTGTCGCCTCTTACGAGAGGCCGCCCGGTCGCAGGAAATTGTATTCTTTCTTCGTCCCTGCACGGATAAAGAGGATTACAGAGGTGGTTTAGTGGGTAGGTCTACGCATGCCATTGGCAGTCTTACCTACCCTACTATTGTTACCGAGCGGTAGGGTGTCAATGATGGATTATAAATCGTAAAAAAAGGAGCTTTTGTTTCTGCCAAGGCTAATGTGGAGCAACCCACTTCCCGCGGCTCTGACTATAGGTGAATGGAAGGATCACGGGGTGTTTTAATTAGTATTCCGACAACAGGCCGGCCAGTCTCCACACGCCCTCACCGTAATGCTTTTACCGCGATCCTCACAGGGTGGTAAGTCCGTAAATGGATTGTCCTCGTCAAATAAAAGGAGCGTGCGCTTGTACCAGGGCCCGCCAAGATGGTCAATTTCCCGGTTTCCTATAGACAGACACATACACACACACACACACACACACACATTAACACATGGGGGATTTAGTAGGTATCGGATAGGTATAGCATTTCTTCGGGCATGCTGATACTATACAGAGTAATGCGCCAAATTTCATACGTTGCCACTGCGTTTCCACCACCATATGAAGTCTTGGATTTGTCTCCATAAAAAAGAAGCGGCTTCTTCAGAGCCCGAGTTTATGGAAGATAATTATTATCCCCGCAAATTGCTATTGCGCCTGGCCGCCATTTTGGTGGCGTACCCGTAGCCAAACACTCTGTACTGTCAGCATCACTGGCCGGCGAGTACGCGTACATATCGAGTTGCGGATAACGTCACGTGAACGATAATTTGACAACGTTCCAGCAGTTTCGCAATTTGCGGGGATAATAAGTCGATGTTGCAGGTCCTCGTACCTTTAGTCGCCGTATGCGGTTGAAAACTTCCTAGTTTCTTCGCCTGACCTTTCTTGCCGCCAGAATAATAATAATTCTTCATTATATATAGACTTTGTAGAGACAGACACGCACATGTCCAAGTTTTAGAAGACCGAAAGTATCCTTATTTTTACGAAAAGCTATTTGGACAACATGAACTTATGCTCGCAACAAATGATACCAACACCCATGTTTTGAAGATAACATTAAATAAATTTAGTGATTATCTAAATTTCCAGATGGAGCGAATAAAATACATCGACGTACTTTCCCTAACTTACATCACAAGAGAACGTGGGAAATTGATAACACAGATACTAAAAGTCATGTTAGAAGTGATTACTGCGACCACATTCGTGATGTTAGATCGTTTATTTTATGAAGCGTTGGACGTAGTGCGTCAGCATGCTATGGTTGAAATACCTCAGCAAGATTCCGATTTAGAGATTCAGGTATAACAATTGGTCTACACTGATGAGAGGTGTTACGATAATGGATAAGATGAGAAAATATGATGAATAATGAGCAGAAGTTGCACATGTGACTGGAATATCAGGTGTGGATGTTTTGAAGGATGGAAGCCATTGTACAAGAAGAATTTCAAATTCTATGATCAATGTATATAAGAGAAAGGTGGACCAAAAAACAGATGGATGTATGTGAAAAATGTTATAATAATTTCGATAACTTTGTGACACAGCATGGAAAGAAATTACATACTGTATTGAGCCCAAATAGTTGGGACAAGGCGAACAAAATGGACTATCTAAGACTAATGACGCCAATACATTCTACGCAATGTTGTCAGAAATCTTTTACTGTGCAGGCCTAAAGGTTGTGGAATGCATTACCGATGAGTAACAGAAGTGCAAATTCACTTACATCTTTTAATAAACTCCTCAAAGATCACTATTTAAAGTTGTAAACAGTAATTTTACATATATTTGTATACAAATATGTATGTGTATTTATTTATTTTTTACTTGTAATATAAATGTATATAATATATACAATCATATTATGATAGTATATATTCTAAATTATGCGCACGAAATACCGACCCATTATTAAAAATGTAAAATTATCTCCAGAAGGTTGTCTGGAAGAAATCGCTGTTAGCGATAAGACCGGCGATTGTACTAGTTATAAGATTCTTAATTCATGTGTATTATTATTTTCTCGTGTGCAATAAAGAATATTCTATTCTATTCTATCTGTGACAAAAATTTCGTACGCATGGAGTTTAAATTATGTAGCTGTATATGTAACTGATTGTATCTGTCCATCACTGTTATAGAAAGTTTATGGAAGAATGATGGAGAGTTATGGACTAAAAGAAAACATACCACATAGTAGATACGTACTTTTGCTCATCTGTTTGAGTTACGCGTATTACTTTCTATTTTTATAGGTAAAAGGCGGTGGCATCCTAGCTGCAATATTACGTAAATTGATCTTCAATCTAAATGCGCAAGATATTACCAAAAAAGCAGTAAGTAATGAAGAATGTCTTCCAAGACCACGACTGATGCCAGCTACATATTTTCTCAAGATCTATGGTGGATATCTTTGGATATTGTTACTTGTCTTCGTCAACCCTTATACATTGAGGTTACGCAGGTAACATCTTATTTTTTTTATTTTGAAGCTGGCATTCAGGTAGACGGACTAGGTAGTTGCCGTTGCCTTTAGACATTCTTAACACCAGGGGTGAAATTAGATATGCCGCATGTAGGCTATCCAAATTATACCGCCCCTACCGACCTGTCGTCTAATGTGGAGTAGCTGTTAATAATAGTAAGGCAAAAATGATAACGAGCTGTTAGCCTGCAACTTTAGGTGTTGAATCATTCTGTTCCTATTATAATAGTCCCAGCGCCCATGGGAAATTTATATTCTGTAAATATATATATATATATATATATATATACAGTGGTGGTCATCTAATTAGAAACACTACCAACGGTCCTTGACATTATGTAAGATACTTCACCGCAATCGTTTTTATTTTCAAATTAAACAATAAATAGGACAACAATATGTTCAACGGTTTATCATTTATTAGAAAAACATTATGAATCCCGTTACACATGTGCAGTTTTAATATTACATTACGGAAAAACATTTAAATCAGTTTTAAGGTATGAACAATAATGGTCAACTAATTAGAAACAACAACAAAAAAGTATAAAAAGCAATATTTTTTTAAGTATTAGTGATTAGTATTGTTATTTATGAAATAGCTACTATCCACAGCCTACCAATAGTTGTAATTATTATTTAGTGGCGTATCCCTTATTTTGAATAACAGCACTGCAACGACGTGGCATTGATTCAATCAATTTCATACATTTTTCTAGGGGGATTGAATCCCATGCTTCAACAAATGCTTCATATAGTTCGTTATGACTGGTGTTACGTTTGTTTGAGACTTTCTTTTTAACAATACACCAGAGATTTTCTATCGGGTTTAACTCCGGACTATTTGCTGGCCAGTCTAAAACGGATACACGCTGTTCGCTAAGGAAATATTTGACGCTATTGGCCATGTGTTTAGGATCATTGTCATGCTGAAAGATCCAGGTTACAGGCAAATGATCGTCCGAGTAGGGAATCATTGTGTGCTCTAAGATATTTTTGTATTGCCATTGATCCATTGTACCTTCAATCTTCCGAACGGGTCCAACTCCACATTCGGAAAAACACCCCCAAAGTTTAATGTTACCGCCACCGTGCTTGACTATACTCCTACTGTATTTATAATTAAAAGCACTGTTTACAGGACGTCTAACATAGCGCTTTCCATTAGGATTTACCATATTTATTTTTGTTTCATCTGAAAATAACACTTTTTTCCATTCTTGTACCGTCCAATTAACATATTTTTTTAGCGAATAATAATCGCTTCTTCCGGTGTTGCTTGGTAAGAAGCGATACCTTTCGAGAGATTCTTCCAAACAATTTAGCTTCCACTAATCTTCGGCGTATCAGTCTTGACGAGATGTTTCTCGGGTCATCAGACGAAAAAACTTCATTTTTAATCTGGTTGGAGCCTTTACTTGGGTCTTTTTTAGCAACACGAACGATTAGCGTATCTTCTCTGGGAGAACTTTTTCTTGGCCAAGCCTTTCTAAGAACATTTTCAACAGTTCCATGTGTTTTATAATGATCAATTGCATTAAAAACTTTCTTAACAGAACTATTTAAATGCTCAGCTATTCTTCTGTACGCCCACTTATGATCCATATGTAAATTAACAATTATTTGCCTAGTTGACGCGTCACAACTTTTATTTTTGCCCATTTGAACAAAATAAAATTCAGATTAAATTTTTTATTGCCGCCAAAATAATAGAAAATGCCAAGAAAGAAATGTTATTCTCCAATTTCAAAAAAAGAACGAACTATGGATGCTTTTTTAAAATGTTTCTAATTAGGTGTCCAAGCGGCCACTAACAGAAAATAAACTCTTACATGTGTAAAACTCATTTTGTAATTAAAAGTAAGATATGTTATATATTTTATGCATTTAATGAGTTTTTTATTTGAGTGGCTATATTATTGCATGATTATTAATTATTGAATGTGTATATTTTTTCGAACATTTGTACGTTGAAGTTATACTTTCTTTATTCATAAGAAGTGTTTCTAATTAGATGACCACCACTGTATATATATATATATATATATATATATATATATATATTACTAGCTGTGCCCGCGTCCTCGTCCGCGTGGAAGTAGTTCGTGAGATTAGCCCGTTAAATAGAACAAACAAACTCTTCAGCTCTATATATTATTGTAAGATTATCTATAATTCTTAATTATTTTGTCCATAGATTAATTTGCAGTTACTTTTACAAGCGTCGAGAGAAACAACGTATTCTTCACCTATATAACGACATTTTAAAGAAAAGGATGAAAATGGAAAAGACTCTGCGTAGGTTTGTATCTTGCTCTTGCCCTTGCTTGCCTTGCTCTTTATTTTATTTGCGCTGCCCGTGTCCACTTCGCTGTGCATCAGAAAAACATTAAAAAAATGCTCATTATTTATCACTATCAAATATACCTTATGTCACTCAGGAATAATGCAGCTTTCCACTGGTGAAAGAATTTTCAAAATCGGTTTAGTAGATCCAGAGATTACCCCCTACAACGTCACAAACTCACAAACTTTACCTCTATATAATATTCGTATAGATTATTAGTACTTACTTATACGAGTATTATTATACTTACTACATTATATTTATACATTTGTTTGTTATTTTGTCAATGTCTTGATAATAGGCCATGAAATGTTGTATATAATACTTATACGGATAGTATTTGTGGAATATGGAACTGATGACCGATGTAGACGAGAGCACGTGGAGCCCTATTCGCACTTTAAAAGTACATTGTGAGCTTGTGGATATTCTGGTATAAAAATAGTCAATCAGTGTTCTATGATCCATAGAAATGTGTTGTTTCTTTTCAAAATTGAAAAATCTGTATTTATCTTTTATTTTTCTGTTTATCAAAAAAAAAATTACATTTCGTGTTAGTTGGACAATTAACTTTTACTTCAGATATAGAATTCAAAGCCTTTTTTATGGAAGTATAGGTTTGCGTTTGACCACTGTCTTACCTGATGTTCAGTCATTACTGAGCTTCAGGTAAGACAGTGGTCAAACGCAGTCTAGCATGTAGCACGCTTACCTAGAAGATACCAATTCACTCGTGACTTTAAGACTTCAAGATTGTATTTGTCAGGAAAAACAGACTTCGGCAAATTATTCCACTCTTCGGCAGTACGCACCGGAAAAGATGAAGCGTAACGCTTGAATCTGACTGGTGATGTTTTCACCATGTAACAACGGTGGCGCAAATCGGTCCGTCTAGTTGTCCGATGATAAAAAGGGGATGGAAGGATCAGCTCGTGTAATTCTAAGGAACACTCCCCGAAATGTATCCAGTAGAAGATAGTCAGCCCCGCGACCTGTCTATGCTCTAGATTCTGAAATAGAGCATCAAAAATAAGATCATTGCCGACCAGCTTCCTGGCTCTTTTCTCAATTAAATCCAAGCCTCAAACTGGTATTTGACTGACCCGTCCCAAAGATGAGAACCGCCTTCCCACGAACGTAGAAGTTTTCGAAGAAAACTTTGTTTTTAAATATATCGGTACTTACATTGTACTGCCAAAGTAGTATTGCGAATAATAAGTGACCAATAAAGAGCAACCTATTTACTTGCAGGAAGGCGGTTCAAGCAGTACGGGCCCATTACCTCTCCGGTGAAAACCTTCTCAGTCTGAGAATAAAGTTCCCTCAAATTCTAAGTTGGTTGAGAATTCTTCCAGCTGCTAGGATGACGTGTCTCATTTGTAGTGAGACGCAGCCAAGGAATGGTTGGTATTCACAACTAGTCATCATTATCTCTTGCGAAGTTTATGTCTGTGATGTATGTGTTCAATGTGTGATCATGGTTTGATGGTCCACTTCTCCCCATCCTATATTCCCCTCTTCGATCCCCATTTTCTCCTATCCCTTCCGCGCTATCCCATTCATCCTGTCTAATCATTCGATGCCAGGAATGACGAACCTTTATATATTGTTACGACTCTGGTCTCGACAAAAACAAAATCCACCTGCATATCTGAAACAAAACACATTTATTACCCGTCGGCATTTGAACTAATAACATTTAGATTCTTTTATGGTCGTATTATTTGTTTACTTTGTTTAAAATTTGTGATTAGAAAACAGCCCATTGTCGGATTAAGATACAGGGACATTGCAGTTGCGCAGTAGCCAGTATGAAACGATGACCTAATGGAGATCAGAGAATCAGTCGAGCGCTAACCACGAGCGAAGCAAGACGTGTGTACTACAATCGGGAATCTTTTAGTTACAGACTTCGCGCGTTATATTGAATTACGTTTCGACTTGTTGTGTTCGGTTATATTTGTAACTGTGTTATACGTGTTTGTGTAGTTCTAATAAGCTCTAAAGTAATTCTAACGGCATTTTAATTCGAGTCTCGCGAGTTGTAACAATATCAATCTCAAACTACATCCATACATTCTTACAAACTTTCGCGTTTATAATATTTATAGAGATAGTCTCTGACAACAGAACCTTTAATAATGTTCAATCTTATAATTTAAATTAATTATGGTCGAATTTTGACCACTGGGCGACCATAGTTTTTTTTAATTTCTCAATAATTATGCTTTTCAGAAAACTTAAATTCATGGCACTCGTGCGCAGTGACAAAATGCCCTTTTGTATACTGTTCGGAGTGCTGGTACGAGATTGGCGAACGGTGCTTGGCCTGCGACCCAAGTCTTGCTGAACTCAGTGACATTGACTCGCTGAGTGAAGATGAACACGTTGAATACTAACTATTGCACTCGAGAGCTGTGAAATGATTGACCCATTATTTGCAAATGTCTGTGATTAAATGTCTCAAAGTATTCTTTTGTCTAAATCTATTCCTCACAATAGTTATAAACAGCAAAAAATAAATAATTATTATAAACATCATATTATTGTTACATACCGATAAAGAAATGCACACCTGCCTGTCGTAAAGCGCAGTTTATTACCTCCCCGCAATTAGGAATTATTTTGTTTACCTTGTGTTTAGAATTTGTAATTAAATCAATAGCTTATTATTTTTGTACTTGTTTTTTGGCCGTCATTAGTGTCGAACTAATCCTTGTTGTTATTGTATTGCATTGAAGTTTGCCAGTGATGGCATCGATGCATAATAAAGCAATGGCCCAATGCGGAGAGAGGCAGTCAAGCGAGGATTACGACACGAGTAAGATATACATTCGATGAGCGATATAGTGACGGACTTTGCGCCTGTCATAGAATCGTGTAGTGTGAACTGGTTGTATCCAGTTATATGTTTACCTGTTTTATACGAGTTTGTGCAGTTTTAATAAACTCTATAGAAATTTCAACGGCATTTTAATTCGAGTCCTATGTAGCTCGTAACATTATTATGAATTATGATAACAGGGAATCTAACTTCAGACCTCAATGATGTATTGAATTAGAAGGGCCGATGCTTAAAGCATAACATCATAGCAACCGCATAGAATATTAGATATGAAATTAAAAAAATGAAGTTCTTATTTTTTTTATTTTAAAACAAACCATATTCCAACTGTTCTCCCACCGTGAGGTTACTGACAAAACGGATGTTCTCGGCCACTTCGTTGCAAAGTAGGGCTAATCCCGTCAATTCTCCGTCCTCTTGAGGACTGAAGTTGTAGACTAGCTGAAAAGTAACATTATAGCATAACATACGTGAGAAGTTTATCTGTGCAGGAACGGAGAAAGAATACAATTTCCCGCGGCCGGGCGGCTTGTCGTAAGAGGCGACAAAACAACCCACAGCCAGGTGGTAGGGCAATCGCCCGATTGGATGGCTACCACCCCTGGTCTAAAGTATGTCGCCATTACAACCCTGAGTTGTGTTCCGACATCAGTAAACAGGTTCTAGTCTCCCTTAAGAGAGCAGCAGCACATTTGTAGCACCTTTGGTGTTGCAAATGTCTATAGGCGATGGTAACCGCTTTCCACAAAGTGGGCCGTCTGCCTGTCTGCTAAACTCCTGCAATAATAAAAAGTGAATTTGGTAATTTGTATCCATTTTTAAGTATATTGCCTTCACAGGGAGATGAAATAAGGCATGGGTAATTGGAGCAGGAGTGTAGCAAGCTATTTATATACCTATTACTTTCTTAATAAAATAATAAAACTTTATTTTAAAGGCTTTAAGCGCGGGAATTTATATGATTTATATTATTCCGACGTTTCGGCCGCTTTTCATGAAATGTACAAATTGGCGGTAGACTAAATTCATTGACACTTGACATACCTACTTGTCTTCCATAATCACAGTTGTTGAAAAGCGGTCGAAAGGTCGAAATAATAAAACTCAAATTAATTACCGCGCTGAAAACCGTTAAAACGTAGTTAATTATATTTACACATATCTTTACATAGTATAAAACTAAGTCGCTTTCCGCGTCTGTATTTATACCCGCTAACTCCTAAACCTCGCAACGGATTTTTAAGTGGTTTTAACCAGAGGTAATTTTTCACTAAATACTTATATAAAAAATGTAAGTAAAATAGAGCAACTTCCTAGGGTTTGAACTAGTACTAAAACTTTAGTATAATATTGTTACAACCTACGCGCCGACAAAGACAAATTCCACGTACAGATCTGTAAAGTACATTTTATTACCTGTCGGCGTTTGAACCAATTGTAATCCTTTTATGCTCGTCTTCTGTTACTACGTCTACTGTCACTTATTTATTGGCATACGTTTTTAATTATTGTGGAGAATAGCCCATTGTCCTATTGTACTCGCTCATTAGCATCATTAGCCAGGTGTTGCGGATTCACGATCACGCGAAGCCTACTGAACAGATTTCAATGAAACTCGTCTTGATTGTTTGAGCAACTGTTGCAGTTCAATAATAAACACGTTGTCATGGCAACGTAAGCGAAGTTTCTCTTGTAACGACACTATTGAGTGCGGTTGAAGTGTAGTAGGTTAGAAGGCAGAACTCATCATCCGCCGCGATCAATCATTGCAAGGCAAAAATAATATTGTTAGGTTTCATTTGTTATTATGAAAGCTCGAAATTGTATCAAAACAAAAGACGCCTGGGAGCATAACGCTTTTTCCTTACGTGATGATTTCTGCCAATTCATCATTAACTGTGGGTAAAAATTTGACTTATGATATGGAGCTTACATCAAATTTGACATTAGTTGTATGGACATCTAATGTTAAATGTCTATCGATGGTAAGATAAGTGAATGAAATAATACGATACAGGAATCGACCGCAAGCCGCGTAAAAGAATGCCGTTCCAACAAAATTAAATACCGAAAGAAATTCATCGTAAGTGATCCATCCGTCGTTATCTGTGTCCGCAGCGTGGAACTTTTCTTTTCGGGTATCTATTGCAGTTTCATCTCCTAAACCTTCCAATACAGCACTGCTACAATGAATTAAGAGGCAAATTAACTTTCAATGGCTTCGCATATTACATGTAGATGATGTAGATATTTATTAGCGTCGCAATTTGTATTAAATTCAGGATACCAATAATCAAGAGACCGGGCTTTTAGTCTTGAAAAATCATGGTATGTTTTTTCCTACTACTTCTCTGAAATTTAATAGCTGGTAAGATATGCGCTCCTAAATTTTAAAATGAGAATCTTTTTCTAATTTCAAAGTCCATTCCATTAGAGACTTAAAACGACCACGTTCACGACCCGTTTTCCGTTCCACTTGCTTGCCGGCTTTACAATCGTAAACTCAAGTAGAAAGATTATTCGACCCACCTCTTGACATGGGTCGTTGTGGGATCGAAAATAATGACGTATTAAGCAAGATACTTTTAGATATTATATAGGATTATACTGTTATTTTCGGTTACCAGTATTATTAAGGATCATAGTGAAATAGAAAAAAATTACATAAAACAACAGTACTTCACAATGCATCGTACGCGCTTGGATACATTTAAAATAACAAAACATTTACATTATTTTCACCCTAACAACATTATGTATATATGTCTCTGGGTGCAGGTCAGAGAGGACAAAAAATATGGTCCCACAATTTTAATACCAATATATTTTTTAACAAGATTCTCCCACTAAATACTTTGTATCAACCCATTTCTCAACAACAAGAAAAGTTTATCAATAATTGAATAACGGAAACTACCCATTTAGATAACTTACAAATCGTCAAATCCTAGCATTCCATTGGACTGATTGTCGAATAGGAGAAATAAGCTGTGCAGATTAGCAATTGTCACTTCGTTCCAACCTGGAAACCTGCTCACAACTTTCTGCATGCTCCATCTTCGATCTTTATCCTTCATTTCCTAAAGTGAAACAAATAATTATTAACATCCGCAGCATCAGTTTCCGCTTTTCTTCTCTACATCGCGAGCATTTCGGTATCGCTTATTGTAGTACTTTTAGCACGCATGTCACGTCAAGCGAACACTTGTTGGGCCTACTTCTACCGAGACCAGGAAGAGGCGAAGAATTTATCATTTGTTGCCTCATAACTACCCGGTTTCCATAGAAGATAACTGTAGCATGACACTAATACAAATTATCTACTATTTCGAGGCTAACAGAGACTTACACTACCGCGGAGGTAGTTTCCTAACGCGGCCTTTCCACTAGACTCCACACACCTTCCATAGCATATTCATCTTAAATATTCCGAAGCCTGTTTTCTTAAAAATAATCTTAACTAATGTAATTTTAGCTGTAGCGCCCATCTTTCGTTTCGACATGAATTCAACTCCTGGCCGGAGAGCATACATCATTTAAGTAGTTTTCTCGCCTAATGTGCATATCATTCTTACCTAACCTAAACCTAAAAACCTACATATGGATGTCATCGATTTGTGAAATTCGCTTTGAACAAACTGGGTAAAGAGCGTTTCCGTCTAAATGAGAAAATACATTTTTGCCAGATGGTAGGGCATTTGCACGTCTGGATGGCTATCACCTCTAGTTTAGAATTTTCCGATAGAAATATTCTAAACTAGAGACTAGTACTACTAGAGTAGTTTCCAATAAAAAGAAACTCGCGCTTTGTTCGGGCATTAGTAACCAGGTCCCATACCCTCCGCCGGCGTTGGCAACGGCTCTGGTGTTGCACAAGTCTATAAGCGGCAATAACCACTCGCCTGCCTGTGTTATCACTTTTATTTTTTTTATGCGAACGATGAATTCGAAAATTTCGCAAGGTTCAATGAAGTTTTAATAAAATCATATTCGTTACGTTACTTGGTTGTACTGTCGCTGCTCAGCTAATCTCTTGTAGAACAAATCAACTAACTTGTCGTAGTCTGTCATTGGTGTTTTCTGAATCTCAGTTACCTTCTTTTGCAGCTCTCCTATTACAGAGTTAAATTAATGACACACTTCACTCGGCGACCTTAATGACAATTAACTTAATAATTGCATGCAAAACTGCATTCAAAATGTATTCTCAAGTTCTATGGCATATTACAGTAATATTTAAAACATACTATCGAAAATTTCCTATGCGTTCTACTAGACTATTCGAGCCAACATTATCATCATAGTATCATAGATACTATTAAAATAATACTAACTCATAAACGTACTACTGTTGGACTCGAATCTCCTAATTCCTAGGGAAATGGTTGGTATGCCTACCCCTATTGCCCAAGTCGGATTGCAGTGTATCACACACCGGAATCTCAGTTAATGTTTCTTCAGGATGTTTTCTTTTACTGTCAGCATGAGATTGCCTATGCAAAATTAATCAAAATGTGGTGCGACCTGACGAAATTATTAAAGTAACGGATGCGGTATAGATATACGGCACATTTATTTATTATTTGAGATATAAAATTAACTTTGGGGTGTTATAAAAAAAAATAACCACGAAAGCTATGGCGGGTGCTTCGCTTCGCCTTAGCCTTCTAACCTATATTAAAAAGTTCGGATCTGTTCATAACATATAAATGTTCCGTATAACAGTATAACTACACCCCTTGTACCAGATGGCTTATTATACTACAAAAAAATCTTGACGACCTCGCTGAATGGGAATAATGGAATCGCTACCAAATTCTTTTAGAAATTATACATACAAACTACTTTGTTAAGTTTTGTATTAATCAGTTCAAAATTGTATTCACAATGTAAAAATGCACTCAAGGATAAAGCCCTGTAAGCGTAACACACTTCCATTGCTATTAACTTAAAATAGGTAATAAAATAATGTTCTTATCTCATTTATTTTGCCGAAGACTGAAGCAAAACAAACTTCTTTTTTAAATAACTATTTCTAGTACTAAGGGCCACTTGCATTAGGTTGTTTACATATATTTAAGAAACACAAAACGTATTTAACATCCTTAAATGCTATTAGCGTCTTGAACAACGCAAAACTTGTCGCTAAATACGTTTAAAGAACTGTCAATACGTTTTGTGTAAGACACATTTAGGAAGTTTATTATGATTAACTAATTTTATTTAAAGGCGATCGTTATGCAAGCAGCCCTAAAAGTATAAGAAATTGTTATTTAAATTTTATCGCGTATACTTTGCTTATTGTAATACTTTTACTATGAAACCTTAAGTTGTATGAAACCATACCGGTAGCAGTATAATCCTCTTGCCTATAAAAACATATAGGTTTTCTTTTCACTGGATACTCGAAGAACCTTCCCAATCCAGATAATAATGTACTCAATTGATGACCCATTTATTTAGTGTGATTTTATAATATTTCTCTTTAAATTAAGATTTTATAACACGTGATGACTTTTAATTTAAGTAGAATATTGACATATTATAACATAACATTACATTGTCAACGTTATAATAATCAGTCATCATTTATGACCATTTTTTAATGTTTTGTGGCTTTTAACTACATTAGGTCCGTGAATGCATGTTGCGGAATATATGTATATATACTAGAGTTTACCCCGCGGCTGCGCCGCGGGTTAACCTCTAGTGCGTGTCTCTTGTTTATACAGCAAGTGCTACAGGTTATATTATATTACATTTTTATGTATTTGCCCACGGAAGATTCACTTCATTTTATATCGCTAATTATACCATCCCCCGTCTATCTGTCAACAAAATAAATTACAAAACTTGACCTAAAAGGCCAAAATGACGGAATAGGCAAAAACGACCAAAAAGGCCAAAATAATCAAAATGGTCAAAATGTCCAAAGAGGCCAAAATGACCAATTAGGCCAAAATGACCAAAAAGGCCAAAATAAATAAAAAAAGGCCAAAATGATCATAAAGGCCAAAATGACCGAATAGGCCAAAATGACCGAATAGGCAAAACGACCAAATAGGCCAAAATTACCAAATAGGCCAAAATGACCAAAAAGGCCAAAATGACAAATAGGCCAAAATGACCAAATAGGCCAAAATTACCAAAAAGGCCAAAATGATCAAAAAGACCAAAATGACCAAATAGGCCAAAATGACCAAAAAGGCCAAAATGACCACATAGGCCGAAATGACCAAAAGGCCAAAATGACCAAAAAGGCCAAAATGAACAAATAAGCCAAAATGACCAAATAGGCCAAAATGACTAAATAGGCCAAAATGACCAAAAAGGCCAAAATGACCAAATAGGCCAAAATGACCAAATATGCCAAAATGACCAAATAGGCCAAAATGACCAAATAGGCCCAGATGACCAAATAGGCCAAAATTACCAAAAAGGCCAACATGAAAATTATCCCTTGTCCACCCTCAGTATTTAATTTAGATACGTAGGTACCGAATTTCAGCCAAATCGGCCCATTAGTTCTTCCGTAAAAGCATAACAAACAGAAAGACAAATATATTTTTATCCCGGAAACTATCCCACTTTTCGGGATAAAAAGTATCCTATGTTCATTCTCGGTATCGAAAACATATATATACTGAGTTTCAGCTAAATCGGTCCAGTAGTTTTTACGTGAAAACGGAACAGACAGACAGACAGACAGACAGACAGAGTTACTTTCGCATTTATAATATTAATAGGGATATATGGAAAGTTTGTATATCTTTTATTCATTCACTTGCCTTACCATCGGTTGAATTTTGATATTACTTGTTTGGAGCCTATGTCAAGCTTTTGCCAATAGTAGTGCAAATTGTATTTATTTAAGTTGTTTTATATCTTTCTTTTAAAATTTTATAGAGTAATAATGTCAATTTATATAAGTAATACAATACAATATTTATTCTGCACCAACGTTACATAGAAAAAATACACCAAAACTTCTAAAACCTAGTACAATGGGCGGCCTTATTGCTTAAAAGCAATCTCTCCAGACAAGCTTAGTAGTAATAGAACCCTAGTAGCAACTAAGTAATATCTATTTAGTCTTTTTATATTTGAAGACGTGAGTGGATGAAGGTGATATGTCGCATATTCGGTTTTTTGCTTTTTTTTGCGTAGATGAATGTTATAAGTCGATACCAAGTGACTACAGACCTTAGACCATAGATATAAGGCATATTTAAAAAATAAAAAGTTGCTAAAGGTGTTAAGTTCAGTTCAGTTTCAAATAAAAGTAAAACTTTTATCTCGATTTACTCAGAATTGGAATTATGCGACTTATCACTTTCATCCACTCATGTCTTCATTTAGTTAATGTTATTATGGGTTTTTTTTAAATTGTTGTATGTTCACTTCAGATTTTTTTCTCATTCGCCTGTGTTCGTGTATGTCACAGATGGTCCTAGCGGAAGATCAGCGCTGGTTATCATAGCCGGTAATTTTACTGAGCTAAGACCAATTTAGGACTACATTTACTTATTGTTTTTATAGTTTTAAGTATTTATTGTAGTTCTAAATAACTTTTTTCTTTCTTTCTTTCAAATGAACCATCGGTAAGTTATAGGAACCGGATATCAGTGACAATCACGCGTCTAATGGGGTTTGTTCACAAAAAATTACCCTCTGATTTTATATTTTTATTACGTAAAATAGGGTATTTTAAGATACTAATTTGAATATTTTTGTATTTTAAGCGTTAGTTTTTTTATAATTCGTTTTTATAATTATTTCTCCGATGACGTCATAACAACAACAAAAATAATAAAAGTAAGTTTTATCTATATATAATCATAGTAATTTGTGCTACTATTTAAATGTCACTGTCATTACTCATTACGTATCGTGATCATTTTAGTGTTTTTTGTCGCTAGGCTTATAATTTTTCGTGTTCAACCATTATTATTTTCTATGGTTATCGTTAAATTTTTTAAAGTGGTCTTTAGGGAAAATCCATGTTACAGAACTTAAATCAAATAATGTACAGCTAGATTTTTTTTACACCTGAAGCAGGCAAACAGGCAGACGGCCCACCTGATTGGATCTAGTAAGGTCAAATAAAGGTCAAACGCATTTCTTACAAAATACAAGAAGATCGTACGTTTTTTGGAATTTTAACTGGACAGAAATGATCAGGGACACTATTCCTCGATATGGTTTTTCAAATAGCTAGATTGAAAAAAAGTGAACTATCCCAATTGTACGTGGATTGATACTCGACAGATCCCATTTAGGTAATTTTTATCATTATATATAGCTTCAAGTACCACACGACCAAATGCTGATGGTGAAGGAAAGCAACGTGTTGAAACCTGCACATCGAGGTAACCAATGTGGAAATCCACCAATCCGCCTTGAACAATCGTGGTATACTAACCGGTCCTCTAAATAAAAAGCAGGCCAGAGATCAGTACGTGGGACGGTTATAGGCTGATATTATTTTACTTGTATTATGTTAATTTGAAATTGTCATTGATCAACCAAATTGAATCAATCAGAGAAGTGAAACGACAATACGGTGTTCAATATTGTATGATTCATTTTTATATTAGACGGTTATATTTAGCTTGCCCTGTTTGTAGACTGTTTTTTGGGTCAAATTTAGTAATTGAAATTTTACTCCCTTCCTGTTGAGAGATTGATCTGAAATTTGGTACACACCTTTAGTTTTGATGACAATGCAATTCGATATATTCACTTTAATCGTAAATTCAAGACGGCTGTCATTTTGTAATGTTACATATTTCTTCACAACCCCCTCAATATGGATATGAAACGATGGGTTCCACTAGTAGAGTAAAAAAAAAAGGAATCAATATGGCCGCCAACAAAATGGCCGATTATATACTTTTCACAACCCCTTAATATGGGTATCAAATGAAAGGGCCTGGCTAGTAGAATAGACATAACGAAACAAAAATACTAAAAACATGAAAAATTATTTTTTATAAAGCTGATATTAGGGAGATCAACTAAATTGGTTCAATTTAGTTGAAAGGCATGGAACTCAAAGAACATATTATTCAAAGGCGTGTAGTTTAAGTTTATTGGTTCACTTTAGTTGATTCACCCAAATTGAAAGACAGGAATAACCGTCTAATATCGGCTTAAGACTATGATAAAATTTTAATATTTATGAACTTATGACACTGGCTAAATAAATCATAAACATATTTAAAAGAAATGAATAAAACAGGCGAGTTTTCATATTGCCAAGCAAATTTAATGGCGTCTTGGAAGAAATCCATGGTTTTCCCAAGATATAAAACACCACAGAAAATGGCTACACACATTGAAATGGGCCCAGTAGTTTTTTTTTACTAAAAACATTAAAATTGTAATGTAATTGTTTTGAGTTTTACCTACAACGATTATATCAAACGGTAAGAAGCAAAACAAAATACCAAAAGCATTATATTGATAATTTTAACGAGATTAATTTAAAGATCTCTGAAAAAGCAGTTCTGAGTACTTTTATAGATTTTGTCTTTCTTCATATAACGCATAAATATTGCACGAGGAATGGGTTAGTTAAATAAAAACACCAATATTTTCTATCAATTACTTGATTAATTTTTCATACAAAATTCCATTAAAAATTTCAAAAATTTGACATTATATAGCGTCATACACAAATTGATAAGGTTATTAAGAATCAAAGTAATTATTACCGAAATGATAAAAAATAATGTAAATAGAACGTGGTAGGCAGTAAATTATTCTAAATTAAAATATAGGAACATTTATAAAATTTCAGTCTTCTTTTAACATTATTACAGAAGAGTAACATAAGATATATAAAAAGAAAAAAGAAAGACTGTTGTCCACTTAAACGGGGAGTGATAAAGCTGTGCTTAAACATGACACACTGTTACACCAGCGGCAAGTCATAATAAGTGAATATATATACATATACTACGTTAATTGCGGACGCCTCTAATGTGATTTACATATGGGGTTAAATATCATATCAGTAGACAACAGGCTTCTAAAGCGGTGATCAGACCACCGTCAGATTAATACCAATCAGTCTTTAATGCATTACGAGTGAGGTAGATGCGGTTATCAACATTGGACACTATTTCGCCCCGCGGAAGCGCGCGCCCATGTGGACGCGCCTCGGCTGTGGCGACATGGTGTACAAAATACTACTTATCATTTACACATGATATCGACGTCCTTCATCTGCCCTTTACATATGACTGAACACGGCCTCGTTGATACTGTTGTGATGATGCGTGACGGGCGCATAACGTGCTGTGACGGGCGCACAACGTGTCGTGACGGGCGCACAACTGACGTGACAGGCACGCGACGTACCGTGACGGGCGTGCGACAAGTCCACCGCATTGTCAAAGTAAAAAGTAGACGAATTCACTCAATTACGCTAATTACTAACACAACACAAGCTCCTAGTTAATTTTACAAAAATAGCATGAAACGGCTCAATACAATGGCAAAAATCTCATAATTGCATCAATCTACGCAGTTTCCGTGTCGCGTCTCATATCATACCGCAACGGCGATGGATTATAGTTTTCATCTATAATTGCTGAAATGTTAATGTGATTCACAATCGACGTGTTCTACTGAATATTTTAACATTAAAAACTTGTACAAAATGTATCGATCACGTTTCGAATAGTTTTCTTTTAGTTCTCAATTTTATTGTATCTATCACAAAACCACAATTTTTACTGCTAGCAACTAGCAGCTCTCACAAGTACAAATCGCATTCTACGATCATAATTCACATATAGATCTTTGACTTTATGATTATATCAATAGCAATCAATGCGCAATATATTTAGAGCCAAATATCTAAATTCAATTTTGAAAACGGTCTAGGCAGGGCAAAGTTTGACTTACTTGATTTTCATCATCAAATTTTGGGAGTAATATAAAATCTTGATATATGCAGAAATATTTGAAATATTCTATGTAAAATAGAAAATATGTTGACTGGGATTTTAAAAGTTTATAAGTATAGTCAATGCTTTTGCTTTTGATATTGTCATAAAATCGTAGAATCAACAAAAAATAAACCAAATAACACAAACAATTTAAATGCAGTTTATAAAATTAAGTAATGCTTCAGCAGCTTACAGCTTATTAATAAGATAATGACCTCAGGTCTTGATGTTTTAAGTGAAATTTTGAGACTAATGTGGATGACTACATGAAGATGTAAGTTCAACGGAATTTTAAATGAACCTTTCAAATAGCAATGTTCAATCGAATGAAAACTATAAAGTTAAATTATCCATTTACTAAAATTCTCAATATTTACTGGTACGCTCTAAGAATGCACCGATTGCATGTAATTCGTGATTTTATAGGACATTGCTATGCATATCCATATCGAAGTTTAAATGAGGGAAAATTTAATGAATTCATTATCAATGAGATTCGTTGTCAGCCATTCAAGTCGATTTTGTCTCATAAAAAAACCAAATATCGAAAAAAAATTATGATTAAGAAATGCATTTAATGCAACACATTATTTTTAAAATAACGTAATACTTTAATAATGGCACTGAACAAAAAAAGTAAACGTTAATTTCATTATCTATTTACTGGAAAATAATATTAAAACTTTTTTATTTTATTATTATCGGAAAACGTCGATTACCGCCAAGACGCAAACTGCACGCACTTACGTATTAGGGCGCCGAAAGGACGAATTATGTCAGACCGTGCGGGCGTGGGCCGGGCGAAAAACACGGATTTAAACCGACAAGAACATTTTTATAAAGGGGCCGTCCATGTGAGCCGAAACACAACTGCGAAGCGTCGTCGCATCATAGAAATCTACGCGAAATTATTCGCATCGCGCATTCTACATTTTTCTTTTCGCTATTATATATTTTTTATCAATTTTTTTTTTGAGGCGAGGGAAAATGACTAACCGATTTACGCACTCTCTGGGCCGTCACTAGGAAACGGCACGAATCCACGGGGGGCGGTAACGCTAGCAATCGTATGCTTTATTTGCGTTCCGTCCGCTGTGGACTACACAGAGGAGTGTGGAGACTCCGAGTGATGCCGCACGGGCGAGCAACCTCAATACCCACTAAAAACCCCCTTCTCCCTGACGACCCTGCGCTTTTGTGTGTTGGAAAGACTGAGATATAGAACATAGTTACGCAATAGTCGATCCAGCGCAATATTTTTATCAATTATAACAACAATGTGCAACTCTTTTCACAAACCATCTTATTACCCAGTTTTAAATACGTTCAGCACGCTTCGTCGAGGGTATGTGGTCGAATAAATGGTCACCCGAATCGTGGAATGGAAACTCCTTGCAGCACGAAATCGCATCGCAGGTTTCCACATTGCGAATTCATATGACGCCGATTAGAATTTTTGTGTTTTGGCTCTTTGGTGTTTTTTTACCAATTTTTAGCCTCTGTCCTCCCCAATCCAAAATCACTAGTATTTTTCTGCTACAAAAAGTATCAGAAAAAATCACAATATTACCTTTAAATACAGGTTTGATCTAATTTTATTTAATATTCATTAACATATTACGTGTATTTACACGTAATATGTCACGACAATGCTCTCCCTCTTGTGATATTTCGTAATTTTTCCGAACAACCTATAATCAATTCGTGCTACCCGGGCCCCCTACATGTCGATGCGCGATTTACACGATCGCACGGCTCGCATCCGGTACGGCCTAGCATAAATCATCCATAACACTACGATGCTCATTTTGCTCGAATCCACTTTACAAAATACTTTCCTACAACCAAAGTACTAAATTGCTCAAACTTTAAATATAGTAAATAAAATAAAATCATTAATTTAAACGTATCTTACGTTAAGAAAAATTGATGTTTCTTCTATAGTGTTATGTTCAAAAACTGTACTCAACTTCAAAAAAAAACTGGAAAATGAGTTCAGGTCGAAAGACCCGTACAATTCTAAATAAATATATTTAATTACAATGTATTCCTCTGTTTAGGTCACGTTAGGTTATAAGTTAAGTATCAGATTAACGTTGGGTACTGCAAAATAAATGTATGGATTATTGCACTTTAAATCATTTCAAGTTACGAAAATAACTCCATTATAAATAAAATAAATAACACGTATCTTTTCTCTCATGGCTTTAAGTTCTCAAATGACTTTAAGTTCATAAATCATTAAACTCTTAGGCTAGCGACACACTTGCCGGAAAGTACGGCGCTGAAAGTTCGGCTAAACACGCTCACAGTGTTTTTAAAAATGACCTATAAACATCAGCCGAAATTAGGTAGCATTCTGCGTAGTACCGAACCTTTCGACTAACCGCTGTTTTGTGAGAACGCATTCAATGTATTTTGAATAACAACCAACACATAATGCGACGTGTTACGCTTCCGAAAGTTGGGCGGACGTAGTTGAACCGTTTTACGTATATGCTCCGATATTTTTAAGGATCTAAAAGTAAATTTTACCTCTTCATATTGCCAACACTGATAGAAAGAATAAATTATTGTATTATATATATATATATATATATATATATATATATAATACAATAAGATATGTGAGGAAAAGTTTCGTACCGTACTATTTATCATCGCGTAACGTGCAGCACTACACGCCGCGTGATTCCAACTGTTCGGTGCGTTTGGTGTTTTATGTAAACCGAATACTACGAGCGATAAACCATTCGCCGAAGTATCGGCATCGAACCTTCGGCAGGTATGTCGTTGCACTTACACCACCACATGAGCAAAGATAGCGTAATACGAACTAAAAGCAGATATACATCAATTTAATATCAAGTGAATTCGAGCAAAAACCACAAGATTTACAACCGTTCCCAACCAGAAAACAAATAAAAACGCACACGGCGTCACTCTATACCTACTCGTAGCTAAAACCTCAAACAATAATTTTCAGTCTTAAATTAAATTCAGACTCAAAAATCCAGTCAAATTTTAACTATATTACTATAATCAGTACATTAATTTTGCCTACAGAAAACGTTCACTTGAAAATTTTTGTTTGAAGTTACCTTATACTATATAGGCTAACATATAAATGAAACCCTTATGAAATCTTAAACTAGCGTAACCCTAAGTACAAAGGTGAAAAAAGTTACTCTAACTTAGAAAGTATTATTTGTAATATTATGCTTGTTTATTTTGAGGCTGTACCGTAATACCGTTAATAAAATCAATTACGGAAGTAATAGTAGTTTTATATTTTTGATTTATATCAATGAAGCGGTTTTACGAAAGACAAAGCAATGCGAAAATTTAAAGCTCACTATCGAACTGTCATTACTATATTAATATTACGGTATTCGTTAGTAATCGATAGCCTTATTCATAACATAAATCATAATATGTACTTCGTCAATATAATTTTTATATCGAAGATATTATATAATTAATCAACGCGGCTAAACGACAAAACTTTAAAATATTACTTACATCTGATTATTCTAACAGTTATCTGACTCTGAGATATACATATAATGGTATGATTATTCAAAGTAGTATATGACGATGCGAGCGTTCGACAAAGTGAGCAAACAATTTTCACACTTCAGTGTAAGCTTAATATTACAGTATTGATTTATATTTGGGGATCTAGAAGACGATAATTCTAATACATACTTTGAATCGAGATTAGAACAGTTCAAAAAATCTATACTAATTATATAAAGAGGAACGATTTGTATGTTTCTAGCGAATAAACCCAAAAACCACTGGAATACTACATTATCCCTGATTAATATAGGCTATATAAAAATTAGGGATCCCTGCTATAATATCAATAATACAACCCACCAATCTTAACAAAATACTTGACGCTGGAATCGGGTTCTATGATTTTGATGAAATTTTACGTCTGTTTCAGTGGGTCCCGCGGTGGTTTAGATTCACAATTACATTCAGTAGATGGCAGTGGAATCGGATTCTAAATAATTTTTTTAGGGCTACTTCTGCTGAAACCGCTAGTACTACATATAATAGTTAGCGATAGTGATGACTAGACTGAGCGTTACAAAATAGCAGCGTTCAGAATGGCAAATGGTTTGCTGCACAATTTAAAAGGAAACTTCCGAAAAAAAAACTTGAGTTAAATTATTAACAAAAAAGAACTTAAATTATTCTCAATACTGGCAAGTCCACGATAATCTTTGGTGAACTGTTATATTCTCGTAATATGTGGTTGAACAATATCGGGTGACTTTAGAGTGCTATCGCTATGTTGACAGGCACAATATAATTGCAATAATATATATTGAAGAGAGGAGCAACCATTTATATGCTGACAGAATTACAAGAGACACTAATGAATGTTAGATATTTCTCCAATTAAATAAACGGGTAGGCTGTTATTTTTAATAGTTAAAGAAAACTAATATTGACTATCCTTAACCTTATGCTTCATCTGGGACAATGCTATGGCTATAGGTCGTATCACGTAATGTGTTTAATGTTTAATAATTGCTTCTGATGTACCTGTGCGGTAAACTAATTTTAGTAGCGCGGGAAATTTCAATCTCGTTTTGCCGACCGCGTAAGCAGAGCAGACTTGAGAATGTATAGCAAGCAACACTGCCATTCTTGCTTGCGAATAATGCTCCATATAGATAAATTACATGTCCGAAGCCAGTCTGCCTGCACTCTTCTGTACAAATGAAAACTATCGATCGGAATTATAAATTGTTTAAAACTGTTCTAACTAAGCTATACGTTAACGATGATATTTATAAACTTACTTACTTACTTTTATAAACCAGATGTATTTGGCCACAGACAATAACCATAACATTATCGCAGGCAAATCCCGACTGGTAAGAGAATTTAATATCTTTCAAGAAACTTAATACTGTAGCGCTATAGACAAACCGCGAGAACATTTATTATCGCAATTTGTCACGGTTTTATTGACAAAATAAAGCTTCCTATCATATACTTCCATTTGTTTTTCAAGTAATAGTGAGCATAAAAATGATTGCGGGCTCTCCCAAGTACATCTTGAACGATGAGAACCACAGAAGGAAGCATTCGCAAGTGCACACTACTATACTAACATGTAATCTAAAGGACACAAGGCTCACTCATCGGGTGATTTATGTGCGACAACTACAAATGCCGATTTGATCCAACCTTATTCAATGAGGCTGTATTCATTATCTGAGCTATGACACAATGTTCGATTATTGACTTCATGAATGCAATTTATTAGTTTCGTAAATCTAGTATGAACCAACGCTGACAAAATTAACATTTATGAAGTTAATGATCAATCATTTTCACACAATTGTAATAGCAGATACGAGCTACTCGTCTGATAATGGTGTGATGAAAATAAAGCCTTGAAGCTTCCGGTAACTGACCTTATCGAATCGTACAGTCAGACTACGATCTAATAAAATCGTGAAGAAACCCGCTGCAGAAAGTGTGGCAGAAACCAGATGCAATTAATTGGCCAACTAAGCCCATTAAAAGTCACCGGAAACCTCTGCGCAAGCAGCTTCAATCCAACCACATAAAGGATTTTACCTGCTAAATTAGCTAAGGTAGACAAAACATGCTCAAAACACTAAACTGTATCCAAAGTTAGTGCAAGATTGAAGACTAGTGACAGAATAGCGACGGCCTCATCAAACGGGTAACTCAAATGTGCATATGATTGTTGCTTATCATTAAGGTCTGCGCCCATTTATTTGCCACTACACTTAAAATAGCTCCTATAATTAATTGAACACATACTGACTGAACACATAGAGGTTTATTACATACGCTATCTAATTTGAAAAATATATATTATATATTATAATTTTAATAATAGATTTTCAAAAAGGAATTTCACTATATATTTGAACTAATACAAAAAAAATGATTGTATAAAACACATGGGCAGTATCATCAACTAATTTAAAATAATTATTAATATATAATATATTTAAGGTAGAAGAATATCTATAAATTAGCTAATTTTATAGACGCTTTACGAAACAATACATATCTACCATCATTTATAACGTGTTTATCTGAGGCGAGTCCACAGACATCATCTGCAGATAAACCTAATAAACTATAAAATAACAGTAAAATTAAGATTTCCCAACTAAACGCCGCGTTTATTGCGAGCTTTAAAACTATCTTCACATGCTTGACAGTCAAAAATTTAATTTGATACAAAATAAAAAAAAGTTTAAATGAAATTTAAAATATCACTTCTCATTAGATTAAATGAGCACAAATAAAAAGTATTCCACGTAAATATGCCGATACATCCAATTATGTGCCGAATTATTATTAATAATAATAATACCTAAATTTTGGTAAGAAAAAACACGAATCGAACACACGCGTCAGTACTGTGCGCAAACGCTGCGCAAGCCACCCCTTCAAGACAGTCTTCTTAAGTCAGTCTCAAAGTTTTATTGCATTGATTTTGTTGCTCAGACACATTTGTCGACATCCCACCCAACTAAATGCTAACATAGTACTCAAAATTAAATATTTGAAACGAACGATTGAAAATTACTAAACTAATTTCGCCAAGTAACCGAACGACGCGTAGAAAATCGTGCTGGTTGAACTATAATAAAATATTATATCATTATAATATGCACCTAAATCATTACACAAAATAACTTATACGAATACATATTAACGTCTGCTAATCAATCAACCAAGTATAAAACGCAAAAATTGTAACATTTTGGAAAAATACTTTTCAAGTTATCATTTAATTTATCTCACATAAAAACATCTTTTACATCACATTGTGATTTTTCATAATAGTATAATCTTTGTGATTTTTGCTATTATTTCATTTTATTCGTAGTGCGATCGGACCGGATTGCATATTAAAATCGACTTATTGTAGTTAACTAATGTTTATAATATGTATTACTAATTTGGTGTTAATTACTGATAGCTATTATAATTAACTGCGGCTACTATTATTATGTAGTCTTATGATACACTGCAAACAAAGTTTGGTCCTTAAGACTAGTCCAATACGGAAACGAAAGCAAAATTATTACTGGTAACGACAAAATCATCAAAAGGACTAAACGATAGTTCATCGAGCTTAACGATTTTATGTATGACATGCGATGAACCACTGCGCAAGCTTTGCTCGATTTGAATAATTCCAAACGTTTTAATAAAATTGGCACATCGTCAAAATAAATCACAACTTACATAACCAAAACAAAATAAAATACCGCGGACCTTAGGCCCGAGAACTCAGTTTGCCTTAATATTATAGATAATTAATATACTTTTATATATTGCTTGCCGTGGGAAGAAATGTCGCGAGCAGTATCCGGTAGTGTTTCGAAAAGGACTACCAGGTAGCCTTCCGGTGTGAGCGCCACGTCACTTGGGCGATCTTTGTCATCAAGACCGGGACTTTTTAGATCAACGGCCCACAATATGCGAAGCTCAGAAGTAAAAACGAGGACGCGATGATTCTTAGAATCTGCAACTATAATACGTCCGTCGTCATCAGTCACTATACCAGATGGCCGATTGAGCTCTCCTATACCAGAACCCTCTCGGCCTACACAATGTAATATCTTTGATAAGGTTGGATCCACCATTAAAAGTCGATGGTTCTCAAAGTCAGATACAATAATATTGCCTGAAGTTGTAAAACAGACACCTCTCGGAGTAGTTGGGCCTTTTAACATTTTTGCAGGGTTTGGGCCTTCAAAAACAAACTTAGTTATATAAGTTCCGTCACTTGTAAATAGTTGAAGACGATGGTTACGAGTATCGGTCACTACGATGTTACCAAGCGTGTTTACAGCTACGTCCCATGGATACTGAAATTGTCCACATTCCTTACCGAAGGATCCGAATTTCAAAATAAAATTTCCTGAAGATGTAAATATTTGAACTCTATGATTATCTTTATCAATAACTATTATGCGACCATATGTATCAGTTGTTATTCCAGCCGGTAAATCAAATTCACCAGGGCCAGTTCCTTTTGATCCAAACGTACTCTTAAATTCTCCACGGTTATTAAAAATTTGTATTCTGTTATTTCTTCGGTCTGCAATTATTATATTGCCCTCTCTATCTACACATAATCCCCAAGGCCTGGACACTTGTCCTTCGTCTTGTCCTTCTCTGCCAAAGGAGAACATGGGCACTCCGGGAACGGGGCTTCTAGTCGGTCTTACCGTCACTGACATCCAATATCCAGGTATCGCTTGTCCAATACCACGCGATGGATTCGTATCCATGGCTATACTGGATGTAATGCTAGTATCATAATAATTAGTAGATCTCGTATGGCTGCTAGAATAATCTGGAAGTGAACGTAGACCACTTGCAACAGACATATTGTAGCTTAGTTGTGGAAAATTTTGAGTAGATTGTAAAGACTGTAAAGATAACAGTGTTTGTCGAACCTGTAGTGGGGATACTGTATTTAAAGCAAGTAACGGAACAGCTGGTGTAGATTGAACGTCACACTGTCTTTTTAACTGGTCTACTAAGTCGTAATTCGGTGGAATAAACATAATTTTCTCCTCTGTAACATACATATTTTTGAACATACAAGAAAAGTAGTCTACTTGAGCTCTACCTTTCTCTTTGGCCATGAATAAATCTATTCCTTCAGAATCCATACTACGTACTAAAGTTTCATTAGTATGTGCTAAGCCTGCGAGTATACCTCTTAACGTGTTCATATGATCCGACAACTCATTCATTTTAGCTTGTCGCATTTTCTCTACTTTCTCTAATAAATATTTTTCACGATCTTCAATAGCTTGGAAATAACAACGCATAGCTTTTTTTATTTTCAAATTAGCCTCTGCGGTTTCCTTTTCATACGCTTTCGACATAGCGACGGCACGATCTATAGCCGTTTTAATAGCTTTAGTGCCTGTTTTTGTGTCTTCTATCGCCCTGAAGACTCCAATACGACACATATCTAGAGCACCCTTAATAGGGGAATAACAGTGATCCTTATGAACCCACAGTGTACATTCCTGGCAGATGAAGATAATACAAGCCTCACAGTAATATCTGACAGGGTCACCGTGAAGTTCACAGTACAACAGTTCTTTTTCATTGTTAACTGAGTTTGGCCTTGCGCCTATAGGAGATATTTGGTGGATAGGAAGCAACGTGTGCTCTCTCAACTGGCAGTCAGAAGTAACTTTGTGGCAACACTCATGACAGAAGAGATCGTTGCATTCTAGACAGCGCGTGGTAGGTGAACGCTCTTCACAACGGAAACACGTAATGGATACAGAAGAGGACGTACCCGGGGAACCGCTGGAGTTGTCTTCTTTGGATTGATGCTGATTGTTATTGTTGGAAGAGACATTATACTCACGGGATGAGGGCCCGATCGTTTTTTGAATCGCGCTGCAGGATGGCAGGGCCCAAATATCATAGGGCACGCTAGATGAGGCCGACGTGGAAGACCCTTGTAGACTCGATGGTTTGTTCATATTCTCCAAGAGGTTACATATGATGTGGTTCATGGAGAGTGGGTCTTCTTGCTCGTTGGAGCTATGGTTGGAGCCGCTGGCCGCCGCCGTGGACGTGGACGGCAGGCTCGACGCCAGCGACTGCGTCAGGTTCGCGAACGATGTCATTGGTTGACGCGAAGATTACGACATTAGAACTGAAACAAATAGAAAACAAAAGTATAAATACCATTACATATTCATAATCATGTCCTAAAGCACCATGAAAATCTATTGAATTTAAATCAAATTTGCACAGGCGGCAGATGAAACGTGGAATTGAAACTTATAAACTGACGGACGCATAAACTGCATCAAAGTTCAGGATTACTTTGAAATGATTTTTTTTAATAAGTATGCAAACTTATTAGATTAAATTATATAAATATGGAGAGACTGGCTCTTAATCTCAAAAAAAGGAAAATTTAAAAATAAAACTGCAGTAAAACAAATGAATATAGCCGGGAAAAGAAAATTTACTCCTAGTATCAGATTTGCGTGTTATTTATAGCAAAGTTTTAAATTGATTCTCATTGATTTTTTATTCTTTTGTCAATTGAATTATTGTTACCAGCAGAATTGTTGGGTTAGTTTTTTAACTCATCGAGAGTTTTTTAACCATAATATGAATACTTCGTCCGAACAAGCGGCTCAAATTGTAGCATTGGTGCGGGAGGGCTTGGATCAACGAACGATTGGTAGAAATTTAAATTTAAACCAATCTACGGTTTCTAGAATATACAGAAGGTTTGTGGAGACAGGTTCCTACAGAAGGAGACGTGGTACAGGCAGGACTCGAGCAACCACCGGTCGTGATGACCGATTTATTGTTACAACTTCCCTGCGAAATCGTTTCCTCACGTCTGTCAACATCAAAACAGAGCTTAATGAAGTGCGTGGAGTAAACGTAAGTGCACGAACAATAAAAAGAAGATTAAAGGAAGCGGATATCACCCCTTTTAGACCAGCAAATGGTCCAAAGTTGACTGTAGCTCACAGACAAGCTCGCTTAAGATTTGCGCGTGATCACCTGAATTGGACAGAAGAGCAATGGACCTCCGTATTATTCACGGACGAGTGTAGGACATGTTTATATGGTGCAGATGGTTGCAGAAGAGTCTATCGTCGACGTGGGGAGCGATATGCTCAAAGTTGCATTGAGGAGCGTGTCCCTTTTGGAGGCGGTTCGTGTATGGTCTGGGGTGGCATATCGACGAACGGGCGAACAGAACTTGTGTTCATAGACATGGTCCGTCAAAACGGTAATAGAGGGGGTTTGACTGCACATCGCTACATAACAGAGATCTTAGAAGATCACGTGGTGCCTTACATGGGATTCATAGGCGAAAATGTTACTTTAATGCAGGATAATGCCCGGCCGCACGCTGCTGCACAAGTTCGACAATATTGCGAAGAGGTTGGGATACGTACAATGAATTGGCCAGCACGCAGCCCGGATCTTAATCCCATGACCATGACAATTTAAAAAGAGCTGTATATGCGAGAAACCCTTTGCCCACGACAGTGGCAGCACTAAGAACAGCACTTTCAGAAGAATGGGACAATATTCCGCAAGATCTTTTAATAACCCTAATAAAATCTATGCGGAACCGATTAGAATCCGTAATAAGGGCACGTGGAGGTAATACACCTTATTAAAACATAAATAAACCCTTGGATAAAGTTTGTATCTATTGTTAAAACCAATTTTTTAATTAAACAAATTTTCCTTAAATTTCTGTGTTTTCTTCAAAAAAAAGTCTTAAGGTCCTTTCCAGTACACAAACTTAAACTTAAGGATATGATATGACCCTACGCTGTTTTAAAGTTCACGAACCAATCTAGAGGTTTCAATTTAAACCTGTATAGAAAGTTTGCATACTTGGTTAAAATATTTATTTCAAAGTCGTCTATTACTTTGATGCAGTTTAGGAGTCCGTCAGTGTATATTCGAGGACTTCATAACAAAAAGGTCTATACAATTATGTTGTTTACTAAAATCCTATGCATGTTACAATTTAGAAATTCTTAGCAAGTGTACCTCAATAGACGGCTATTCCAAATTTCAGCCATATACAATCAATTAGTTCTGTTTTATTCGCAATTTGGTCCTTTGTGTAAAACTGCACTTTTATCTGTGCGCCCATTTGTTATGAAGCCCTCGTTATTTAAGAGAGACCCAAAAGAGCAGTTATTCATTTATACAATCTCGTGTGAAATTTCAATTTACTTCTTAAATTACTCAATATTAAAATAAATCACACGTACAAAAAAAATATTATATCGATAAAATAATTTAAAAAAAAACAAAAACAATTGTTTATTTATTCTCTATGCATTTTTTTAAACTATAATAATATTTTATTTAAATATCATAATTATAAAAATCAAGTGTGTAACAAAAATTACAATAGGATATATTATTTCCAAAACTAGATAAAACACCAAATTTTAAATAAACATAGTTAATTTAAAGCATACTGAGTAGTTAACCAGACTAATGAACCAAAGATATCTTTAGATTATTCACACAATAATCACAACACGAATACCGAATTACAACACTATCGACTCACAATTTATAAAGAAAAAAATCATTCAAACGCACATCATTTTAAACGCTCAAAAACACATTCATTATCTCTTTATTATATTAATGCTTTAGTTTCTAACGCTACTCTATACTACCATTTACATTTGACACCGTAATCCAAGAACAAAACAAATTACTCAAATTACAGTGAATGTACAAAAAAATAAAAATAAAACGAAACGTACAATGTTTAAGCCCAGTGCCGTGGGTGTCGGGCGTTGCACTAAGCTTTTCGTGGTGCACCGTAGTTTGCAAAAAAAAAATACCGATCCCAAAAATCTTTTGTGCCCCTACCACTTCCCCTTGCGATAGCTGTAGGTAGTTTAGCGAGAGAGGGATGGTTATATACAAACACAATGGGGTGCAAGCGAGAGCTTTTATATGTCACATTCCAAAATTTTCCATAATTTAGATAAGGAGGTTTGCTATGATTAGGGCTGGCTGCGTGGGGTTTATTTGTTTTGGGTGCAGTTTTTTTTTATTTACAGATTATAAATCTAGTCTTCTACTGACAATAAATGGAACGAGACTCGAATTACTTTGGTATTTTGGTTAATATATCATATTACCTACCTAAGCACATATCTCCATTAACTTCAGTTTTTTTTTATTTTTTAGACCGGTTTTGGATTGAAATGTTAATAAGTTCCATAATTTCCATAAAATACCCTTTAATAATAATTAAAATTAGTTTCTTGCAAATAATATATTATTTTTTTAAATTTGCTCTCAAAAACTTCGAAGTAACAACCCTGATCAGCCCTAACCATTCCCAACAACACTATACGAGTGGCATAATTCAACATTTCACGGGCGACTGTGCAACAGAGACGCAAGATATATTTATCTTGTTAAAGAAAAGAGACAAAAGACAATATCCATTTACCACAATACTAGTTAAATCCTACAGTTTCATATGGAGCAAATTTATTTATTTTTTTACTTTATTATTTATTTACTTTACTTTTAACTTCAAAAATCTTTTATGATAAAACTAAAAGAGCTTTTTTTAATAAATCGACAAACAAACACAGATTTACTTCTAAGATAGCATTTGTTATAGGTAAAATACAAGAGAGAATTCTGACGCCCAGAGACACCCAGACTAAGTATGTTATAAGATTGTCCTACAGTAACCTCGGCTATAAACCAATTTTCGTACAATTTCAGCCATAGATAGCTACTTTAGTGACAGGATATGAATATATGATATATAACAGATAAACAGCTCTTTAGTACTCAACAAAATAAACAATTACAAAATGGCATATTTACAATACTTTGATGGCAACACAAAAGGCGTGCTTATCGCTTACAACAATATGTTCCAAACGAGAAAGAGAGAGAGATGGGGGGGGGTTAGGTGTATATTTACATGAGGTGACGACCAAGAGACTTGTTGTTCTGCACAATCAATAAAATTAGGCATTATTATCAAAAGCTTATTATTTAATCGCCTTAAACGTTATTCATTTATTCACTTGAATTTCCCCACGACTACACCATGGGTCAAACCTATGGATGTGGCTCTATTTTACTCGTATATACACTTAATTAGGTTTTTAAATATATACACTTGCATTGAAATTTGCTAACTGAAGGTGAATAGCGCTTGAAATCCTTTGCGTAGTTTAGGAGGACAAGTTAGCTGATATATAGACAGGTAGACGCAGAAAGCGACTTCGTTTTTATATCAGGAAACATTAAGAACAATTACAATTATACGTTACAAGCTGCGCTCGCGTAGTGATGGAAAATCGTTATATTGTGGATAATTCACACTATGTCGTTATAAATTATAGCTTGTGTTATTCTGATGTGTAAGCTATATTACTGTAAAGTTTCATCAAAATCCATTCAGTAGTTTTTGCGTGAGAGTTACAAACATACAACCATACATCTATACAATTACATACATTATTTCAAACTTTTGCGTTTATAATATTTATAGGATTATAGAACTAGTGTCTGCCCGCGAAGCTTGGTACGCGTTTCCATGAAAATGAAGTATTTTTCGGTGAATTGCAACGAATATTACATTTTACACTATATATAGATATTTACTATACAACGCATTCTTTTCGCTAATCGCAGTTCGTTTACGAAAACACATTTGCAATAATGATATTATTAGACGGCTCGTGTGTTATCACATGCGTCCATGACCTTGAAGGCGAATGCGCGTGAGGCAGGTCCGGGTCGGTCGCCATGTTGCCGCGCCCCCGCGCTCCCTCAACATAACCCAAACTGGCGGAGGGTACCGAAAATCGATGCTATCCCTTGTTGCCCCTCGGAATCCCTTGAAGGGCGAAATGAAAGAGCTCTTACAACTACACATTTATAGAAATAACTATAAACACAAAATGCTAGGTTTTTACATCGGAATCGGAGTTACGACTTAGGGACAATTTTTCAATCATCAGATAAACAATCAGATAAGGTTTATTCAACAAATAATATAAAATTGATTTTTTTCAATCGTCAGTTAAGCTTTATCCGACGAATAACTGGATTTCCGAGGAATAACTTCACCTGCTTTGAGGGATACATAATCGTTATTCAACGGATGATTTCTAAATAAAACTATTGACTTTAACAGTTTAGTAATTAGTATGTATATTGAGATTTGTTTCTAAGTGTTGCATTATTACGAAAATTAAATACGACATTATTATGAATATTTTTCATAGTATACAGATGATTTGACAATTGAATAAAAAACTCTTACAAATGAATTCATCAATCCATTTGAGAAGAAAGTTAGAATTGTAAGATCCACGCCAGATTTCACTAGATGGAGAATTCTACTGTCAATTCTGACTTATACTTCCTAAATCATAGATAAGATCAAATACAAAACACGTAAGTAATAAGGCTCTAGCCTTATTACTTTCCATACTTAGTACTCCATAGTGGGGAATTATTTCATCTGTCTACAGATGAAATAATTCCCCACTTTCTCGTGCTAAAATTATCTGCCCTAATTCAATTCCTCGAAAAAAATCTTTTGCTAAAATGGCGCTAATATCCCCAATCTGGAGACACTGACTGACATGGTAATTTTTATTGAATTTGACAACTGATGTATATGGAAATAGTTTGTCCTGCTCTATCGGCCTATAACCAAGTTGTAACTTAATTCCTAATTATTATTTTAAATACATCTTATATTATTGTCTCTACATTTTTTTATTCCGATAATTGTACAGGTGTGTGCATAATATTATACAAAATGAATATAGTCAATAAATACCTACTTTTTGTCTCTTCCATTCTACCTTTGGTGGAATTATAGCATAGCATAACAATAATACTCGGTTTAAGTAAATTCTTTCGAAAAAAGCCTTTTGCTGCATATTGTTCGTACACGACCTGCGTTAAACTATTATTTCTTTTATCTGAACAAAAATAACACCGGTTTGGGATCCTTTTCAATGAACGTACTTTGTACTTGCCATTACCTGCTTTTGTAAAGCCAATTGTTGCCGCGCGCACTTTTATGATCGAAAGATTTGTACTTCTCAGAGTTGCAGAGAATGTTTTTGTCTTACAATTGTTTTAGCTTACTTATCTTTAGAATCTTAAGATTTCTCTTTTATGACTTGATAACTACGACTTGGTGTGTATTTATTTAACTTGGATATGCCTGCCACTTCGTCCACGCTTCACTTGAAATTCCCGGGACACAAAGTAGCGCAGCATTTAAAATGGAATGTTAGCTATGGATTCAGTGAAAATTGTATCGGAATAAGCTAATTTTTACGCACCCGAACAACTACACACCGCCCCCGGGAATGTTCCCGCAGGTTTTCCGGTAATAAAAATATCACACATTTTCCTACATACAATTTGCTATCGACCATTGAAAAATCGCATTATAATTCGTTTTTTTTATCTGGCTATTTTTAATCATTCCCACAAAAATTCTCGCGGCATTCCCAGGATAAAAGTAGCGCAGATTTTAAGTGTATGGTTGTGCTTGTCGGTCAGCGAATACCGCGTCGAAATCGGCCCAGTAGCTTTCACGTGAATTCCGAACAAACAAACAAAAAGACAAAAATCTAAAAAAAATGAGTCTTTTATGTATAATCTATTAATGTTTGGATGAAGTAAAAATGCAACTACGCTAGTACTAACGATAAGGTCGGAAGCTAGTTTAATACTAAATTTCAAGGAAATTAAAAAATTTGGTTTAGAAGTCCTGTGAATATACAAATACTAATTCAAACACATAAACGTCTCGAAGCTAATTTATTTGTAAAAATTATTTCATACAATTACAAAGAACAAACACTGGTTATTTTAACTCGAGGCCAAAGAAAACAAAAATTATTTTTAAAAATAAAAGAGCGAGCTCAATGAATGGGAGCACTGCTTAAACACAAAAACCTTTGATGTTCCGTTTGATTACGCTTAATTACACGCAGATTTCATGGCACTATTTCTTTAATAAGCAAACAAAGTCGTTACTGTGTGTTTATTCAACTTATTTGTTTGAACCCGTTGAAAGGCTCATTTTAGAATTAAATCACAGTTGATCGCTTCCCGAAGTTCACCTCTGCTGCTTCAGGTCATAGGCATTGACGAAATGAATTTGCACTGCTTCCCGGGGCATTCTCAAGCTCTGATGCGCTAGGATCAGCATGGGCGTAACTACGTTCTAAGTCTCACGCTCTTCCTGCCATAGGCGCGGGGCAGATGGGAGGAGGGTGGTTTTAGTGGAGTATTATTGAGGATTCGAGTCTCCACACAAGCCGGCGATTTGACTCTGGTGCCCATTCGTAGTCTCACCTCTCGTCGCTTTAGTCTAATCCCTAGTAAAGGACCCGATACTGTGTGAAATGCATTTCCCCCGCCGTAAAAAAAAGTGTCAGGCATTAGTCATAGGCGACAACATTCATCGTTCATGTATGAAGTCAAACCAACATTTCATGTATTTTATACTAGGACACTGCCTAAGAAAGTTACTTATCAAATAACTTACTACTTTCCGTAAAACATGACTATACTATCGTAGGTGACTGTTACAGTTAATTATGTCATGACCATAAAGGATATCTCAGATATAAGAGTCCCTGAATGTACTCGTTAGTAAACACATCTATTTCATCTTGATATTTTTCTAGGTGACGTGTAGTTTACTTGTGTTATTCAAGGTCAAAGACACAGAAGAACAAGGTAATTTTATCTAGATGAAATACTCCATGCACTCTCTACTGCGTGGAGACATAGTATAAGAGAAGTACACTAAAACCACCTTTTTTATTGCATGAGTTCAGCAGACAGGTGGACGACCTACTTGACGGTTACCATGGCCTATGGACACTTGCAACACCAAAGGTGCTACTGCTGCTGCTCTTTTGAGGGAGACTAAAACCTGGTCACTAATGCCGGAACACAACTCAAGATTGTTATGGCAGCGTACTCTAGACCACGAGTAGTAGCCATCCCACACGAGCATATACTCTAACCACCTGGCTGTGGATTGTTTTGTCGCCTCTTACGACAGGCCGCCCGGCCGCGGGAAATTGTATTCTTTCTCCATTCCTGCAGGGATCCACCTCAATATTCCTCCATATACCTAGTATGGCGAGACAGCAGCAGAGCCCCCTATGCGACCCTGGTAAATGTGAGCCTGCCTGCATATAACATGTTTGATTGTCTGATACCCGCTTGATTCAGCGCCCCCCCCCCCCCCCGGTGAAAAATCAATTACGTTAAAGTAAAAAGGGTACGCACTGAATGCTTTCCATAACCTTGACGCCGGTGACAACTGACGTTATCTTTCAAGAATCATCCACTACCGTACGTCTACCGAGAATGGAAGTAGTTAAACTCGCCCTAAGCTTTTATTTCGCCTTTAACAAACATTTGGGTTCTGCACAGAATACCTCTTTCTTACATTATTCTTTATTGAAGCATAAATCCTTCTTTCTCACATATCAAGCTTCGATGTCATTCTATACACGATGCCCGAGGGGGGGGGGGAGGGGAGGGGGCAGTCAAGCGAGGATTACGGTACGAGCAAGGCGTACATTCGATGAGCGATATAGCGACGGACTTTACGCGTGTTATTGAATCGTGCAGTTTGTACTAGTAGTGTCTGGTTTTATTTGTACCTATATTATACGTGTTTGAATTGTTCTAATAAATTCTATAGTAATTCCAACGGCATTTTAATTCGAGTCCTGTGTAGCTCGTAACAATATAAATAGGTACAATTTATTTACCTAAACAGAAAACCATAAAACTCCGAAGATCCGTGTAAAATCTGAATAGTGAACAGAAAATCCATGAAAGGTGGCGTGGAATAATTACAACACTGCCGTGGGGGGTGCGAGCAATGCTACACGCATGCGGATTTCACCCTAAGTCAAGGCTCTCATTCCTTATAACACATTATTACATTTCTTGTTGTATGGATTACAAAACTACAAGATCGTTTAAAAATGATACTTACATACATGTGATATTGACTTTTTTTGGATGTTTATTTGTTACTGATTGCATAGACTATCATGATTAATGATGGATTATCATGAAAATTGGTATATTATTTAGATACCAAGTATAACACAGGATACTTTTATCCCGGAAAATGAGATTTGCAAAATTTACGTCAGCGAAGACACGTAGAAGGCACAATTTAGTCTGTTATGTACCGTACTTACTGTATCGGGGATCAATAAAATAGTACCCATTACTAATAATTTGAGATCGGAAACAAGCCTAATGACACTTAACCCAAGATTTGTTATAGTTTTGTGAGATAGATATCTAAAGTATATGCGGAAAACAATATAGTACTTTTTCCGTTTGCAGCATACACAATCTCTGTATCTGTAAAAAATTGTAGGTTTCGCCGCAAACTATTTGACATCGTTCAAAAAATACTTTCATATCTAAGTCATACTAAATTATACAAAATAGTGGTCGCCCGTGGTCGAAAGGCGACGATAATAATTAATTTAAATTATAAGTTTGAACATTATTAAGGTCAAAGACTATACTTCTATAATCACAGAATTCGCCAAGGCTACACTGTTAATTTGACTTTAAGAATAAACAAAAACCAATGTATGGAATGTGTGTGTGTGTGTGTGAAATACATGGTAGTGGGTGTAATGTGTTTTTTTATTGATTTAATGTAATTTTATACATAATTTAAAAAAATATTAGCATTCTGTACTCCTTCTCCATATAAACTTTAAATATGCGAAGTTTCATACTCTCCGTCAGCGCAATTTTCATAAAAAGGGTACAAAGTTTTGGCTGTGCTTTTGCTTCACGTTCTAATATATAGATAATATTAAAACCCTAAATATCTTGTTAATGTACTTTTAGAAATCGAAACTCGAATTAAAAATGCCGTTGGAATTACTATAAAATTTATTAGAATTATACAAACACGCATTACACAGGTACAAATATAACTGGACAAAATCAGTACAAACTGCACGATTCAAACACACGCGCAGTCCGTCACTATATAACTTCTCAAATGTACACACGTCATGCATGTATCGTAATCATCGCTTGACTGACTCACCCCTCCGTTCGGGCATTGCTTTATACTAAACTATACAATACAACAATCGACCGCGTGGACTGAATTTTCCAAGAAAACGTAATCAGCACACCTGCGACCATAAACGAGTACAGTAACAAGAGGATGATTTTTTATAACAAATTTTAAACACAAAGTAAACAAAAGAATTCTAAATGCGGGAAAGGTAATAAACTGTAGGTGTGCTTTGTCGGCGGGTAACAGTACGATATATCGTGACTGTGTTCACATGGATAAAGTTACAGCTTAGTAAAATTTACACGTGTCTAGACATACTGGCAGGTGTAATAAGACAGCATAGAGTTCCAATTTATTGAGAAAAAGATGAACAAAAAGATGTCATATTTGTAATACGAAAACAGTTGCTTTATATACCTGGCATACAATACAATATAATAACTTTAGCCGTTTGTTGTTTTGCGCGCTAAATAAATAAATAACCAAAACGCGTCCGCGTAACTTGCTCAGATATTCCGGAATAAGGATGGCATTCCCTTCCCTACAAGGATTACGAACTAAAGTTCGGGATTACGATAAATTCATTCGCTTATAGAGCATCCTGCTAAATCAATAGTTCACCGACAGTTACGGTATATATTTCATTACAAATACAAAGTAAGTCATCTGCGTAAGCTACAAAATCAGAGAAATATGTTTTTTTTATGTTTGCAGGTAACGATAGACGGCCCATCTGATACACATCTGCAACACTTCGGAGTCGATGCGTTACTTAAATATTTGTAACTTTAGAAAAAAGTCAGGTCCTTTTCCCCGTATTATATATATCAAGAACAATTGAGAATTGTATGCATATACAATTTTGTATAGTAATGTTACACGTTGCAGGACTCGAATGAAAATGCTGTTGGAATTATTATAGACTTTATTAGAACTATACAAATACGTATAAAACAGGTACAAACATAATAACATGCGCAAAGTCCGTCACTGAATATATCACCGAATGTACAAAAGTCTTGATTTGGTCGTGATTCTCGCTTGACTGTCTCATCTCTCAATTGACGCATTGCTTTATACTGTAAAAATGCAATACGTCTGCTCGCCCGCGTGGACTGAATTTCTGGCTGTTTTGTAATCACAAATTTCAAACACAAAGTAAACAAGAAATTAAAATGCCGAAAAGGTAATAAAATGTCTACAGGTAAGCAAGTGTGAATTTGTCTTTTGTAGCTGTTCAGGTCGTATCAGTAACTATTAATTTTTTAAGAGTTCCGTAGCCATTTTGGCCAAAACGTAATCTTAATATAATCGTCAAATCCACCTATTAGTGTATGTAAGTCACGATTAGTTTTCTGAAGAACTACTGTCCCTGGATGAAAATTGACGGAAAGATGTAATCTACATATTATGTCGTTATACTGCATTGTAAAAAAACAGCAAAAACTTATTTTTATCATACAAATAGTACTAAGCAGTAGTTGCAGTGCGTTTTTATATGACAACAACAAGTAACCAGTTATTTTTTACAAGCAATTTATTGATCCAAAAATAAACGTAATTAAACATTACTGATGGATGAAAATAACCACGTCATATCAGAAACCCTATTTTTTATAACAATATGTCTAAATGGGTAGCACATGTACATTACACTGCCACAAAATATACAGAATTTTCAGTCAATGCAATGTTATAGTAACTACTGTTACGAAGTTGTGTATGAATGTGAGTGTGATGATGTGAATTTGAAATGCTGTTGGAATCATCACAAAGTTTATTAGAAGAACACAAATGTAATTCACAGTTCTTTCAAACAAAATCGAATATTAAATACGTTTTCGATTTAAACTTTGGGTTTGTTGATTAATAATAATAAATACATTTTCTGCAATTTAAACTTTAGGTTTGTTGATTAATAATAAATATTGTTTCGATAATTAATAAACAAATGTTGATTAATATTACTCAAATAATGAATTTTATTTGTGGTGTACCCCCATTTTCATTTTCTTAGATGTAATTTGAACACAAAAAGTTTGCAGTCCAGTGTTCCACTGGACTAGCACTTAACCTTACAATTGAAGTAGCATTACAAGCGTATAATACGGCCGGCGTAACTTGGCAAATGTGAAAATAGGCTCTGCGAACTTTAGAGCATGTACACTCGTGTGATGAGTGGGCATACGACTCGTCAGTGATTACAATTGGTCGCCCTTCATTCCTGTATTTTTTCATTGCTTTGTACTAGTTGGTCACTGTATTTTCTTCACGAGTTTACATGCGCTAAATATCGCAGAGCCTATGTTCACATTCGCCAAAATACGCCGGCCGTATTATATCATGGGTGTGTTGTTTTGGTACTGCAATACGGCGTACTACTGTGAGGAGCTAGTACAGACACGGACAGAGATTTTAAGGTCCAAAAGAAATGTCTACGCGCGAAATACGGATTGCACTTTTGAGATTCTTGTAAAGCTATTTTCAAATAACACAAGATTCTTACTCTGCCCTCTCTCTAGGTCAAGCAACTAGCGATTTTTGTGAAACATAATTCAGAATTTTTCCCAACACACGGAGAGTCCAGTCAAAGAATACTGAGGGACTCGTTAAGACAAGACTTTCTCTACCCGTTATGCAACCTTTCTTTACAAAACACCAACTATATGGCCCGTTAAAGTATTTACTAAGTCTAAATCTATTCAAGGTCAGACTACATAATTGGTTACTAAAGAAGTGTTTTTACTCTGTGAATTATTATTTTAATCAGAAAACACATACATTATTACTATTATTAGAAATAATGATAAATTTGAAATTCTTACTATTATTTTGTTGACATCAAATAGTTCACTGTTTCCTTATTCTATTTTTAATCATTTCATTTTATAACAATTTTGAAATTATTGTATTATTATTATTCTCTTTTTGTGATCATTTGTTCGCCGTTTTCATATTTCATTTTTAAAGAATAAGGCAATTTAATATTTACACACCATATGGGTAATGGCATGTTAAATCGAGTATAATTTAAGACCTGTTTATCAATGTACCATATGTCATAAACAAATAAAATTTATTTCTTTTCAAATAATTCTCCCTATTTTGGAATTATTGGAATCTCAAAGTTTACGAACCTTTATTGTACTCTATTTGAGGTGGTTTATACGAAATGAATCTTCTCTACATTCTATGCGACTACATAAGGTCTACGGACTCTACGAAGTGCATTTGCAACTATGCAAAAAATGGCGATCGATGACAGATGTCAAACCGGTCGACGGTCAAGAATATGATCGTAAGGCAAGTTGAGTTACTATATTGTTGTTAGCAATTAAATTTCTTTAATTTAAGACCATGTAGAAGAAAGCTTAAACGTCTAGTTTGAAATTACGAAGCTGACGACGGTATTTGTTAGTGAACGGGCGGTACCAAAAGCGAACGCAGCGCCACCTTTTCGGCTATTTCATCTATCACACGGAAACTACGTCATTTGTCGGGATAAAAACAATCCAAGTACCCTAGGGTTGCCAACCCCAAATCTAAAAAAAAAGAAGTTGGAAAAACCAAGACAATTCACTTTAAGAAAAAGGACACAGTAATGGATTGGCAATAGTTAAATGAAATTCAAGTAATGATAATGATATTTTTAATAGTAAATGCGTATGCAGGAGGAACACTATCAAAAATACATAGTGACCAAGAATCCTCATTGTCGGTATTTACGCGTAAACATGCTCGATGTGGTGACGTATTACAACATGTAGAGTCCGCGCCACAAAAGAAGTCTCACAGACGCGGCGCTGCCATCACCATACTTGTCCTGCCAGAGTCATTATTTGCTAATCCGTTAATCGATGAAGATAATTACTAAATATATAGTTTGCGCCACGAAAAAAGACCGACAGACGCGGCGATGCAATCGCCCTACTTTATCCTGCCAGAGTAATTATTTATTTATCCATAAATCAATGTAGTTAAATATTAAATAGTAAATACAACATATTCCATGATCATAGCTGTGAATTTAATTCTTGACTCTTTACAAACAAAATACTATCAAATAGCGATGCCGTCATTTAGAGCTCTTTTATTTTCCGTGGTACTTCTTTCGTGGCGCGGACTCTAAACAACGTTCGCGCTTTTGCACTGCCACTGGTCGGTGCGGCGCAGTGGCGAACAGGGCGAATGACCGGCTTGCAAGCCGCAACAAATAAACAAAGCGCCACGGACTTGTTCTGATGCAGTGTTGCAAATTTACCTAAAGTTTAACAAAAGAGTCATGATATGCAAAATATGTTATACTTTTAGATGTGGCAGAGCCATGCGGCTATCACTATCTTCATTACAGCTCAGGGCTGGCTTGATCACTTAGATACCAACCAGGCTCTCACAGAATATCAGTTTGAAATCGTTAGCTGTTAGCTAATTGTTTTCAGTGCACTGGGTGAGAATTACGATGGCCTGATTGCCCCTCCCCCATTCCATCCCTTCTATCCCATTTCTGCTGTCTGAATCCTCCATCTCTTCTCCCATCTAAAGACTGGTATTATATTGGCTTCGCCATTGGTGTTGCAAAAGCCTAAAGGCGATGGTAACCACTTTCCATGAGCTGGGCAGTCAGTTTGCCAGCTTTGCAATAAAAAGTGACAATACTGACATTTATTAATTTTATGTCTCTGCTCCACTTGGGATAATATTACTGTCAGTGACTGTGGCAATATGCATCTTGTTTATAGTGTTGAAAATAAGCTACATTAGATCTACAGATTATACAGCTATATAACAATGTTTGCAATCATTAACAATTATGCATTATAAAAAACACATTAAACACTTCACTGCAACAGAGCAGAAACAGTCAATAATTATAACATTATCCCAGATGGAGATATAGCTTGCTTATCTTATAATATGCTGTTCCACTACACTGTAGTGAAATCACAAAAACAATAATCATTTAGGAGGGATATCATTTATATAATAACCCAGACCAGTAATTTTATTACTGTCAGTGCATATACATAAGTCCATAGGACATTATTAGACAGGTCTTGAAAAACTATAATGATGTTTCTTGGTAACATTTTTATTTAAATCACTGGATAATGCAATATTTGCTGCCAAATTCATACAAAGGGTCATTTCACTTACTTTTATTTACTTATTTTATATTTTAGGAAAAAAATCAATTGGCAAAGATTATTACTTCAATTATGGAATAAATAATCTGCTTTAATTTATTCTTCACATTTGTAGGTTAGAAAGGAAATGGGGACTTTTGTGCCAAAGAAATGTAATGAGTAGAGTACATTTCTTTCCCAAAATGAAAAACATCAGCCCTTAATTCTATCTGAAGATGAAAAATATTAAAAATAAGGTCACAAATAAAATAAGTTATTAACAACCATAATCACTTTAGGATTTATTACCAAATGAATTTCAATAACTAATAATGTGAAAGATATAAACCACACTGCTACAATTATAAAAATATATACCCTATAATAAAATCTTAAACTCACTCATTTTTTTAGAATCTGGTATATAGTTATATCCAAGAAAATAAGACAATTTCTATAGGACAATGATTCAAACTTACACAATTAATGCTAAACATACTATCAATATTTGGTATATGTATTTTTGACAATAGTATTCTTACATAGTATTATTTAAAAGGTTAGAAATAGGATTTCATTAATCATAAGCTACTTTTTAAGTTGTGATAATTTAGTGGCTAAGGTACTCATATCCAAATCTATGGATGTAAAGTTATAATTTAGCTGGGGAGCTTGCACTACTTAGGCAATCTTAATATTGTTACAATGAATAAATTCAAACTAAATACATTTTGAGGATCCTGCATATTAAGATTACATCATGCATGCTGCAAGTGTATATTATTCAATACCCTAGAATGGGTAGACCAGCAATGGGATCTTAGTGGATATTATATATAATTCATTGTTCTTGGCTGCTTTTTATTGAAACAAGACAGTAACTGTGATGTAATCATAGTACATGTTTCTATCTATCTTACTAAAACTATCCACACTGAAATTACTGGATTATCTGAAGAATTATATTATAGTATATGTATAGGTACGGATGTGGAATAGTTATAGGGAAAGGCATATTTATTTATTATTTGAGATAAGTAAATTTTGGATGGTTATGAAAAAAATAACCACAGATCTATTCATAATAAATAAATGCACCCTGTTACTGTAGCAACCCATAGGTATTAATAAAGGAAATATCAATGAAGGTAAGATGTTTACTTGTCAGTACATAAATTATTCACAGTAAAAAAAAATGATGTATAACTATATTAATTAGGACCAAAATACACATTCTAATGTCAGTGTCTTAAAAATGTATTAAAATTAATTACTGCGTATTATTAATCTTTTACGAAAACAATGCATACATTCTTTACAATGAAAGTGAAATCAAGAGTCAAAGTTCACACTCTCTGTATTGTTAATTATACCAACAAAAGGGATAAAGCGAGATAAACGGACGAGTGATACTCAAGTGAATCATCCAGCACGTAGGCTATTACTTACCAAAAATACCGACTTCTTGCGCCGCCAATGCACCGCAAGAAAACTGCACAATCATGCGTATTTCACTTACAACGCAACAAAACGTGTGCACTTTCCATTTGTCCATTCAAAATCAGAAATATCAAGTTCAGTCACTGACAATTTTTCACAAAAATATCTCCAACACCAATGCAGGTAGATTGTCCAAAGATGATTCTGCCACAAATTGTTCAATTTCTTCACATCTGACATTTGATTCTAATTAATTATCCGCATTAACACTAAGTACTGCTCAGCATTACAATATGCATTTCTCGAAATTATCGTTTTTTTAATTATTTATTATTATCACAAAATAACACCATAAAAACAACAGCGGTGAATGAACGATCAATTGATTAAAAAAGTTCAATGTATTGTTTATGGCTCGTACACTTTTTTTTAATTAGTCGAAAAGAAGTCCATTGTTTCTGGCCATAGTGCTGCCCATTTATTCCATAATTAACCCCCGTGAAAAATAATACAATCTGCAAATCTAATATAATATATTCCTTTTATAAATTATGTATACAATGAGAGTTTTTGGTAGGAGCTTCAACGTCAAAGACTTGTGTATAGCTTGATTTAAAAAATGACATTAAAAATGAACTACAATTCTCCAAAAAGTAGAAATTTTAACACTATTATAATAATAATAATAATCGGCAGACAAACACACACACTGCATATCCCCAAATTAAGCAAGTTACGCTTGTGTTATGGGTAATATACAACGGACCACTCTGGGGCCGATCCCAGACACCCAGACCATGGTAAATAACGGAGAAAATACGTTTCCGAAATTTACTATACCGGGAATCGAACCCGGAACCTCTGGGTTGCAGTGAGGTAGGCCGTCAAAGGCTTAGCCCGCTCAACCACAGAGGCCGTCACTATTGCTTATTTAATACTAGAACTTATGAATCAGACATGTCATTTATTGATAGGCCTCCTTTGATATTTATTTATAGAAATCTAGGCTCCAACGTAGGTGGACTACCTACGTTGGAGTCTAGATTTCTTCATAACGAGATCAAGTTATCAAAAGAGAGATCTAAAGATTTCTCTCTATATTATTTAGAGTTTTCCACAAAAACAACGCCTAAAGAGATATTTGTGACTTTTGCCCGTTCACGATAACTTAAACCTTATGGTTACCAAATTTCAAAAATTAACATCACTACTAACATCATTATCTTTATATCTTACAAAATATTATGTTAAAAAAAGATTATTACAAAACGTACATTATTTTTCTTTTCTGTTGAGTTTTCTAATAATTATCGTGATTTAAACTGTTTTGATTCTAGTTTTGGGTTAATACTTTTGATTGTTAGTAACCCTGCGAGAATTTGACTGACATGGGTGCTGCCAAAAGAAGAATAAGTGTAAATCAGCCAGTATTCTGTTGTCAGTTGTCATTGTCATTATTTTCAAATGTCACTTATTCGCGCCAAATTTGTTGTGAGTTGTAAAAATGTGTACTGTGGTAGTTAACCTTTTATAAAGTTGTAAACACATCGAAAGTACAAGTTTTATCTTTAATTCAACGAGACTATTAGATTATTCGGCAATAATAATGTCCACTCCCTCGAAACGCCCTTCGTCGCGTGCATCTTCCGAGGCTCCGACACCTTCGCGTACTACACGTTCATCACAACAACTTGTTGTACCCGAAACTCCACAAAGATCCTCAGGCACTCCATCAAAAGGTAAATAATGGCAAATAATTGCCTATATTGTTACATTTAAGACATTATCTACTGCAACTTGATCTAGAGACTATAATATCTGTAGATCTAGTTGCAGTAAATAATTTGTCTACCAATCTATTTTACATTTGTCTGTAGCCTAAAGCGATTATAAATTTAATACGGGCTATATTTGAATGAAATTCTAGGTAATCTATAAATAAATATATTAGATTTGTTTGGTTTTTGCAATTTTTTATATGATCAAATTATATTTCATTTCCAGATGGAACTCCTGGAACGCCTCGAGGGACACCCCGCACACCTCGCCAAGCACCAGGCACATCACCTGCTAGAGCTATGGCTTCAAGTCCTATTGGTTAGTGAAATCCTCTATCAGTATAACCCTTCTTATAAATAATATACTCTTTAATTTGCTTTATAGCAAATTCACTTCCCGTGCCTGTCTGTATATCTGCTAACTTCTCCTAAACTACAAAGTGGTTTTCACTATTAGTTAAATTCTTTTTTTACTGCAGGTTCATATGCTTGATATCCCTAGTTAAGTTTTACTGTAAGTATGAAGCTCGTTAAAATTAGAGTGACTTCCTAAGGTTCAACCCACAGAGTGATTGCGGGGAAATCTCTAGTAATTTTCTATGAGCAATAGTTTAAAACAATTAAAAGTATAACATTATTATAAAATTATTTAAAGAATATTTGAAAAGCATTGATTGACCTATAAATAGGTCATTGGTTGTGTACAGTTTTGGTGCTTACGTAGCATTTTGCAAACATTTCACAATACATGTATTTGTAATTCAATTCTAGCAAGTAGCACCACAATGCTGATTTGAATATGTTCTTATTTATTTGTTAAAAACAAACTTAATTTGTTTTATACCAATAGAGGAGCAAGTTCCTCGGACTCTAAGAGGAGTAAGTAGAATTTATTTAGTTTGGTTTTAAATTATGTTATAAATGTATTAGGTGATATTTTATTATTTGACTATAGATGCTATTTCTTTAAATTGTAATTTTGACATATTATGTAATGCAACAGTAATAATTTTGTTTAAGGTAATATCATTTCTAGGGCCTAAATTTGCATGACAACCTGGCAATAACATGTCTACTAATAAGTATAATAATGATGTAACAGGTTTTTTCTAAGACATTAATTTGAATTTGTCAAATTTCTCAAATAAGCATGCTTTTATGAAAATGTAGGAAATTAATTGAAATTATGTGCCCAAGATGGTAGCATATGAAAATTTATTGTGTCTGCCTACATCTATGGTAAACAGGTGTCATGTATGTATATATTAGTTTGAGAAACAAAAATAATTGTATAACCCATATCTAATTACGAAATTGATAAGAACATGTGTATCTTTCAATATTTACTCAACATCCTATATACCCTGTCTTATGAATGAATGAGTAAAGATTGATTCTAGATAGTTACATTTTATTTTACTTTACCCTATATTGACCTCTGTCAGGACAGTACCAGGAACATTTTTCTACTTATCAGCCTCAGGTGAATGTATGAACTATTTAGTATAAATAAATTGCTATGCAAACACATCTTATATTCAGATGCTAAGCAAATTTCTTTTGTTTTCTCTCTTTCTCTGTCTATCTTTTCTTTCGTCAATTAATTGGAGTCATCAGCACAATTTGTCTTTTCCTTCCACACTCCTCTATTCTAACATAAATCTTCTATCACACCACAAATCATCATATCATCCTTCACACAATCCATCCATCTATTTTTGTCTGGTCTGGCCTACCTTTACAAATGGTACTCATTCATCTTGTAGTCAAACATTCTTTTTGTCACGTCTTTCATCTCTTATTATATGCCCATACAGTTTTATGCATAACTAATTGATTAAAAAATGTATGCTGCCAGGAATTTGGCTAGTGGCTGGTTCCTATATATTAATTCATTTACTTGCATAAGTTGAATTTTGACATTACTTGTATGGAACCTATTACAAATTTTAACAGATAGTAAGGCCAATAGGAATTGGCTCTATGTTGACCAACACCCACTACTCCACAGAGGCCATTAGTATAGAATAGAATATACATTATTGTACATGAAATTTAATTAAACAATACACAAAACAAATTAGAACTAAGTACTAGCAGCCCTATTGCTAACAGTGATCTCTTGAAATGGCAATAGACATAGGGCACAAAAGCTAGAGCAGGTTTAGTATAGAGAGAGAAAGAAAGATATGTGGATGTCAGTGCAGAAGGATGGATTTTTTTTTGGAAAAATTGTTAATTACTACATGTATTGGTGGGTGGTCCCACCTCAAAATAAGTATTTTTTTTATAATGAATAGGTTCGTGTTTAACCGACATTGCGCCTTATCTCAGGCGGAAATGCAGTCGAAAATGTAGCACGCTTACCTAGTAGATTCTTGTTCACGCGAGACTTAAAGAAACCTAGATTGTATTTTACGGGAAAAACAGACGACGGTAAAGATTTCCATTCTTCAGCAGTGCATATGATGAATGTGGAAGCATAGCGTTTCGTCCGCTTTGTCGGTATTTCTCCATGAAGTTTATCTTATAAAATACCGACAACCTAGCGACTTTACGTCGATGACTTAGGCTCTGTGAAGCCCCTCGTCAAATAGTCGGTATTTTTACTATCAACTCGAAAGTTACTTATATGAAATAAAAAAATCTTCCTCAAGGTGCAGCTCAATATCTCAACTCTACAGGATGCATAGTTATTTTTTTATTTTCCCATATAAATAGCATGAGATTTTTTTTTATTTTAACCCCACAAAGACCCTAAAATTTTTTTAAGATTTCTAATGCACGTATTCTTGCAGGGAATTTAATTCTCTATAAAAACTCGAAATATTTTTCTCATAAACCTCTTTAGCTATATGAGAAAATGAAAGGTGCTTTTGGGAGGATTTTTGTTTTTCCTTAACAGTAAACTTTTAAATAATAGGACTTTAAGAAAACAAAAAAGTTATTTTTGAACCACAATTGTGACAAAAAAAAAAGTTATTAAAAATGTAGTTACAAAGACCTGCACTAATGCTGACTATATATGCTAAGACTGTATAAAACGGAGGAGATGCTCTGCTTCTGCTTACCATTACAACTAACAGGCATGGTAATATGTACATATCACTTCATATTTTAGGCACAGACATAGATATGAGCTCACCCTTGAACTACGGCACACCGAGCTCACTGAGCACGCCACGCTCGTTACTACGCGGTGCAATGACACCAGCCAGGCACAGGGCTGACCTGCGTGGACATCATACAGCACAGACTGTACCGGCGCCAACACCTACACGAAGAGTAAGTTCATTTAACAGTTTTGTGAGTTCCCTTATATTGACATGTTTTTCTGGAATATAGTATCTAAATCTATTCTTCTATATTATTCTATATGTTCTAATAATCACCTGCATATCCCTTGCGAGTTTCTTTCAGTCTTTACTTACATTTCATCAGTTCTTTTAAAAATAGTATTATACTTGAAACAGCAAAAAAATACTGTTAGGCTCAATTCACATTATGATACCGTTCATGGTTCCATCTTGAGTACCAACAACTCTAGTCTGGAGTTGAAACAAAAGAAAGAAAATGTGAACAACATTGTCAATATAAGTGATAAGATAAGAAGATCCGATTTCTTTTCAGTCACCAGAAGCCCGATTCTGCTATTTCAATATCTTGGTGTTGCAAAAATATTCAAAGTATACTTCCATTACAATAGAGTCAAAATTCTTATTTTACTAAATGTTATCTACAATATCTTCTCGATGTCATTGCAGCAGAATAATAGAAAAAACATTGGTATTACCATTAGCGGAAATTGTGTTAACCAAATGATTGCTACTTAATATTTAAACATTTATTTCACAAGTTTTTGCTTATAATATTTACGAAGAGAGAGTGAGCCATTATTATTAGGTAATTATTAGGTACCAGAGCAAGTTTGAATAGTAAACAGCCATAATGCGACCGAGCATTATATTTACTTTGTTGTTTATATGTGTTTCTAATCGTGTTTTATGCTATATATCTCTAAATAGATGGATAGATAATACTTTAATGTACACCATTACAGAAAACTTATGAACTAGTATTATTGTAATTAGTTTATCTTATAGTCATACAAAGGGCGGTCTTATCGTTAAAATACGATCTCTTCCAGACAACCTATGATAAGAATACTGCTGATAAGCTGTGTCAATGGTGCTATAATAATAATAATACATTGTGCCGATAGTTGTAACCGTCAATGGTCTTATAGCGAAAAGCCTCGACCGTCATCTAGAGAGGCTTTCGCTGGGAAGCTGGGTGAAGGGTCAGATACAGAAGGCAGCACTCTTGGACACGGCACGAATTGTGAGGAGGTTCCTGTCTCTGGAGCCCTAACCACCGGTAGTTTGGACCCCAGGCCCCGCTGACGGTGATCAGCAAGATTTTATATTTTTTTATTGATATGTATTTTATTTTTTGATGTATTTTTGTAAAAGAATAATGTTATTTATTTTTTTATAAAAAAATATCTTTATATATTTTTTAAAAAAATGTAAAATTTTTGATAATAAATAAATACATATATAATAATAATACTACATAATTATTATATGATTACTTACATTTTAATAATAAATATTTAATTATACTATATACACAAGTTTTATACATATACAAGATATAGTGATAAAATGCAATTATTTAAACAATAAACATATAGCTATATGCAATATAACACCAATTTATAAAATGTATCTTTGTCGTAAAAGGTTATGTGACTACTTATAGCACAAAAATAAACACACAATTTAGTGTAAGTATTTTAATTTATCGAAAACCGAAACATAAGGACAAACATGATTTGCTAGTTTCTAAGGCTGGTATGCACCGAAATTTAACCGACGGTTAACCAAAAATAATCACTGTTTTTCCATACATTTTTGGTTTTTATTTTATTTTAAACATCGGCTAAAATTCGGTGCACACCAGCCAAAGACAACTTGGTATTTAATTTAAATTTCAATAGTGCTAACAAATTGATTGCAGGCATTTAAAAAAACATTCAAAAACAAATAAATAAATGGCATTAGAATGGCAATTTTCAGGTAGATTAATGTAGAATCATTTGTTGTTGATTCGCTGGGTGTTATTTTGTCCATAATCTTAAATGTTTTCCTGAAATCATCTGTAGATGGCTTATCTAGAGTCTGAAAAACAAAATTGTGTGGTTTATAATATTGCATTGTTACATTTAGCTGACATGAAGGCATTAAAAATTTTTAAATATCTGAAATTAGATGTGAATCGTGTAATCTGGACGAGCTCTACTCCGTAACTAACCAGGTGATTTATTACCGTTGCTATTTAAATTATCTGTAATTCTTTTAATAGTTTTCTTACTGGCATTTTAAATTCGTATCCCGAAAATTCGTAACATTATAGTATCGATTAGTACTTAGTTACGGAATCAAAAAACATTTTTAACTAAAAGTGACATATATCTCAAAAAATACTGAATGGATGTCGGTCAAACCTATGACTGTAGCTGCGTGTCATGGAGATGAATATGCTGCGCAGGATGTGTTGAGACACACGGAAGGGCTGTGGTAAGAACTCGCAACCGCAGCGGCCTTCATATCTGTGACATAGCCTTTTTATTGAAACCGGCTAATTATGTAGGGAACAAATATCTAGCTGTGCCACTCCCGCCAAGTTCCAGTAGAAGGGGAACCGAAAGAAATGCTTATCAATGGTGTCACAATCAGAGATACCGGAGATTGACTGCATAAAGTGAAGAAGAAAATAGACTCTGGGCTTTAAGCAGGTGCTCCGAACGCAAAACAGATTTAACACTCGGATGATGATGATGATGACTGATTACATTAGCAGATACCAAGCTATATTAAAAAAAGGAGGAAAGAATAAATACTGTGCACACTACAATTGCTTACTTTACAAAAATTAATGTTAAGAACTGAAGCGCGACACAAAGGGCAGATGATGGAGTCCGGCTTCTCCTCCACATGCCAATAATTCTGCAGGCAATTCTCGCAGAATCTGTGCCCACAAGTCAAGGTTGCAGGATCGAACAAAGAAGATAAGCATATCCGACAACTGCTTAGGATGCTGGAAGTTCTAGAATTGACACTTGTTCTAGAATCTATTTCTCTTTTCGGGATATTCGGCCGGTGTTCGTTGAAAACTGATTTCGACATTGCTAAGGATTTTATTTTTAATACATTTTTATCTATGTTTGGGCTAATTTTGACGTGTGTGATTGATTTCTCAAAGTAAAGATTTCTTTTCATTTTGAAAAAAAAGCTAATAGTTAATAGTTTAAAAAGAGGATGATAAAATTTAGCTATGTAATAGGGACGCGGACACTTGTAAATAAATAAATGATTTTTAAAATATGATGGAAATAAATTTAATTACACCAGTGCTAATCCCTGTGAGTATGGTACAAAAAGGAAAAAAAGTAATAGTATGATCAAAGAGTATATTGAATATATTGATGAAACCCATTGAAAGGAAGAGAATATAACAAAAATGAAAGGAATTTTTTTAACGGGCAATTTAAGGTCTGGAAGTGAAATTGGGGATGAGTTTTGGTTGGGTGAAAAACGGTTTATCTCGATTTCCAGCAAAATTACAAGTTAAATGGCAAAGTTGTAGGTAATAAAATGACCTACAACTTTTGTATTAACTCGTTTTTCACATAACCTCAAAATTTATGTGAAAAATTCAAATAACCAAGTTGTTGGTTTTTATTTTTATCTTTTACAAAAAAAAAATTTTTTTCACGACATTTGGCGAAAACGTCCCTTTTTATGTCTCAAACAATGTATTTTTTTTTATTTAAAATATTTATATTTTCACCTTATTTTGACTTAATATCAAATAACAACCCTAATTTTCAATCGAAATTTCTTGCATCAAGATATCAGTTTTTTTTAAAGACTTGTTGGGCTTTTTGTTCGTTGAAAACTTTTCTTTCAGATGGTGTAAAAAAAAATACATTACTATGGTAAATATTCTCAAAAAATGCAAAGAAATAACAGGCAATAAAGCTTAAACAATTCTAGCCCCTTTCCTACTGTTCTCTATGAAATACCTTTTGGTGCTTTATAAATGTATAAATGTAAATCTGTTCTATATTATATGCTTTCAATTTAAACCTTCATTTAAATTGAAAGCATATAATATAGAACAGATGGAGTTATTTTTTAAGCTCGTGGCCTTAATAGACAACTTGCATTGCTTCGACTTTTGTCTCAAGTTGTAATGAGGGTAGCCTCACATATTATAAATAATAAACTAAATTCATTCGAAAACTAATTAAACACAACAAAACACAAAACTAATAAGGCATCTGTCCATTTATTACAATAATAAATGGACAGATGCGCTAATAGGGGTATTAAATGTAACTAGTTATTTCTCTGAAGTGAATTGTAAATTCTTTTGAGAAATAAATGTCTTATTATTCCAGGAAAGGCCCTATCTTTTATTTCTTCTTTCATGGTACAAACTTATAACTACCTTTATTAAGTGCAATAATAGTATTAAATCTTCGATAGGTCGACGAAGGTGTACCGGAAAGTGCTTCTGGGGAGCCGCAGCTAGTTGTCTGGGGCACTGACGTCGCAATCGCCGAATGCCGCGAAAAGTTCATCAAATTTATACAGAGATTCGTAGAACCAACGGCAGTGTCTAACGAACCATTGTACGAGCTGAAGTTGGAAGAGGTAATTCATTCAACGTTGTTAATTAAACTATTTCAAGTTTTTTTTTAATTTCAAATAAAATACACAGGCCTTACTCTCAAATGCCTTTGGTCGTTCGTTTTCCTCTGATCAGTCCGAAAGGGCCAATGAAAATTAAGATATAAAAAAAATACTTCATTAATATAGTCCATATAACAAAAGCAAATGAAACATACAATGGAAATGGACTTAAATATAAAAAGAAAAAATCAAAGAAGTTCTAAAACGTAAACGAGTGAAGTAAGACGTTTTATTATAAGCCTTCAGAACCTATTAAATTGGTTAGATGAACATTTCCATTCTAAGCAAGTTATGCTTGCAACTCTGGGACCTACATCAGGCACCCAGACAAGTAAACAATGGAAAGTTTGTTCAAGCAATAGGCTGTGCCAGGATCTGTACAAATACCAGTCAAGTCGTGAGTTCCCTTAGGTGGTGTTGGTTGGGGTATTGAGCTGAATCCTCTTTGCCCCGGCTTCAACTCAAAGGGCAACGACCCTCCGGTAACGTGATTTTGGATTTGCTGGAGGCTTCTCGACCGGTCTCTACACAGCAACTCTTCATGGTCGATCTGTGGCTTCCGGTGGCCTTCGCGATTCTTCATCGGCGCCTTGGTTGGCTATCTCGGGCTTTGGTTGGCCGTCAGTGGTTTTTGATCGTCTCTGCAGAGAGAGCCTCACCTCAGAGCCCAGGTGTTTGCGACCTCTGTATTGGTTTCCTCTGAGCGTATGAGGTCATGGAGGGGGGCAATTATGTGAAGATATGTGTGGCGTCCCTTGTTGTCACGGTGAAACATTCACCTACCCGACATTGCGCAATATATTAAGCCAGGAACTGAAGATGAGAGCTCGATATTCCGAAGAGCTAGGCGAGCTGAGTTTTAGACCACGTGACCAAAAAGGCCGAGGCGTCGTTACTGCTTGCCAATGTCATAAGTTAATTAATATAAATAATTAGGTTTCGGTTATTCTACTTTATTTTATTCTATGATTGAAGATTAAACAATTTTATTTCAGATACACACATTGGAAGAGCCATTTTTGGATGTGGACTGTGAACATGTCAAGATATTTGATCCTAAACTCCACAGACAACTGGTTTCGTATCCACAAGAGGTATGATTGTCACTTTAAGTTTATTGATTGACAAATGGCCCTGTGCGAGTCCTATTGGTATATGGTAATAAAGGGTACTGTGGATATTATATATTTTTTTAAATCCATTTTCATCAATATTACGTATCTCGTATTGAAAATAGATAGTCTTGTTTTTTTACAAGCTTTTATTTAATTTGCAATGGATGTATGTATGTAAGTTTGGGTGGAATCTTGTAAGTTAAATTTGACCAACTTCCCGGTTTCCGATTGAGCTGAAATTTTGCACGCATATGTATATCGCGTGACAATGCAATAATATGGTACCGTGGAGCTGATCTAATGATGGAGTCGGAAGGTGGCCATAGGAACTCCCGTACTAAACAAGATAGACCCGTCGTGTTTGGGCTCGCTTTACTTGTCTTGGCTAGCACTCTGCTGCTACATGATATCCAGGATCTCAAAAAATTGTATTTAAAAACCTTTTTAAAAAAGCTTATTTATAATAAGCCTTATTGATGTTAACAATGTTCACTCAGCTCTAAAACACGATGGGCGCTAACACTGCATAAATGTGCCTGCACACGCCGTTTGCCACTATGAGTACTAAATTTCTTTTTCGATTTTGTAATGTAATTTATGGTAATTAGTGGATTTCTTTTAAAAGCACTGCTATTTCATTAATTTTGATTATCACTAGAGTTACAAAACTATTCTGTAGTTTTATGAAATATGTCCCTACTTTTAAATTTAAAAAAAACATTATCCTACAACTTTAAAAAACCAAGTATATAATATCTACACCTGGACTTATCAATAGATTTTGTTTTTTATTGCATGAGTTCAACAGACAGGCAGATGGGCCACCTGATGGAAAGTGGTCATCATCATCATCAAAGGCTATTTGTTTCAACTGACATTTTGTGAGAGATGTAACATAATTTTATACTTTTTGTCCTAATGTCTCAACTCAAAGAAATATACAGAACCTGGTTTCCAATTAAAATTTATAGTTATTTTTATTCTATAGATCTTAGAGACTATCTATGTAAAGACGGAGTTTCGGAAACTAAAAGAGAGGCCGGCAAAAGGATACCGATTTTGGAATAGGATGCCGATCTGCAGTGCGTTACAAGTACGCAGAAGCGTTACACAAGTTTGGAAAGAAAAGGGCTTAACTTCATTTGAAGTTTCTGTTTACGTAGGATCCGCCTATACATTGAAGTTCTAAAAGATATAGACATCCTTATTTAATATTCTAATTGCGAAAGTATCTCTGTCTGTTCCGTTTTCACGGAAAAAGTACTAGACCAATTTGACTGAAATTCTGTATATATGAAATTTTAATATCGAGGGTCGACAAGGGATACTTTTCATCCCGTATACTGGTTTTGATTTTGGTATAGATTTATGTAAAGGTTATCCCACCAAGTAGGATACGTTTTGGTTTTTTGTGATTTGCCATTTTCGTCAATTTGGTAATTTTACTCGATTTGGTGGGCACATTTTTAAAGTGTCACTTGTAACAAATAATCCCTGGATTTAAATCTTTGTGGCTTCTATTACTACAAAATCTAAGTTTATACATTTACCAATTGAGCCAATGGCTTTGTTAATGTCAATCTTAGTTTAATATCTGCCATATGTTTTAGGTTGTTCCCGCTTTCGATGCAGCAGTGAATGAGTTGTTCTTCGAGAAATATCCAGCAGCGGTTTTGGAACATCAGATACAAGTCCGCCCCTTCAACGCTCCACAGAGACATATGAGGGATCTCAATCCTGAAGGTATGATACTTTGTATCTAATAGGGTAGTTGACAGCTAAACCATCGGAGATAATTGTCATCATATTGCACAACTATGCAGCCTTATGCGTTTTGTGCTAGTATAGCAAGTTACACGACTTGACTGAGTCATACTGAGTATTTTATTGGTGGAGTACCTCAAACAGGAGTGCGATCCACCTGATGGAAAGTGCTTTTTTAATAACCTGAAGCAGGCAAACAGGCAGACGGCCCACCTGATGGAAAGTGGTTACCGTCGCCTATGGACGTTTGCAACACCTGGGGTGTCGCCAACGCGTTGCCGACCTCTAAGAAATTTTATAATGCCCTTAAAGTCATAGTACATAGGGGAAACCGTGGCCTGAAGTTCCCTCCTGATAATTGTTGTACCCGGAATAAATGTTCTAGAGAACCATTGAGTAGTTGAGCGTGGGAGCTCAAGGTAAGGGGGGTGAACCAAACTTACCGTCAACTATAGATATTTGTAGCACGAAAGCTGCAAATATCCTGGCCTGGCAGAGGAGACAAGAGCCTAGCCTGAAGTTTGTTGTGGTGGCTTGAAACCGGAGTTGGTAGCCTGGATGTAAGTTGTTTTGTCACCAGACATGGGACCGATAATATATTATGATAAACTCCCGGTAAATATAACAGATTCGCTATCTGTCAATTTGTTAAAAATATGGCTCAAGAGGTCAAACTCAAGAGTCGAGCGCCCCTTTTACACATTTATGATGAGTTATGTACCTTTAAATTGTACAAACATTTGGATGTAGTTACGCAAAAAGGATCCAACCCACAAAATGTTAATTTTGAATTATTAAAGATTTAGTTGTATTTCCGCATTGATGTACTTGCTTGTGTCTATGGGTTCTTAGGAAAATACAAGCGTAAATGTATCAATTTTTATACAAATAAGTTTAACTGCATCAATGCGCCAAAGGACGTCAGACAAAAATAACAGACTTCTCTCCATTTAACGACAGCTCTCTATAACGTCACGAAATGCAGTCGTGGTCGTTATATAGAGTGTACGCACATACACATTGTTCCAATCCAATGCGACTCGTATTTCAGACATCGATCAGCTGGTCACGATATCCGGCATGGTGATCCGCACGTCGTCCATCGTGCCCGAGATGCGCGAGGCGTACTTCCGGTGCGCCGTGTGCGGGGCCCCCGCCACCGCGGAGCTGGAGCGCGGCCGCGTGCCGGAGCCGGCGCACTGCGGCCACTGCAGCACCGCGCACTGCTTCCAACTCATACACAACAGGTCGCACTTCAGCGATAAACAGCTCGTTAAGTTGCAGGAGTCGCCCGGTGAGTCATGCATTTTCATATTTTTTTTATTTAAAAGTAATGGCTGCCTGCTTTTGTGATACTTTAAGAATTCAAGACTCTTAGATCTTTATACAAATACTAGGATATTCCCACGGGATTCGCGGAACTCGAAGTACTGCAGCTATCCTTTTAGTAAAATGCAGATATCGGATAATATAGTTAAATAACTATAAACAACCAGCTTCTGTCCGCGACTTCGTCAGTATGGAATAGTCATTTTATACTTAAAAATTACTGTTCACTAAATTATTATTGTATTTAAATAAACTTGAGCTAAATATTTACTATCAGTTTTTTTTCCTTAAATGTTGTATTTAAAAATACCACATTAATATTACAATCTAATCTCAAAAGACTAATAAGTAATTTAAATATAAACTAAATTGAGAATTTAACTAGGAAAGTGTCCATTAGTACTTTTGTTATTAAGGCGAATGTTATTCTCTATTAAGGCGAAGACACTCTGTTGATGTGTTCTTTAATAAGTTAGCACAGTACACTACACTTTAATTTTGTTTACAGCACTAGTTCAAACGGTTTGGTCCTTTTGAGCCTTCTCATTATATCCGTGTTGTCGAGGAGCTGGATCGCCACTAATTATCAGTGACAAAAGAATACTGGCTGGTAGAATGCCGCAGAAAAACTTACTTGAAGTTTCATATGTGTCATATTAAATGTTCCGTTATTTATTTTCCTCATAATAATATTCGTGCTAACCTTGGGGTGTAAGGCCTATTTAGGCACTCGAAATACTAGCGCCCATCTCATGCCTAAATAGGTCACTATCAGCTCTCGCGTGACAATGCACCATCTAACGTTTGGGTGCGTTCCCCCAGACGACATGCCGGCCGGGCGCACGCCGGCGACGGTGAGCGTGATGTCGCACGGCGCGCTCGTGGAGGCGGTGGGCGCGGGCGAGCGCGTGAGCGTGACGGGCGTGTTCCGCGCGGCGCCCGCCACCGTGCACCCACGCCGCGCCACGCTGCGCGCGCTCCACCGCACGCACATCGACGCACTGCACTACAGGAAGGTGCACAGCGACAGGCTGCTCGAGACCGAGGAGGGGTGGGTCTCGTCTCTCCTCCTTTTTTTGGGCCCCGGGGCAGGTCGGGTCTCACGACGGCCGATTCTTCGCATGAGCTTCTAATGATAGAAGGGATTGCAAGCACCGACTGCCAGAGTACCCAGTAAACCGGCTATTTCCAAACAATTATGGCCAAAAGAAATGGGCAGAAAAAAGCTTGAGGGAGGCCTTTGTCGAAGGAGAAGCAGAAAGGGAGCCAAAACTAGATACCGATTAGCGGATTAGGTTTTGTTATTTGTGTTTTTCAGCAATAAAGGCTATTTTTATTTTATTTATTTATTATGGCCAAAAGCCTTTTCCTAAATGAATTGATACCTAATAGCGAAATTACTTTAAATATCCTGTCTCTAGTTGTTTCCGTATTAATACAAAATACTTACCAATTATTATTTTTTTGGGTAGGTTAAGTCATCTAAATTTAACAAAATAAATAGACACAACATTCAGTCAATATCAAGTGAAATTAATAAGTAGGTAAGAGGCAATAAAAACACATTTATGCATTTAAGTATACAGTGGTCGAGTAAGCTAGGCCTCTGGCGGTCTAGCTCACTTCAACACAGGTTCCGGGTTTGATTCCTTCGATAGCAAATGTTATCTAACAAAATGTGTGATATTTTTTGAAGATAAAAAATATAATGATAAGAAGATAATGTCTTGTATAAAACTAAAAAATACAATCTCTTTATTCAAAATTCTTTCGCTGTTTTCTGTTTACACTTTTTATACAAGACGTCCCGTGAATTTTGTGAGGCTGATAGGATTTGGACGAGCGTACTACTTTATAGTACAAGGTCCAAGGAAACAAATAGCACTTGGAATATTCTGTTATGGCTTTCACGGAGCAACCATAGAATCCCATTCACTGAAATTTGATATACATTGTTGTACGCTTTCCAGCAAGGAACATCGGTTCCCTCCGGAGCGAGTGGAACTTTTCAAGACCTTGGCTGGTCAACCGGACAGCTACGAGCGCCTGGCGCGAGCCATCGCACCTTCCATCTACGAGAACCTGGACATCAAGAAGGGGGTACTGCTGCAACTGCTCGGAGGCACCAAAAAGAATTTCAATGCAGCGGGAAGGACACACTTCAGGTAAAACAAAACTTCTTGAGCTGTATGTACTTCTTTTATTCTAAATCAATTGTTGTAAAATAAGGATGTGCGCACAATGGAATATTTTATATTAATTTCTATAATTATTTATGTACATATTGTTACATGCCGACAAAGTGAATGCATACGTGAATGCATACCTGCTTTATTACCTTTCCCGCATTTTGAATTCTTTTGTTTGCTTTGTGTTTAAAATTTGCAATTAGACAATAGTCTATTGCACTTGTTTATGGCCGAATTTATTAACGTTTTCAAGCTGATAATTTGAAATTTTAAAATGGCCAAAAGCACCACTTAAAATTTTGACAAAGTCAAAACGCGCGAAATACTGAAAAAGTGACTACAGAAGAAAATTGATATTGACTGAATAGTGGACTGGTCTTCTATAGACGACGTGACACTCTGACGTCATAAGTTCGTAGGTCCATTACATATCAATGAGGTTGTGACATTTTGGAAGACGATAGAAAGTATTTCAATGGAGTATATTATGCCGTGGTAGCATAAGTCGTGAATAAATAAATAATAAAATAAAACAACGGCCAACTCCGAGACTGTCCATAGGCGACGTTGATTCCACTTTCCATCAGATGGGCCTGCTGTATTGTATTGTCGGCGACAGGTCCGAGATCAACATCCTGCTGTGCGGGGACCCGGGCACGAGCAAGTCGCAGCTGCTGCGCTGGGTGCACGGGCTGGTGCCGCGCGCGCAGTACACCTCCGGCAGGGGCTCCTCGGCCGTGGGGCTCACGGCCTACGTCACCAAGGACCCCGACACCAGGCAGCTGGTGCTGCAGACGTGAGTCACGAACACACACAGATCCGTGTAAAGTGCCCCGGAGACAGACATTTTTTTGGGGATTTTTTTTAAGGCGGGGGAAATGCTAATTACGCACGTACTGGGTCCTTTGCAGGAGATTAGATCGTTATCGCTTATGGAGGCATTCCATTAAAGGCTATCCAAACATATTGATCAACTTTGGAGACTCGAACCATTGGACGTACAATGGCTAATATCCACTAAAACCACCCTCCTCCGATGCCCCGCGCTTATGACAGGAAATGTAAGGACTTAGAACGTAGTTACTCCCACACCGATCCTAGGTGCTAGCACAAAAATGCTCGAGAAAGCCCATGGAAGAGCTAACTCACTTCGACGACAGGGGTGAAGATACCTCTGCTCCCTTGATGCTAGAGGACCCCGAAGCGATCCACACTGATACGTCAACCCCATCGTACCCTTATCCGACTTACTCTAGATACATTATATTATAAAAACAAAGGCCGTCACTTATGAAGGACTCTAATTAAAGCACCCTGCCGTTGATATTTTTGATGTGGGTTCACAAAGAATTATTTGAATGGCACCAATATCCATAGGATTTAGACTGAAGTCTCTCATCGGTGCCTGTCTTGCCTTTTTGTTTTTGACACAATTCACCAGCAAATAAAAACAATCCGTAAATGTCCCACTGTTGGGATTGGGCCTCACTTACATCGCAATATTTTCCTGCAACATCAGTTTGTGATAATCTAAGGTGAGACATGAATAAATTCTAAAATTTTGTCCATATAAGAGATCTGGTGTAAAAATACTTTATCATCGTACATCTAAAATATCGTGATAGAAATCATTTCAATTAATATATACAAAACAATTGATTTACTGTTTGACTCTTTAAAGATGTGACGTCATAACTTGCTATGCTCGTTTTGTAGAAGGATGATTATTATTCCCCAGGGGTGCTCTGGTGCTGGCTGACAATGGCATTTGCTGCATTGATGAATTTGACAAGATGAATGACTCCACACGAAGTGTCTTACACGAGGTAAGCTTCATATACTTATTACACAAAAAGTTATAGTTTAGTGGTAATGTACAAAGGCGAGCTTAACCCTGAAAGAGTTTCCTTCCAGCAAACTTATGAGTCTAACGAGAAACCAAAAGGGTTGTGTATACATAATATTTTGAATGAATGAATGAATGTTCTTTATTGCATATGTCGGAATAGTATTTGTTATTATAAAGTTACCAATGACGGTAGTAGTCAAATGTAGTAATCGGAAGTCGTGTAACCGGATGTCAACGTAGAAACATTTATTATCAAGCTAACGGATATTGGAAATAGAGTAACCGGAAGTTAGAAGTTATACGGATGGCGGAAGTTGGTGTTATTGAAGTGGCGCCAAAGCATTACCGGATGACGTCAGTGCGGCGTGCTACGAGGACCTTAAATACGCGGTGTTCGGGCAGAAGGGCAGTCTTAAACCGACAGTCTACGTTCATCGGTTGAACAGAGCGGAAGCTCTGTTGGACAACAGGCGCATAGTATATTGTGGTCGATAATTAATGTTCGATAATCGCAGTATTCTTTGATGGCATACTGCTGCTCGACACCTGAGAAGCGTGGAGACAGCTCTTGGAGTTGTCCTAATAATTCATGTACTATTGTGCTGTGTTTAATATTGTAATTGTAATAATTCTAGTGTAATAAATTTAAATTATCTCATTTCAGATTATTATTGTATTATACTTCGAGTGTCATTCGCTCCCGGCGGGAGTGAATCCGACACATACATAAGTTACATAGATTAATAAAAATTAAGTTACATGATTACATTTGTTAAAACTGTGTCGGAATAAGGTAATCCTTATGCACCCGAATAACTACAAACTGCTCCCGGGAAAATTATCGCTCGAATCCCGGATGAAAAGTCTTTAAAAAAATTAGTCTAAAAGTTAACTGTCGATCAGTGAAAACCGCATCTAAATCGACCCGGTCGTTTTTAGAGATCGTAAATTGCCTATACTGACTGTGGTTGTCAGTTTGTGCTGGTTCTTGTTTTTTTTTAAGTAATTTAAAATATTACAATGAATGATGGCGCAATGTTTTACATAAATACATACATACATACATAACTTCACGCCAGGTCTGTTGCGGGGTAGGCACGAACAACAGAGCGCCATTCTGGCTTATTCTTACATACCTCACTTGCTTCTTTGACATTCATAGCTCTTGTCATGCACGCTCGTCTGTTCTTAAGGTTCCTGACATCACCTTCTTTGTGTTTTGTTTTGCATAAGTAATTTAAGAACAAGGAACAAAATCGAAACAAAAATCGCCGCGGACCATCTCGCGCGCAGCAAGCTTCACACCGCGCTCCTAATAAACGCGTGCCTTCGCACGCATCCCTCATTTTACCATCATAAGCCATTATCACAATACAAAATTGGACCGACTTGTGCAAAATGGAACCAACATACGGACAGTTTTGAGATAAAGCAGTTTTTATTAAAATTTTGCAAAAATAATATTTAGAATATTGTATATTCTAATGTATTCTCAAAACTGTCAGTATGTGGGTTGGTTCCATTTTGTATAAGTAGGTCCAATTAAAAAAATATAATTTCATTTCTCACACTGAAAAGTAGTTTTTGGTGGGACCTAAAAGATGTTGTGCTGTGTAGTTTTATTTTCTAAAAATGTGTAAAATTATTCTAAAATGAACAATAGTTTTTGATTAGTAATTAGTGTTTTTGTGAGAAATGTGAACTGTATAGCCGAATGTGGCCTTTTGAGTTGTCATAAGAACTCCGTTGAATGGCGTCGGTTGGTAGCCTACAGTACTGTAACTGCGCTGTTTAATCTCCTGACGCTCGGGTCCTAAAAAAGGTTTCAATGGCGAAAATCCAAGACTTTAAACTTTAAATTTTTTATTTTACAGTAATCGCATAAGTATGATATTTTTTTCCTTGCATCAGGTGAATGAGAAGCAAAAAAAGGATAAAAATAGATTACCTTTTGGTAGGCCTTTGGGTCAAAAGCACTAGACTACAAACAAGAAACTTTACCACATAATTTTTTTTTCTACTACCTTCAAAATTATTTTATTTTAACTTTAAAAACCAATTTAATAACAAATAATCCTTTAAAATTAAGAGAAAAAAATATTTTACTATTATTTATTTAAAACATTCGAAATAATCATGATAGTCCTTATTTAACCAAAGGTCTATTAAAAGATCTTAGTTTGAATTATGATTATTTTCACTATATCTCGGATCCATATAAAGTTTTGATGTAAACAGCAAATATAGTACATGAGCAACTATTTTTGATAAGCATATGAACACAAATCGTAGAGATTTCATGAATAAATTAGATTAATTTTCACACTCGATGATCTAGTTCAATTTTAAGTCGAGAAAGACAAATTTCTTTAGTGTTTGTTGGCACTGGTGCTTGGTCATACACAAGCAAAAACCTCAAACATACGCTCGGAGACATCGCATTTTAAAAAGGTGGTAACTTAAAATTAGTAATGGTTAAAGTTGGGGTACTCAGAATATTACCCTGGGCATTCATTTTGAAGTACTTTTTTAAGGACCGTGGGCACTAGGAGGTTAAATGAAGACTTAAATACATCAGACTTGGCTGTATGGACTAAGATTCCTTTGCCTGCCTTTGTGGCGAATTCTACTACTACTCATAGTGTGAACAACGTATAATGATGTGAATGTCAGGTGATGGAGCAACAGACGCTGTCGATAGCGAAGGCGGGCATCATCTGCCAGCTGAACGCGCGCACCTCGATCCTGGCGGCCGCCAACCCCGCCGAGTCGCAGTGGAACAAGAACAAGACCATCGTCGAGAACGTGCAGCTGCCCCACACGCTCATGTCCAGGTCAGTACTCGTGGAAAGCCCATCCCCATAAGACTATTATCGATGTACCAAAAAGCCGCTAATAGTGGGCATGCTGCTATGATTAGTTAAGGCACCCATATCTCAAATGGTGAAATAACGATTTTCATTTAGGTAGTTTCCAAACCGAAAACTAACTGTTTGTTAAACCTATATACAACCTTTATCTCGGCCTTGTTGGCGAGGTAAAGAAATAGTAGGAGTAAAAAATATATTTGAAAATTTGACGTTTATGATTGGAACGTTATGAAGTGTACTTTAATATTGATTCGCCATTGTAAAAATATGTATACATATAAGTTTACCTAAAATACATTTAATATGTTTCAACTGAAAAATCCGGAGTTTACTAAAAAGACCACGGCACCCTTTGTACCAACTAGCAATTTCTTCACTGCCAGACCTCAAGACACTGTGAGCTCTTTCCTCAACTCATTTATTTTGCCTCCCGGCTTAATCCATTTTGATATTATATAAAACTAGCTGTGTCCGCGACGTCGTCTGCGTGCAATGTTCAAAACCCCCGAGTTTGAATCATTCTTCATCTTCTTCATGTTCCGTTCTTATTGGACTTAGCGTGATGATATATAGCCTATAGCCTTCCTCGATAAATGGGCTATCTAACACTAAAATAATTTTTCAAATGAGACCAGTAGTTCCTGAGATTAGCGCGTTCAATCAAACAATCAAACTGTTCAGCTTTATATATTAGTATAAGATTATTAGAGATAGGCATGTCTGCTGAAGAGTTTCTTGCTCCGCTTCCCGTAACATGTTGCAAAACGGTGGTAAGTTAGATAAGACTCCCATAGAGTAAATAACCATAAACAAAAATTACTACAAACTAAATGATTAAAATGAAATAATCAGCGATAGAATATATAGAATATATATAAAAACTTTAACATTACTCATTGGCACTTGGCATCTTTGTCTTCAGTGATGGCGTGTGTGGAGTGATGACGGCTACTGAAAAGTGGCCGAAACATTGGAATAAAAATAAAATAAAATACCGTAAAACATAGTTTTGTTAGGAAACTCTCCGTTATGCGAGTGGGCACTGCACTGACGTATGAAGTGAAGTTATCTGTAAATTACCCAACATCGCCAGATGGCGTTTGTACAATATTTCGTTACACGCAAGTATATCTGGTATATACATATAAAAAGAACCGGAAGTCGTAAATATTGTTACGAGTTGCGAGTTGCGAGACTCGAATTAAAATGCCGTTCGAATTACTATAGAGTATAAGACGTATATACGTATTAAACACCTATAACACAGGTACAAATATAACTGAACACAACAAGTCCAAACGTAATGCAGATGGTTGCAATTCAATAAAACGCACAGTCCGTCACTTATTAGAATCCCGATTATAGTACACACTTCTCGCTTCGCTCGTGGTTCTCGCTCGACTGCCTCCCCCTCAATCAGGTCATCGTTTTATACTGTACAAATGCCCCCGTATCTTAATCCGCCACACCTGGCTAATTACTCGGCCGCAAATTGCCATAAAAGAGTACAATAAAACAATAGGCTGTTTTCTAATCACCAATTTTAAACACAAAATAAACAAAAGAAGACCATCATAAAAGAGTTACAACCAGTTTAAATGCTGGCAGGTAATAAAATGTGTTGTTTCAGATATGCAGGTTGATTTTGTTTTTGTCGGAACCTGAGTAGTAACAATATCCACATATATCTAATATAGTCTGGGCAACGAAAGTTGACCCTGGAAAATGGCGGCAAATTTAAATAATATACGTATGGCAACATCAACATTATTAGGATTAACCTATTTTGATACTTGGTAGTTACTTAATTATTTATGTTGTGTATTTTATGTGTGAAATAGATACATCATACTCGTTTCTAACGATAATATTATAAATACTGAAGTTTGTGAGATGTTTTTGTTACTCATTCACGCCAAAAGTACTGAACGGATTTTTATGAAATTTGGAAAACTTGTTATTACTAACCCTTATATCTCGAATCTAGAATGACCTACAATAGAATATAGACTATCTACTTTTAATTCCGGTAGATAGCAGGAAATCAGTAGTCATTACATGTTTTGAAAAATAAACTGCAATATTCGGAAAAACTTAGTTTTATCCGCTTTAATCAAAATCAGATTTCGTCACGGCCCCCTAGCCTCGATCCGAAAGCCACATACGTACCCACTACCAATGGACACATATTTGCAACATGTCAGGGCCTCCTGGTGTGCAGCAGCAGCCCCGGCTATCAAAGCTGTGTCCGGAAGATGGGACTCCGCCAAAGTATCAACACAGGCAAATCCACTCACAACCAAACGAAAACCGCCATCTTGTTTGTCAAAATTGACGTTGACATTCGTATTAGAGTTGCCATGTAAAAAGTTTGCAAATAATTCCAGGTTCAACTTTCGATAGCCAAACTATATCAATTATTTGTTTGAAGTCTGGCTCAAGTAAACAACATTTTTGAAACAATTGTATATTTTCAGATTCGACCTAATATTCTTGGTGCTGGATCCCCAAGACGAGGTGTTCGACAGGCGACTGGCTTCGCATCTTGTCTCATTGTACTACAAAGACCCCACAGACGCACAGGACGAGGAAGATGTTGTGGTTAGTATAACATTTGATTTCAGCTCTTAGAACCAGCTCGAATGGAGTGATACCACGCTCTCACCGAATATCGGCGTGGAACTGTTAACCTCGAGGTGATCTTGTTTCGTGTGACGAATGAAAGTTCATTGGTACTTACCTGTTCTCCTATCCCATCTCAAAGTGGTGGCCTATAGGCGTTGGAAACCACTTTCCAGTATGTAGAGAACCTGTTTCCCAGCTTCGCAACAAAGGAAAATCAAAATAACACTTAACTAGGGGCTCAATCCTGCTACCGTAATTAAGTTGCGCATATTGTTCGAAACAGCTCGTTTAATTATCACTAGTTACTTATATTTTCGCAAACTATACAAAGGATTTATAATTTGAAACAAAACTCGTAACACAGCTGTGGCAGAACAGTCTGTATTATAGAACTGTCATGTAGGGTAAAATTTTAAATGTATGAGAAAGACGCCTTTATGCGATTATCAAAACGTCTAACGCCATCTAGTGTACTTTTTATCACAACTAATGTGTATCACGAATTCAAAACTATAGATTTGATAGAAATCAGATGATGTGATTGAAAACATATTTTCTACATTGTACATACATAACTTTATGCCAGGTCACTTGTGGGGTAGGCACGAACAAGAGAGCGCCATTCAGCCTAATACGCCTGTAAGAATACTTATACACCTCATTTGCTCTACATTGTAAAAATGCAGAAGTCAACGAAATGTAAAATATTGTGTTTTTAAAATAATAAGTCATTTCTATCAATCGATGTGTAAACTGGAAAAGAATAGGCAACCTAACATTTGCATGTTCTATGGGCTCCATACTTTCGATTGGTATAGAATTTGTTTAATAAACAAACCGGTGAAATTTAAAAAAAAAATTTTTTACATTATTAATTAATCATATACTGGACTGAATTTTTTTTTTTTTTTTTATTGCAGGAGATCAGCAGACAGGCAGACGGCCCACTTGATGGACAGCGGTTACCATCGCCTATGGACATTTGCAACACCAAAGGTGCTACGAATGCGCTGCTGCTCTCTTTAGGGAGCCTGTAACCTGGTCACTAATGCCGGAACACAACACAAGGTTGTTATGGCGACATACTCTAAACCAGGGGTGGTAGCCATCCAGTCGGGCAAATGCCCTACCACCTGGCTGTGGGTTGTTTTGTCGCCTCTTACGACAGGCCGCCGGGCCGCAGGAAATTGTATTCTTTCTCCGTTCCTGCACGGATGACGACAGGCCGCCGGGACGACGGGAAATTTGTTAGGCAACCCATATTATTATGCAATATATTTATTGACACATTAGATTAAATATAAAATCGTTATATAGCGGGATCCTATGCTATATTTTCAATTCAAATATATTAAAATTTATTTTCTATTTTTTATTTGGATTTTCTATAAAAACGTATTTTTCAGTTTTTCTTTTACTATTATTTATATTATTGAACATGTTTCAGGGAATGAGCCTGATGCGCGACTACATTGCGTTCGCGAAGGAGCACGTGCAGCCCGCGCTCAGCGAGGCGGCCCAGCAGAGGCTTATCGACGCCTACGTTGACATGAGGTATGGAAATCAGTGGCCGGCATTTATATACTACTTTCAAATTTGACATAACCTATGAAGCTTCACATTGGCCTTATCATCAGTTAACCCTTTTAAGGGGCCAAATTTAATCATTATTTTTTCCACAAGCTGACAGCTGCCATCGAAATTGCCGCGTTAAAACCAAGAGAATTCTATCGTCTCTTTTATTCTAATACAAATTCTATGTAGTTAGAAGAAGAAATCATCAGTTCAATGTTCGTTTCAATTATCTGTATTAGACCACCAATACGTGGTGCTTCCCAATTAGCCGTTAGGACAGTTCGAGAACAAATTTCTGGTAGATCCGTTTTATTGTTAAACAATAGTAAGATAGATGACCGGCTATGAATTTGTTGTCACATCAATATTTTTTTTATTTCTGTATGAGCATAATGAATTAATCAAACTTTACTATTCACCATAGATTTTAACACAGACAATTAATATGGATACGAGTACATGTTCTAGGACCAGCCATATTATATTACAGTTTTATACAAATTATAATACTGAAAGGCAATTTTGGTTTCCGCGCAGATAAGGTAGATTGGTTTCAGACTTGTAAATAATGCGTGGGGTATAGTTATACGGCACTTTTATTTATTATCAACCGTTAGGAACAGATCCGTACTTTTAAAATAAAAGTTTAACATTAGTAAATATTATTATTTTTAACTCTGAAATTGGCAAAATCAATGCCGGAGGCGTTAGAGCCGCTATTTTAATTTTTGAAGTTTTACTTCTTTAGGCGTGTTAGCGCAAAATGATGAGAGTAAATTTTTACTACGCGCGCGCACACCGTCACACTTAAAAGCTACACCATGAAGTTAGCTACAGTCAACCGACACCCTGAAGTTAGCTATAGTCATGTTAGTTTTTTTAGTTATACTTTTACGATGCGCGCTCACACCGTCACACTTAAAAGCTACACCATGAAGTTAGCTACAGTCAACCGACACCCTGAAGATAGCTATAGTCATGTTAGTTTTGAAGTTATACTTTTACGATGCGCGCGCACACTGCCACGAAAAACCGACACCCTGAAGTTAGCTATAATCATGTTAGTTTTGAAGTTATACTTTTACGATGCGCGCGCACACTGCCACGAAAAACCGACACCCTGAAGTTAACTATAGTCAACCGACACCTTGAAGTTAGATATAGTCAACATTTTAGTTTTGAAGTTATAATTTTACGATGCGCGCGCACACCGTCACACGAAAAACCGACACCCTGAAGTTAGCTATATTCAACCAACACCCTGAAGTTAGCTATAGTCAACACTTTAGTTTTGAAGTTATACTTTTACGATGCGCGCGCACACTGCCACGATAAACAGACACCCTGAAGTTAGCTATAGTCAACCGACACCTTGAAGTTAGTTATAGTCAACACTTTAGCTTTGAAGTTATACTTTTACGATGCGCGCGCACACTGCCACGAAAAACCGATACCCTGAAGTTAGCTATAGTCAACTGACACCTTGAAGTTAGCTATAGTCAACATTTTAGTTTTGAAGTTATACTTTTACGATGCGCGCGCACACTGCCACGATAAACAGACACCCTGAAGTTAGCTATAGTCAACATTTTAGTTTTGAAGTTATACTTTTACGATGCGCGCGCACACTGCCACGATAAACAGACACCCTGAAGTTAGCTATAGTCAACCGACACCTTGAAGTTAGCTATAGTCAACCGACACCTTGAAGTTAGCTATAGTCAACATTTTAGTTTTGAAGTTATACTTTTACGATGCGCGCGCACACTGCCACGATAAACAGACACCCTGAAGTTAACTATACTCAACTAACACCTTGAAGTTAGCTATAGTCAACATTTTAGTTTTCCTATTGTTATTTATCTTGTTAGGTCAAAGACTAACATCTAACGCGTGTACATAAGTACACACACACACACTTTTTTTGTTAATATATTGTTTGTTTGTAGACGCGTGGGCAGTGGCCGTGGACAGATCTCGGCGTACCCGCGCCAGTTAGAGTCCCTGATCCGGCTGGCGGAGGCCCACGCCAGGGTGCGCCTCTCGCCCACCGTCGACGTCGCCGACGTCGACGAAGCAGCCAGGTGATATAGCAGATTCCTACTAATAAACGATTTAATTAGTCGCCCTAAAGCGCGATTAGGACATGTTCATCGGCCCAAGGCCGGAGTGAGACTGTGCCTGATCAAAGTCGGAGTGTGAATGTTTGAGCGATGATGATGATGATGAGCTAATTAGTGAGGAAATAGGTACAAACTACCCTCTATTTATAATTTATTTTCTGTCAATAAAGAACCGTGAATTACGTATACGGACGCAGGAGGACTAAAAAAAAACAATTTTCTTAAGACGAATTTATTAATATTAAAAAATTACGACTAATTAAAATATATGATTCCACGCCCGATGCTAGGAACGAAGTGCCTCGTGTCCGTCGCGGCTGCCAGCGCCGCGATGCGTCTCTCGTGCTGCATCGTCAGCATTTACCTAGATTGCCTGTTTTGCGATGAGCACGTGGACTTGTCAGCAATTCGCTAATATACCCGGGGTATAACACGAGACAAAACAGAATAATCTAAAAATAGTTAAAATTTTACGTCTACCCAGGGTGTGAATTATTGCTTTAAGAATAATTAAAAAAACATGCTTTATGCAGTTACACAAACGTTCGCTATGTTATGGAAAATAAGAAATTATTAACATAGTTTGTATGTATGTATATACACCACTATATACTAAGAAACAACACATGCTAACAAACAAACAACAAAACATGTAAGACTAATAATATTTTATATCCCCCATTTTATCTTGGCAGGTTTGATACATCAGTTATCATAATGTGCAGGTTTTCCTTCCCCGTTAGCACGTGTCACTTGCAACAATATCCACATTAGGTCAGAGAAATTGCCCAAGAGGTGTATGCTTTATCGGTAACGATTGGAACCCGCGTCCTTTGAGTTTAGGACGCAAGTCAGTTCTCCACTAATCCAGACTTTTCTTAAATTATCTGTAAAGTTCTACACATACTGTGTCTGTACATTGAGGCTATTTAAAAAAACAACTGGAATAGACTATATAAACGACGGGTACACTCTGTGTTTCTTCTCTGTTCGGGATTCACGTAAAAACTATTAGGCCTATTTCGATGCGTTTTCGCTGTTAGACGGCAAATTCTTTGACTTACAATCTGCGCTACATTTATTCCGGAAATACGGGAATTTTTCTTGGAATGATTCAACATGTCCCGATTGAAAAAAGTTTCAAATGCGATGCAAATATTATGTAAAAAATTCACACATTTTAGTGTGAATTTTTTACCCCAGGAATATCGCGGTAATTTTCCTGGGAGTGGTTTGTAGTTGTTCGGATACATACAAATTATTTATTCCGACACAGTTTTCACTTAAATGACAGCTTACATTATTTTTACATGCCCTTCTTTATGTCCCGGGAATTTAAATTCAAGCGTGGACGAAGTCGCGGGCATCTAGTGTACTGAAACACTTACAAGCCAATACTAGCTATTTTATCCGTGCAGGAATGGAGAGAATACAATTTTCTGCGACGGGCGGCCTGTCGTAAGAGGCGACAAAACAACCTACAGCCAGGTGATAGGGTATCTACCCGACTGGATGGCTACCACTCCTGGTCTTAAGTATGTCGCCATAACAACCTTGCGTTGTGTTGCGGCATTAGTGATCAGGTTCCAGCCTTCATTAAGAGAGCAGCGGCGCATTTGTAGCACCTTTGATTATGCAAATGTCCATAGGCGATAGTAAACGCTCTCCATCAAGTGGACCGTCTGCTGACCTCCTGCAATAAAAAAAAACACTCCCCATTGTACAGGCGTTAGAACGCGCTTAGAGCGCCTACGTCTCTTCTGACACTTGCAAGGTTCTTAGCTGTCTGTGAGTTCGGGATCGTCGACAATTCCAACCCAACTCTTTACAGCACCGAGCGGTGCTGTAAAGAGTCAAATGGGAGCAGCTAGTACTGAGGTGCCCCAACCCAGAGATGGGAGCAGTACTCCACATATGGAAGGACTTGGACCTTCCTTTGAGATTCCATCTCGCTTCTCTACTCTATACGGGTCTCCCTTCACTAGTGTACAATAATATACTCCTTGTAGGTTGCACCGCGAAGCGTTGAAGCAGTCTGCGACTGACCCCGCCTCCGGACGAATAGACGTGGGCATCCTGACCACCGGCCTGGGGGCGGCGGCCAGGCGGCGGAGGGCCGACCTGGTGGCAGCCATCAAGGAGCTCATACAACCATACAGCAAGCCCCACACAATCACACACTCGAAGATGCTCCAAGAGATCAATGCCAATTCACAATTTGTAAGTGAAATTACAGTACTGTATGATATACAACACCCCGCATATCGGGAAAGAAAGAAAAACGTTTATTTAGTAATCACACAACGAGACAGACATGGAATGAATTGTACGGTGATGGATAATAAGTAGGGAAAGCAAGAAGTGGTAGAAATCCCATTTTGGAGGTCTTCAGGTAGAAGTGAAACAATGTTGTGTGTTTGAATTGCAGTTCAGGAATGCATGATGTAGGCTCGCTCCGCGCTTACTAAAGTACTACAAAAATGCAGACGCTTAGCAGCTAACGGAGCGAGCCATGTCCCCGCGGTAGGCGGGGCGTGGTCGCACGGGCTTTACGGGGGTGAGGTCAGCGGGGTGATTCTGTCCGCAACAATTTGTAAGCGGCCGCCGTGGTGATCGGACGTCTGCGGCTACACCATTGATCCCAGATCTGGGATACATGGTCAACTCTTTTATCTCATTTACACGGCAACGAACAGGAAAGTGAGCCGCTCGAGTATGTAAACGCAACTTGTTTGTATCGATCCTCTTTAGTATGTCACTCTTATGTCTTGTTTCGGTTTTTCAATATATTAGTTAATTTTATCCAAATTTTCTTTTAGTTATTTTACCCAGTAGTAGCTCTCAACACATTTGTATATTTGACACTCGCACTGACCACTTCCATCGCCACTATCGTGCATGTTGCCGTGGAAGTGTTAGCTTTAGATACTTTCAATTTAGAATAGAAATTATTTCAATTAAATTTTACAAAACATACAGAATAATGTATGGCTCCCAAATCACTGTTCATTGGGAATGTTTCCCTAGAGTTTCGATAAAAACCCACAAATATACATGCTCTATAGTTCAGCCGTTCTTAGAATGCTTCCTGACTTCGTAATTATATGAGCGGATAACATTGTAATGACGAACAATTCCGATAAAAGATTTTTTTGGTTTCTTTATTTATTACTGATAAAATTCATGTCAAACGCAAGGGTGATTCTTAGTGCGGTGGGACTATAATAATATGAATTTGTTTCAGACCGTGTCTAGAGAACAGCTGGACGAGGCGTTGCGCGATTTGCAAGACGAAGGCAAAGTTGTGATCGTCAGTCATACGCATCTGCGAATATGTTGAACCGTTTATAATTTCCACCTTTTTAGTTTTAATTACATGCCATGTTAGTGTTTAAGTTTGAATAAGTTTTTATTAATATTGTTTATTTTATTCACTTACCTACGTAAATAAATATGGGTCGGAATTTTGGGCTCACTCACTCAGCTGAAGATGGATGTGTCGTGTTACAAGAATGGATAATGTGAGAAATGAGTACATAAGGGGATCTTTGAAAGTTGCACTCGTGACTGAAAAATTGAGAGGAAGAAAATTAAGTTGGTATGGGCATATTGGTTGGGTGGGGGATGAAAATCACGTGACAAAGAGAATGTTAAACTACAAGATGGATGTACTACAAATGTAGAGGCAGACCAAAAAACGATGGATGGATTGTGTGAAGGATGTGTATATGATATGTGGTGTGACAGAAGATGTATATCCCAGTAGAGGAGTGTGGAAGGAAAAGACATTGTGCCGAACCTAATTAATTGGGAAATGGTAAGAGAGACCTAACTAAATAAATATAGTTACTTATGATCTTGACAAACGCTTGTTATTATATATATGTTATGCTTTTTTTACCTTTATTCCGACTTCATAGCCTTGAAAATTAACCGATTATCATAAAATTGAGTTCTTATGCACTTGTAACACTTGTCGTTTACTATTTATTCCCAAAAGTAGTGTAGCTAGACAATTGATTCATTTGTAACAAGCGTAAAGAAACAAATATTTAATCAAACTCGCCTTACCTTTATTTCTTAACAGGTTTACAATATATCCATCATGAAAGAAAACACTTTTAATAAATTATAATTTATTTACACAGTCATCCAGTGTATCAAAAAGCCTTTGGCTAAATAACAATACTTCAAAAATTTTCTTTGCTTCTGTGCAATTGAACAATCCGTATGCTGCCAAAATACAATACTTGTGCCCAAACATTTTATTTAAGATCATCAAAATCGAGTCAACATTAAGTCTGGTTTCAACTCAAATTTGAAAGTTTTATAACGACAACTTAAAAACGACACTTAGGCTACGTTCCACAAGAGACTCACAACGACCACGTTCACTTGATTGCGGACGTTCCAATCATAAACTGTAGTGGAACGGATTATGGAGCTTTGATGTCATTAATAACGAAATACACAAATTAATGTCATTGGGTGGTTTGAAAATCGCGCCTTTTTCGATGTCAAGAAATAGAGAGAATTAATTACGTATAGTTCGCGCCACGTATAAAGAACGCTTGCTCTGAACCTGCGCAGTGAGCGTTTTATCGATCAAATTAATTGAAGGGGGCGAGGCGGGGTGATACTTTAGGATACGACTGTACACCGCGCAGACACATCTGCTCCACTACCGCTCAGCGTTCTTTTTAGGTGGCGGGACCTATAACGACCATGGTCGCCATGTGGAACGGCTGACAAAGCAATTTGAGCGCTGTGAGATAGTAAAGGAATGCGAAACGTAAAATGCGTACATAAAAACCAATTAATTGATGACAATTAAACTGCTTTTTTGCAACAAGACTCTCGACACAAAAATGAGTTTAATAAGTGAAATTTACATGTTATACTTTTCGGAAATTAAATAACTTACGTCCGGTAGTAGGACGTTTATACATAAGTTAATGTTTGTATCACTTATAAATATGCATATTTTATGTCGTGAATATATGGCTAGTTTCAAAAATATTTCTACATATCGAGGAATTAATGTAACAAGTCCTAGCTAAACTGTTGAATGAATGAATCTACAAATGAAGATTATTGGCTGGTTCTTATATCTTGCCAACTATTAATTTTGCATTACTATCGGTAAAATTTGACATAAGCTCCAGACAAGTAATATGAAAGGTCAAACGATGGTAGGGCAAGTGAATGAATGGTACGATATAGAACCGGTCATCATTCATTCCAAAGACTATTCAAATGATTAAAATGTTTCAACAAAAATATACTCTCAATAATATAATAACATTTTAAATTAATATTAACACTATTTTTGTTGTTTTATCGACATGACACTAATCTTTTTGGCATTTTGTTTTAAAGTCAATGGCGAAACTTTGTGTAGGGCTTAAAATTTTACAAAATACCATAAATACTGACTAAAACAGATTCATATGTTTCAATTTACAATGTTACAAATACTTTTCTCATATATATCAAACATCTGTAGATAAATGATCCATATAAATAATACTAAAAACAAATATTTTCTTATATAAATTATCAACAAATATTGTACAATCACCATAATCCAAATAATAAAGGAAGGATTAATATTAAAGGAAGCATCACAATGTTGGTCATTTCTTTTAAATTGGATCAAAGTTTTGTCACATATATCAAATTTTACAAATGTATACTAAAGATTTTATTTGAGACTAATAAATAACACTTGGTTATACATTTGTTTTAAGCGAATTTTTGAACATTTGTGTGGCGAAGGGTTAAGTTTACAAATGATCTAAAAGACGCATAATTAATAAACTATTTACCATAACATGTGAAATATAACAACATCATATCTTCCTTACTTGTGATACTAGGATGAAAAAACCGATTATGGAAAATCCTTCACAAACTGTCGATTAAAAAAAGTAAAAGATTCAACCTTCGATATGAATGTATTGAATATTAACGTATGTAGAATTGAGACAATAAAATAGAATTATTTTAAACACGATAAACAGAAACCTAGCTATATCACCATTTGAGTTATGAATCCCACTTACTATATCAACGCATAACATAATTATCATCTGTTCCAAAGCAAGAGTACAATTGTCAAAATGTGCCATTTTGTTATACGTTTATCAATGTCAATGGTCGAGAAACCTAGAAGGGAGAACAGAAAGAACCCAGATAATAGTAAATAACGGAAAATTCGTTTAACGAAACTTACCACGCCAGGATCGAACCCGGAGCCTCTGCGCTCCGGTGTGCTATGCCGACTATATTCAACCACAGAGGCCGTCGTTTTTATTACTCTTACATTCCGAACTTTATGGACTCTGAGATTATCTATAAAGTGTACGCAATGCTAAATTTTGTGTTGAAAATCTAAAGACGGCCCTAAAGTTATGGCACAGAGGCACAACACATGATATTTTTTAATTACTTTTTCTCAAGGCCGTCTTTATCCTGGGCTACGTTCCATTAGAGACTCACAGGACCGCGATTTTTCCCGTTCCACTTGCTTGCCGGCGTCGCAATCGTAAACTCAAGTGGAACGGTTATTCGTACCACCTCGTTGTGAGCGCTGCGTGAGCGAAAATGATGATGTCGCTAGTGAAGTTTTCGCCACGACCACAACGACCGCGGTCGCCAGGTGGAACGGCTCACGGAGCATTTTGGGCGTTATAAGCTACTAAAGGAACGCACTGCTGGTGTGCGCAAAGGGGGTGAGTGACGTATAATTTGTTCGTTTTGAAAATTATCACCAGCCCACAAAAAACAAAATGTGGTCTCTACCTTTAACCAGACCAATCTATTCTTATGTATTACGATGCACTGAATCCGAATCTGGGGTCAGTTTAGTCCATACACCCTCAAAATTTTAAGCCAGTATTACTTTTACAAATATAACCATGATACCTTTAAAGAAGCAATTTGTGGTGGTGATCACAAAATTCTTCAAGAAATTCAACTTGTTGAATTGAGATTGCGAGATGCAAGATCTGACTGCTACCAAAACTAATGTGATTTTTTAACAAACAGATGAGGAAAATTAAGAATAAAAGAAATGTTTTATTGTTGCCAAACGGGGGACAGGCTGATTTTCGGAATCCATCGCCCTATAAAGTTAAGAAGGCCCTGATTTTTCTAGCTATATCATGGAAGAAGAATACCATCGACCTGTAGCCACTGCACTTTTGTCAAACACTCGCTGCCTTGAGAACAATAAAATGTGGGAATGAGACAACACCTATATCTATGTCATAGTTACTTACACGCCTAATTGTAAGGCATAGTGACGACCAGTGTACTTACTAACCAAAACGAACATCACGAGTATCTAAACACAACACTCGTGCTGCCACTGCCGCTGCCGTATTCTCGCCCCATTTTCTAAATCGAATCGAATTGTGTTTTCGTGCAAGAGTGAAAGAATGGACAGCGTGAGTGAGATTACGTGTTTACATACTGCTCTCATCCCCACTTGCTGCAAAGCGTTTGGAGACTAAACAGTTATTTACATAATTCTATTATAATGAATTGATATTATCCACCGTCCTCAGATGCTTGTCGTTGACCGTAATCGAGCGCGAAGTGGGTGCAAGGGCGATATGTAAACACTCACTGCCTGCGAGCATATCACAAATATTTGGGAAGTATTTACGGCAGTGTTAGTGGCTACACTTAAATGTCCCGTAAGAAGTTTAACGTCGGAAAAATAATCCAGTATTGTCACTTTCAGAGGGCGCTAAGCACTTTGCATTTTAATATAGTAAAATAACATATGACTTTAATTTAATATTTTAAATACCAGTACAATTTTTCACTTTATATTCTATGGGCCGCTTACATAAGGCGGCTTAAATTTATTTTAGAAACACAAAACGTTTAACACCCTTAAATGCAATTAGCGTCTTGCACAGCGCAAAATTCGTCGCTAAATATGTTTAAAGAACTGTTAATACGTTTTGTGTAAAACGTATTTAGGCAGTTTAATATGATTAACTAATTTTATTTAAAGGCGATCGTTATGCAAGCGGCCCTAAGTCTTCAATTCAATTTTTTGACCGATTCAGTCTAAAAATACGTATTAAATAATTTAAAAAAAATCAAATGTAGTAGTAGATGGTATAAAACAATACATAAGAGCATTATCCAAGAGATGGGAAAAAGTGTTGAGTACGACAATCCAGCTTGTCCTTTTATTCTAGACTCTTGTAGTCTACAATAAAAGGACAAGCTGGAAAGGAAATACAAATGGATACCAATACAAACATACATACATAACTTCACGCCAGGTCCCTTGCGGGGTAGGCACGAACAACAGAGCGCCACACAGGCCCATTCTTACACACCTCACTTGCCTCTTTGACATTCATAGCTCTTGTCATGCACGCTCGTCTGTTCTTAAGGCTCCTGAAATCACCTTCTGCTAACCCATGATCAATTAAGGTGTGTCGTGGCCTTCCGCGACTTCTGCATCCATCCACTTTTGCATTGTATACCTGTTTAGTCATTCTTTCATACATTCTCATACATTCTTTCCACATGCCCGAACCACCGGAGCATTCCTTTCCTTACCTTCACCCCGACACTCTCTTTCAGACCAACTCTCTTTCTTACTTCGGTATTACGAACGGATACCAATGTACTGAATAAATTGTAAATTTAAGTGAATTTATGTAATTTCTTACAGCAACAAGGGCTATTTCTGTTTATCTTCGTAGACAGTATTTTTCTATATCAAAATGCAGAGAATTATTAGCAGCGGCCTATACAAGCGTTGAAATGTTTTTCAAAGTTAAACATTTTACTGGATACCCTTATTCCCCGTATTCTTCGACCATGACCACATTATCAAATACAAAAAATATATTTAGGCGCTAACTAAATGTTTCGAACACTTTATAGTTATACCTAAAATTCTTCGATCATCAAGAGGTCGCAGTTTCGGTGTGATTTTGTATCGTGTTGATTTTGTTCTCTTTGCCTTGCTCCACTATTGGCGATGGGTCGAACTCGTCTGCGCGCGAGCAAGCCTCCAGCACGAACTTATTGAATAGTTCCGGTTTATCTAGGTACACGTGGTGGCCTGCGCCGTTTATCACCTGGAAATAATAATAACTAATATACGGGAGCTGCATACGTCTAGACGTCGCAGCGGACAACGAACTACTGACTAGCGCAGATATTAATAGTTGCTCTATCTCGCTCGCACATCACCCGTCCCGCCACACACTGTGCTATAACACTGCACTAGCAGTACAACTTGTTAATATTTGTACTTAAGGTTACCGTTTCCAAAATAAATCCGTTCACATTAGCACTCGACAGTACTACTCGCATATTTGATGAAAATGACGTAATTGTAATTTTATGAAAATTGAATTTAGTATGTCAAAACACCTGTAACAAGGGTCTACGTACATTTGGAGGAATATCACGTATTGAATCTCTACTATATATTTAATATAATCCAATCAATAATTGAAGACATGAGTGGATGAAGGTGATAAGTCTAATAATTCCAATTCTGAGTAAATCGAGATAAAAGTTTTACTTTTATTTGAAACTGAGCTGAACTTTACACCTTTAGCAACGTTTTATTTCTTAAATACGCCTTATATCTATGGTCTAAGGTCTGTAGTCATTTGGTATCGACTTATAACATTCATCTACGCAAAAAAAGCAAAAAACCGAATATGCGACATATCACCTTCATCCACTCACGTCTTCAATTGCTTCCAAATTAATTAAAAATCTCAAAGAGAAACATTGATAGCTCTCTTCTAAAAATGCAAAACCTGTAATCACGTCAATATTCTACCAAATCAGCGTACTCACTGCCATCTGAAATATTATTTAACCTTCTACCTCTTGTTACTACAAATATATAAATAACAACAGGATGTTTCCGCGACTTCGTTCACGCTTGACTTTAATCCCCGGGATAAAAAATAATTATTTATTACATAAAATTTGCTATCCACCAGCAAAAACCACATCGAAATCGGCCCAGTGGTTTTTACGTGAATCCCAAGCAAACAGACAAGAAATCTAAAAAAATGCATCATATTCAGAAAGTTACATCATAGTAATGGAATGTATGTGCCCTGATTTTGAAAATTTAATTTAAATAACAAAGTAAAATATTTATTCATTCAATGATAAAAATTAATCACAATATTTACTGGCTTTGAAACTCTGAGAGTGGACGTAAGAGGTTACTTGATCAATCCAACTGACCTGCACATAAGTTTTGGACCCCTGCCTGTATTCCGAGAGCACCTGCCCAGTGCTGTTATCGACCCATGACCTTGACCCGTACAACACCGTGATGGGCACAGCCGGGTGCAGCTGCTCCAGCCGCTTCACCATAGGATTCTTCGCCCAACCAATGCCTGTCATCATACTGTGGAAGGCACTTTCACCACTGAAATAGAAAGTAAGAACTAACTACCTGTGTATTTGATGGAAACCTGAACAGAGAATGAATGAAAACTCTTTTTAGTTCATAAGAACTAAACAATTTGAGTTTTTTTAATGCATTTATGGCTTGGCAACTAGGCCTTTGAACCAGATCTTAGTTTATATAATATAATTTCTACATTTTCTTAAGCCATGTACAGCACAGCTGAACTGTAGGTTATCAACTAAAGCCCTTCAACGGAGTTCTTGTGACAACTTAAAAGGCCACATTTGACTCAGTTCACATTTCTAACAAAAACACATAATTACTACTCAAAAACTATCAATATCCTACAACTATGTTCATTACATCGCTACAACTAAATGGCGCTCCGTTGTTCGTGCCTGGCTTAAAGGCCTAGTTGCCAAGCCATAAATATTAAAAAAAAAAATGTTGTTCGTGCCTACCCCGCAAGGGACCTGGCGTGAAGTTATGTATGTATTGTTCATTTTTTAGTAATTTTACGCATTTTTAGAAAATAAAACTGCACAGCACAATATCTCCTTTCAGTTCACGCTAAAAACTTCCAAAACAAGTATAGTGTACAGTGAAAACAATAGAGATGAATAGTCATTGCAAAAACCAGCTAGACAGCGGTTATTCACAACATAGCCATGGCTATATTGTTCATCAACTCTAGTTGGCTAATGGTTGCCAATAAAACCGACAACTTTATTTTTCGTTTTTTTTTTATAACTGGAGTACAGCAGAGAGGCTGACGGCCTACCTGATGGAAAGCGCTTACCGTCGCCTATGGACGTTTGCAACACCAGAGATGTTACCAACGCGCTGCCAGCCTCAAAGAAATTTTATGAGACTCTTTTTGAAAATCTCCATATCGTAGTGCTGTGTTTAAGAGAAACTTTGTACAAAACCGTTGCGTATATGAACGAAGCTGCTCGACGAATATATTTTTTTAACAATTTTTTTGTGTAATACTGGATTTGTTTTCGTAAAAAAAAAATCGCTTTTGGTTACAAATGTTTATGTCTCACTGTTTTCAATGTGATTTAAACTACAGAGCATATATACCAGAAAATATACCACTCACCTTGGATTCTGTGAGTTGCATTGATAGATATATTCAGGTATAACCCTCTCCGCATCCGGTACATAATTCAAATACTTTCTAGATATGTCAGGTCTGGTTTTGCTGACCAGCCACTTTCCAGCAGGGCCTGCTGCTCTCACTGCCCATAGGGGATTTAAGGGTTGGACGGCTGTGGCTATGGCTCGGACCCATAGGGGAAGCGGTTGCTTGTCCGTGTTGACTGGCCGTTCTGCAAAACCCCATGGATCAGCCAAGATCAAGTGTCTCACTCTGGAAGGAAGTAGAAAGAGGGTTTATTATACAATTCATTTATTCTATAACGGGTCATATATAAAAAATGTTGTAAAATATCTATTAGGAGTTAAAAAGAAATCTTTCCCTTAGTTTGCCGTTTGACATTCCTTCACAGAAATTGATTTTTAAAAGCTACACTACGATTTGGTATAATAAATAATACAGGTGTAATTCAAAATCAGCCAATTCGGTTGCATGCGATTTTTAAAAACATAAGCGGTATATTAGTTTTCGACAATATCGGTCTCGACTCTACTCTGAATGCTTTTCTCTACTTAGCATAGTTTAGATTCTAAACTATTTCCCAAATAAAAACCCAAGTTCTAAACTTTAGAATTCGGGTTTGAAGACCCACTTGAAAAATTCACCTGTATATAATAACTAGTGGCTTGTCGCGGGTTCGCACAGGCGGACATTTGTGTTTTAAACATTTTGATAAACAGAGTAAATATCTGTATTATTTATTCTTTATTTAAAAAAAAAATCATTTTATGGCAAATTTTTTACATCTTAGGGATCCTAATTTTTTATCCAGTAATAATAGCCTATGTTACTCATGGATAATGTAGCATTCTAATAGTGAAAGAATTTTTGAAATCAGTCCAATGGTTTTTGATTTCATTTGTTACAAACATACAAAAATATAAATCTTTATAATATTAGTAGATTGAAAACTTGCTAACCTTTCAGGGTACTTCATAGCATACGCAGTAGCAATGTATCCGCCTAAACTATGCCCTAGCAGAATGAACTGGCCAATGTTCACCTCTCTTCTCCACTCTTCGACGGACTCCACCCATTGCGCTTCCGCCTTAAGACTATCTGAAGCAAACTTTGGACGGGAACTACGACCAAAACCTAATAAAAAACACACATTAATTAACTAAGATTCTCCATTATGCCTCGGCATCATACGCATTAATAAAGAGATTACGCAGATGCAACCAAGGTTTTAATGTGTTATTTGAGATGCAACATCGTTAATTGCGTTAAACATTAATCGCGTTATTTTTGGCGCTATAATTAAGACTCATTAGGACATAATCACAAGCACAAGGCCAGATTGAAAAATCAACCAAATTCCAATGCGGTTTTCAAATGTCAAGCATGGAAGTTATTCTAATTCTTAATAACACTAAAAAAGGGGATGGGATAGGAGGAGGTAGAAATGGGTCATCGAAACTCTCACTCATCGTATGAAACACGATTAGTTCTAGGCTAAGCGTTTCACGCCTATATTCTGTAAGAGCGTGGTATCACACCGATCGAGTCGGCCCTAAGAGCTGTAACCAATCAATTATTCAAGCATGACTCTACCACGATTAAAATATATAGCAGTATTTTAGAAATTATTTAAAAAGTCTAACCTAGCAGGTCGATGGCGTAAACTGGCCTCGTAGCCGCAAACGCGTCCAGGTTAGGACACCACAGCGCCAGTCCGGCGCCCATACCGTGCAGCATCACCAGAGGCGTCTTCGGCGATTCATCGTTTAGTGAAATCGTCCAGATCTTATCACTCTGACCAACCACGGAACCAATGTCCACGTAGAAACGTTTGTACGCTGTTTTCAAACCTGAAAAATTCAATCTTATTAGCCAACTCAAATCCTGGCTCGGAAACATACGCCACTTAGGCATTTTCTGACCTAATGTTTAATATTGTTACATGTGCTAACGATGAATGACAACATCGTGACAACAAACATTCATTAACAAAATAAATGTAATTAATTAGTAGGTACTGGTGGCTGAGATGGCAATTTTTTTTTAAAATTATACTCCTGACGGACATGACATGTTAGGATATTATTGTCTTATTGTGTTTGTCTTTTTCTTCTTGTAACTTATATCTATTATAAAGTTTTTATCGAGATATCGAAATTTTACCGTAATTATATTTTTTTTAATCGGAAGCTTCTGTAGCATATATTATATATGTATCATGTTATAAAAATCTACATGCTAACGTATACCTACTCTTTTTTCATGGCTGGCGAATTCCGATAACTTATCCGTTTATATTTAACACTAATACAGCAATAATATTATCAATATATCAAGGTCGTTCCGTATTCACTATTCGCAAGGGATCGTCGAAATGGTAGGGAAAGTCGTTTGTAATATCAAAATAAGAGCTTTTTACTAAACAAATATGAAAGTACGGTACTAAAAAATCAATTAAAAAAAAATATCTGTCTGTCTGGCGGCTGGACCGATTTTGACGAACTTTTACCGATAGATACCTGCTGTTATAAGCAATAACTTAGGCTACTTTAAAAATTAGGGTTTCGCGAAAAAAAATCCACGCAGACGACGTCGCGGGCACAGCTAGTATTGTTATAAAAAAAACGTCTATTGTTTCAACGCAATTAGAATAGCGTTTTTAGGGTTCCATAGCTCGGTAATAATTTAATAAGGAGATCTCTACTCCTTATGAAATTATCATGTCTTTCAGTCTCTCTAGCCGTGTCAGTGATTTTTCGTTTTGGCTGAAACTCAGTATATATATTTTTCGATGCCGAGGATGATCATAGGATATGTTTTATGCCGGTAAATGGAATAATTTATTCATAGAGATATTGGAAAATTTCCGGGGGGCAAAGCCGCGTGGAAAACCCTACTTTACCACATTTTATGTAATCTACACAAGCAAAAGAATAAATATATGGGAGTTATAATCCCCCATATTCATGATACATAGTTATTACAGGTATAGAAACTCATTCAAATATAGTATAAAAAAGTGATTTTTATAACATTTTGAATTCTATTATGAATAACACTTTTTAAACTGTAAGCATTTTATAAACCTTGTATAATAACGTAATAACGTTTTTAAGGTGATTTAAATTTATGTAAATGTATGTAAATTTCGTCGGGTCATTCATCCCTTTGTATGTCGCTAGACATTCCTAAATTAGCAATGCGCGTACGTTAAATGGGTCAACTCGATTTTTTCTATTACTCACAACACAACACGACTGTAATAGATTTACGTAACCATGTCACGAAATAAAAATTTAGTTGGATTTTGAGGCACTTGTAAAAATAAATAAATCTGGATACATTTATAAAGTATGTTGGCGGGTTATGTTCATTGGTAATCCCGACGTGCAGGTTTCATCACGATAAAATTCAAAACCTATTAATTGATATTATTTTTCAAATGAATTCTTTTGATTTTTGCAGTAATAACTTCTTATGGGAGGGTAAACAGCTTCGTTACGTAACGCGTTACTCGTGCCAATCTGTCTAGATTCCCTTGCTCTCACGCATACGGCAGCAGTAGGTAGGCTGCTTCTCTCACTCTAACCCACAGCGCTAGCCGTATTTCGGTAATTCGATTAAATAATGATACAAAACAAAATTCTTATACATACATATCCAAGAATTGTAACTCAGAATAAAATATATTTTATAATCAATAAGAGATTTTATTAATAAAGAACCTTTCCTTCCATTATCATATGAATATACATAAAATTTAAGTTATAACCAAAGCTTTTCTCAAGTTAAACAATTTCAATATTAAACTTAGATTAGTTTAAGTTATCACTTCTGTCTGGCGTCCCGAGACGCACACTTTTTTTTATTATGTTACTATGCATTTGCTGTTGTATTGTGCGTGCTTAAATATGTATAGACTGTATTGAAATAGGATATAGCACCCAATGAGCTTCATCAATAGGTTTGAAATGACATATCGTTGATGGTCATGATATTTTTTGGGTGGTGATGTAAAATCCCTTTGAATGCAAGTGGTGAGTTTTAGAAAAGATTTAGATACATGTTATACGCTATTTCACGGCTGCGTCACATGGTGTGTTTTTTTTGAAACAATGAATTGACGACTTGGCACCGAAAGTCAATGCCCAGACAGATAAAAATCTATACATAGGTCAAAAGGGATAAAACGGTCAAAATAACAAAGGGCTATTGTAAAATATAATTATACTCTAGAAATCACGAAACTGACGTGTCGATAGACCAATCCAAATGATAAAGATAACAAAATAACAACTGGACATAATTGAATTTGATAACTCAACTTGATGTGACATTATTTTTATCCGTGCAGAAACGGAGAAAGAATACAACTTCCTACGGCCGAGCGGCCTGTCGTAAGAGGTGATAAAACATCCCACAACCAGATGGTAGGGTATTTGCCCGTCTGGATGGCTACCAACCCTGGTCTAGAGTATTTCGCCATAACAACCTTAGGTTGTGTTCCGGCATTAGTGGCCCGGTTCCAGTCTCCCATAAGAGAGCAATAGCGCATTTGTATCGCCTTTGGTGTTGCAAATATCTATAGGCGATGGCAACCGCTTTCCATCAAGTTGGCCGGGCGCTTGTCTACTGAATTCATGCAATAGACAAAAAATTAAGTACTATCATAATTTATTTAGGAAATATCACGATTGACATTTCCGGAAGAAAAGTGTTTAATTCAGATAAAGTTATTCTAACACAGTAAAAACCAATTCAAAAGTTTTTCTTAAAACTATTCAAACCCAGTAGCGGGACATTTTTTTAATTTATCGTCTAATATGCTTACAATCATATATATTAGAAACACATTTGACTGTGGCACAGAAACCTCATGGGTTTATTTGTGCCGCAGAGAGTCGTGTTGACAATATTGTTATATGAAAAATAGGAGCAGAGGTGAGCAATTGTTATCATCATTCAGTTCTGATTTGATAATATAATATAATATCAGCCCATAAATGTCCCATTGCTGGGCTCGGGCCTCCCTTTAAGGGGGAACGGACAGTATACCCGCCACGCTTGTCCAAGGCGGCTTGGCAGGTTTGACACATCGGTTATCTCGATGTGCAGGTTGCATCACGATGTTTTCCTTCACCGGTTTTAGCACGTGGTAATTGTAACAATATGCACATTAGATCAGAAAACTGACTAAGAGGTGCATGCGTTCCGGTCAGGATTGAACCCGCGCCCTTCGATTTAGGGGCGCGTGCGCTAACCATTACGCTACACGACACGACGACACGACGATTTGATAATAAAAGCGGAGAATCATCATTCTAGCATATGGTTCTCTTTTAGTTCTAAGTCTGCACATGTGAGCCTGATGACCCACTTTGGGAATCAATATAAAATCTATTCAGATTATATTTGATCGATTTATGGTTATGTTTGTACTTTGATTGCAGGTCCGCTGGGCGATCACATTTATGCAGTTATTTTTTTCCTATAGTACTGTTACGGGCTACAGGACTTAAATTAAAATGCCGTTGGAATTACTATGGAATTTATTAGAACTATACAAACACGTAGTAACTCATGTACAAACATAACTGACCACAACCAGTACAAACTGCACGATACAATTCACGCTCAAAGTCCGTCACTATAATATAGCTAATCAATGTACAAGTCTTGCTTGTATCATAATCGTCGCTTGGCTGCCTCACCCCTCCGTTCGGGCATTGTTTTATAGTAAACTGTACAGTACATCAATCGACCGCGTGGACTGAATTTTTCCAAGAAAACTTAATCTGCACACCTGCTTAATTATTCCTGCGAACGGCCATAAGCCAATACAATAACAATAGGTTATTGTCTAATTGCAAATTTTAAATACAAAGTAAACAAAAGCCAAATGCGTGTAAGGTAATAACCAGGTGTGCATCCACTTTGTTGGCATGTAACAGTACTATTTATCTTCTTTGTAATATAAAAATGTGTTCTATATTTCGTTCATTTACTAAAATACATTATTTGAAATAAGAAATCGCTTACATGATAATATTTGTTTTTCAATGTTACGTAGCATTGCATCCGACTGACGCGTCCAGCTGAACCAGCCACCGGTCCAACTGAAAAGGAAAATAAAACCATTAACATCTAATCTCATGGATAATAAAAAAAACACTGGGACAAAGTTGTTTATACACTTTTTCTTATGAATGTTATCCAACGTAACAATTTACTGCTTTTAACTACCGACCCTAGAAGATAAATACTAAGAATGACAATCGCGTAGTTTAAAGCTGAAATTTTAAAACACCCGCGTACTTCTAGTCGTTACAAGACGCCCTTGCTATAAGAACCTACAGTTGTGTTCCCGCATTAAAGCCAGGTTCCAGTTTCCCCTAAGAGAGTAGCAGCGCATTTGAAGTACCTTTGGTGTTTGAAATGTCCATAGGTGATGGTAACCGCTTTCTACCAGGTGGACCGTCTGCCTGTCTGTTGAACTCATACAACAAATAAATAAAAAACAAGTGGCATTAGCGCTAAACGAATACGAGTAGAATGAAGTTGTATAAGAATGAAATGTGATGTGAATTTAAAATGCCGTTGGAATTATTACACACACGTAATTCACAGTTCTTACAAATAAAATCGAATACAACACGTCCAGACCGTAAAGCAGAAAATAGTAATACATACAACGCGCAAAGTCCGTCATGTCGTCAAATATGAAATTCTCTTTCGACCCATCTTCACCGTTTCTTGGAATACTCAAATTGTAAGCTCGGCTTTTAAGAATATGCAATGAAATGCAAACAATAGAAGAAAGGTTTTATGACGCCTTACTGGCACCTCCCAGTAAGGCGTTATAAATCCATTTCTGGGTCTATCCATAAATAAAGGAGTACATAAAAACGGAGACACCAAAGGTCGTTTAAAAATGTGATTCGAGCCAAAAAAAGTTTTATTTCTATGACTACAATATAACATACAAGAAATACAACTGGACAAATTTGCATGCAATGCACAAGGAACACTCGAGGAAATTATATTTTGTTAATAAAGCAAAACAATCCAGTCAAGCAGAGTAAATATGAGACTTTCAGTGAGTTACGTGTCAGTCATATGCTTTTGAGACGCTTGGACCGTGAGCTGCTAAGGCCTCGAGCGTCTATAAAGAGCTATTAAAACGCCTCAAGGATTATATAAACCATCCGACGTAGCGCCTACCACAGTGTAGGGTGCAAAGAGGTAACACAGCTAGCCTTGTGGGCTCTTTACCCATGGAAGACTATGACCTAGGCTCAGTGTCTTACATATAGTAGCAAGTGATTGTCGATAGAATACTATACAATTAATATATAATTTACTTTTTCTTAAACTGAAGTTTATTTTTTAAATAGTATTGATTTATAGTAAGTAATACATAGACAATTATATTTAAAAAAAAAACAACAAGAATTATTTTATTTATAAGTATGTATGTCGATCATGTATATAATTATTTAGTAAGTAATCATTTTCAAGTATACCTAATCTATTTTGGACATCTTATCATTTTAGAACAGTAGTAGGGTAAAATTCAGAATGATTAGTGTCTTTAAAATATTTGTAATATAGTTTTTCGACCGTGTTCATTAAAACCTTGGAATCCATGACTCATACTACACTTAAAAAGTTGCCGAATCATAGCTACATAGCCTTTTTTAGACATAATTGTGTATAGCAATTAGAGACTGGGATTAGTATTGCATTCATATTTTGTATTCATAATATTTTACATCTTTACCTTTGAAAAAGGCTTAGATAGGTGTTCTTTGGTAACTGAAAACGAATATAGACTACTTATATGCTGCAAAATGCAAGAATGTATCATTGTAATAAAAATTTTGTCAGCAATTCGGTGATACGTGGCATCAATATATAAATGTATTTATTTAAAAAAGGATTCTGACAAAGTGTTGTCACTTTCATTTCAGTTAAATGCTTTTGCACTACAACAATATCTCACAATAAAAATACATTGATTAGTAAACATTTAAATGCATGTGAAAATATAGATGGACTATGGACATTTTGTTAGTAACATTTCAACTACGCCACAAAAGAAGACAGTCAGCAAAATAAAATAACTAAATTTATATAATAACACTAAGCACAGTCATAAAGTTTGTACAGTAAAGCTGATAATAAGCCCAAGTATGTATCAAATGTTTAAACTGTTATCTTACTTCCATAAAATTGTTATAATACTTCCAACCCATGTTTTGCTGACTACACTGAAATATTAAAGGAAATTTTATAATACTTCAGTTCCTATTTTTACAAAATACCAAATTAAATCAAAACCTTACTCTAACTCTTCATTTGTAAGAAACATGGAGATAAATGATGTTCATATAAGTGCTACATGGTACATGTTTCACCTTATAAAAGCATACAAATTCTTTGTTCATATTTTATGCTTAAATGAGCAAATGATTTAATTAATTATTATTAATTAATAATACTTACAAATTTCAATTTAAATATAGTTTTTTTAGTCATTATACTTATTGTAGAAGCTAGACTGCTACAAAGTTAAAATTATAAATACAATTTTTACAACAATTTTATCCATTAAAAAATTGTCTATTAATCATTAGTTGCTAACTGCAAGTGGCCTAACTATATATTTGCATACAAAATATCCGAGTGAAATATAAAAAAAGGTAGAATTTAGTAATAAACCTGTTTAGATGGCCATGAAAAAAACAAGTATTTTCAAAAATTAATATATGACATTATGAGTCAGTTATATAACTGTTAATAGTATATAGTTTAATTTTATTAGTGTTATACATATATAATAGGGTTTCTTTTAATCTAGTTTAACTTAGCAGTCCAATTTAACAAGTAATATTGAAAAAAACCAGCCTATATGTATTAACTAATTATAGATATTATGGATTAGACGCTATATAAAAAGCAGTTTTCATTTAAATATTGACATATATTTTTTTAACTTACAGACAGACTATTTAATTTTTTGATATAGATAGATAATTCCTACATAAAGAACCACCAAATTCCCTGCATAAGCTTTTCCTCACTAAACAGAAAATCAGTTAATCATCAAAAACAAATGCAAGCTTCTTGGTTATAATCTGAAATAACACAGAAAACTGTACAAGGCTAAAATAAAACCACTGCATGCAAGAAACAATAAGAAAACTAATTTGAACTTGCTTGTCGAACACCATTTATGTTGCTCAAGACTTATCTGAAAATTTTAACAAATTGTAAGTTTGGGCAAAGTAATTATAATCTTTGCCAAAATTAATGAACACTCTATATTACCTGCAATGAAACCACAGATTAAATTATCTATACATATAATAAAACTGTAGAGGTTCAATTTTTGTAGAATGAAAAAAAATGATAAAAACCGTGTCAGGAGGATGTAAAAAGTGAAATAGAACTAATTTAGTTTTTTCAAATTTCTTGTTTCTCTGTTTGTACCAACTAATCTCCAAAACAACCGGAGCGATTTAAATGAAATTTTGAATGGTGGTAGCTTATATCCCTGGTCAACCTATAGGATACTTTTGATCCCGAAAAATGAAAGAATTCCCGTGGGACAGTTAAAAAACCGCACCACACGGGCAGAAGCTAGTTTTGTATAAAAAACCATATTGTGGGCTTCATAGCATACAGACGTATACAAAAAAAAAGTTTTTTTAATAAAAACTATGCATGTTACAGTTTAGAAAGCCTTACCAGTGTGCCAGTGGTAGGTATCTAAAAAGAAGGCTATTCCAAATTTCAGCCTTATACAATGAACTATTTTTGTTTTATCCACAATTTTGTCTCTTGTGTAAAACTGCACTTTTGTCTGTATGCCCATTTGTTATGAAGCCCTCAATACATTTTACAACCATTTGACATCACCAAGACAAATTTAGATCAAATGCACTTATATAGCTACTTCTATCATGGAAACTGGCAATCTAAGTGCATTCGGATAGCAGCATCATTATAATCTATGTAAACTAGGGTCAGGCACAATTTTTACAAGTCTACTAGAAACTTTTTATAAAACAAAATGGTGTCTAATATCTTTAATGTTGAAAATTTATTTAAAACTGGTTGATATAAGTAAACTCATAGAAGTGTTAAACCATTATCTGTCACCATTAATATGATGTTATTATAATGCAGTGCATTCATTGGCTGAAAAAACTAGTGTAAAATAAATTTGGTATTAATTATATCAAGTTTATTTCTTCAATTTAAACATTATGTATTTATTTCAAAAAAGTCTATACATGTAAGTTGCCGGGGCTTCCCAGAAAGTAATCAAATGATACTTGTATTGGGAAACCTCGCTCTTCCTATGTTACATTATTTTTTAAGACTATTAGTGTGCATGTGTGTGTGTATATGTGTGTGTGTGTTAGTTTAAATAGAACACAAATCCCTACTAATTACTACTACACTAAGCATGTATCATATTCAGGCTAATATAAGCAAGATGTTTTCCACTTCATCATAATTAAGGGTAAGGAGCCATTCGGTCAGATTTTTCTTACACTCGTATAGTCGCATTGGGTAAATGTCAAGAATGCGATTTATTTTATTATAAACACGGGGGGGCTCGAGCTACATATTGCCGACTAGCAAAGACTGAACGTGCGGAATATGTAGAGGCAACTATGTCATACCGTCTTTTCCTAAGTTTTTCACGGTCGAAAGGTAACCCTTTGTGGTATCTAAGTGTCATGTGTAAGATATAGAGTTTCCTGACGGAGAGAAGCTTAGAAATTGCATACAGGGATTCAGTAGAAAATCTATATGGCTTACAGAGCATAACTTTAAGCAAGGATCTTTGTGCCCGTTCTAGGTCTATAAAGTATGACTGAGCTGCACCCCCCCACACAGATATACAATATATGATTACAGATTGGGCTAGTGCAATGTATATTTTATTCAGTAGCTCAGTACTCATAATGTGTCTCAGAGATTTGAAAACCCATATTAGCTTCCTTACCCTCCCTATGGTCAGTTCAAGGTGTGGGTACCAGCTTAACTTTTGGTCCACAATAATTCCAAGGTACTTAACAGAGCTAGCTTTCTGAATAGTCGGGCAGCCGTAAGTACAACTGAAAGGAGTATAACCGGAATGAATTTTAATTTCAAAATCTGGCAAGGGTTGTGAATTTAAGTATGGCACAAAACATACATAATTAGTTTTTTGGGTGTTTAACGTGAGAAGATTATGTTCAATATTATGCATTTATATGGTTCAATTATATTTTAATGGATAAAATATTAATCAATACTGTCTCATGCACATCACAAGAGAGAGGGAAGCCAGATAAAATAGTAGTTAACTTCATGAGAAATGATATGGGAATCAATTTTCTAATAAATAAAGGATACTGAAAACTGCAAAGTGGAGAACAAAGTAGGAACAGACTCAGACTTTTGAATTGAAGTGAGATTTAATACTAAGATGTTAATTTCATTAATATTTAAGATAATAACTTCATTAAGTACAATAATAATATTTATAATTACAATCTCATAAGAGGCAAATTAAGTTTTAGGTACTGTTATTATTCTTGGTCTCATAGGCAGATTTTTATTATTAGAAAATAATAACAATATTTTTTAAACCAATTTCTGTTATAGTTACTATGTATTATAGACTTTAATGTTCTAGTTTTTGAGCTGGTATTTTCTTAGTTATGTTACAAATAATGATACTTATAGGAAATTCCCAAAATTAAAAAGAAATGTTCTTATTAATCCCTTAGAAGGAAGAATTTATAAACTAAATGCAAGATACCTAGGTATTTATATGACTTATAATGTTAAGTAAAGAGGCATTTAGATATGGTAAGTTAGAAATCATAAAATATTATAAAGCATTGTAAGATAATGCAGGGCTTAATGTTATTATACCAATTAATTTATATATATATATATATATATATATATATATATATATATATATATATATATATATATATATATATATATATATATATATATATATATATATATATATATAAATGTTTCCAAACATGCATATTTCATAAATGAAATAAAACTATTTATTAATTACTGATGTAACGAAAATGAGTAAAAAGTTAGTAAGTTATTAAGCGAATATAATGACATAATTAACCAAATTTAGCATAATGCGGCATATCGATTACTGAAAGTGATAAAGCCGATAAGAAATTAGAAGTTTTAGACTACTTTCCCACAATAATTATAAATGAATAGTAGTAGTTAAATTAATGAAAATATTACCTTAAAAAACCAATAATGATACGATAAATGAAGGGCATGAGATATCGACTCCAAACAAAATACGCAACATGAAATCTTGGCATAACAGACGAAACACTGCAATGAATGAAACACCTACAAAATTGCAATAATTAAATGATATGTAATATTATTACTATACAAGCGAGTTTTAAAGCACCAGGATATCAATTTATAATAAATTGCGCAATAATTATCACAAAACTAATTTTTTGAAACCCCGAAAACATACCCGGAATCAGTGGTTTCAATATTTAGTTCACTACCCATTTGGCCACAGGTTGTTTTTCAATAAGCACATATCACGATCAACATAAATCCAGAAAAAATATAGTTAGATTCTCAAAACTTGTTCTATCTGTAATGCGTAAAAACAAAATGCCAAAAAAATAATAGGTTTGATTTTGACGCAAAAGAAAATTTCGCTTGTTTGGACGTCAATTTACCACTTTGACAAGGTACGTTCAAATTATTAATAAATGAAAACTATAGTGGGAGAAATTCTACCAAAATAAACCAAAAGATAAAAAGTATTAGGCAGCACTAACATGGATAATATTTTAGCTAGTTTGAAAAAAACCTCTAGTAAAATATAGTAAAGGATTATTAATTAAACTTTGGGTAACAAGTAAAGCTAGAACCAAAGGCATTGGAGCCAACATTAACATCAAGAATAGAATAGAAGTACCTATGGTCTAGCCATCGAAAGTTGAATCTGGAATTATTTGCAAACTTTTTACATGGCAACTCTAACACGAATGTCAACGTCAATTTTGACAAACAAGATGGCGGTTTTCGCTTGATTGCGAGTGGATTTGCCTGTGTCGATACTTTGGCGGATCCCATCTTCCGGACACAGCCTTGTCAGCCGGGGCTGCTGCTACACACCAGGTCCTAAAATGTTGCAAATATGTATCCATTGGTAGTGGGTACGTATTTCTGGCTTTTGGGTCGAGACTATCGTGCCGTGGAGCCTGAAGCTCATCATTTTGATCGTGACCTCTCAACGCGTCTAATTGAGGTCTCACGTGATCAAACGACCCACTGCTGGGCTTGCGTACCCCATTTTAATAGGGGAGCTAGAGACAATATATTCTCCACACTTTTCCCAAGGCAGATTGGCAGGTCTGACACATTGGTTATATTGACGTGCAGGATTCATCTCCCTCACTTCACTTTTTTGGTTTATGGCTCCAACGCACTTGGCATCGATTTTGCCCAGGATTCATCTCAGTTTCCCAGCACCGTCAATATATGACAATTATAACGATATGCACCTTAGGTCAGAAAGCTACCTAAGTGGTGTATGCTTTCCAACCATTAATCTACTACAGCTTTGTGTGACAATGAAAATGAAAGACATACGAAAATTTAAAGCATGGAGACAGTAACTCTTTGTTCTTGAATGTACTAATTTATAAAAACTTGTACTTACGTGTTTAATATGAATAGTATCATAATTGTTGGAGTCCACAGTAAACTCATGGGAGATGGCCTCCATCCAAATTTGATCTTCAACAGGTGGGCTAGGTGACAAAACTCCTCCACCAGTCATTGTACTCGCTCTTTTAAAAGGCAACTCAGATTTTAAATCTTTTACTATGGAACTATTGAAATCTGATTTTGATTATAGCGGATAAAACTAAGTTTTTACGGAATATTGCAGTTTATTTTTCAATACATGACTACTGATTCCCTGCTACCTACCAGAATTAAAAGTAGATAGTCTATATTCTATTGTAGGTCATTCTAGATTCGAGATATAACGATTAGTAATAAAAAGTATTCCAAATTTCATCAAAAGCCATTCAGTACTTTTGGCGTTAATGAGTAACAAAAACATCTCACAAAGTTTCATATTTATAATATAATTATTAGAAACTAGTATGAATTATCAATTGTCACTCATAAAATACAAAAATAAATAATTAAATAACTACCAAGTATCAAAATAAGTAAATCCAAATTTTTCATAGTAATTTTGATGTTGCCATACATATACTATTTAAATTTGCCGCTATTTTCCAGGTTCGACTTTCGTTGGCCAGACTATAACGCTCTCAATACAAAAAAAATGCTGTTGTTTACTTTCTGAACGCAAGTTGCAAGAAGTTTCATTTGCCAAGCCATAAATATATATATATATATATATATATATATATATATATATATATATATATATATATATATATATATATATATATATATAAAATAGAAGTTCCGATAGGGCTTCACCGATAATCTACCGGTAAATTTATAGTGGTAATATACAAAGGCGAGTTTAATCCTAAGTTTTCTTGTAGGAAACCTATGAGTCTAGAAGTCAAGAGTTATGTACACTTAAATATTTTATGACGACTTTGTAATATATAGTGTATATAAATAAGATACATACATGTCGAATGATTTCATATGCTGAACTATACCTAAAGAAAGGCATTCCAAATTTCAGCCCTATACAATCAACCAGTTTTGTTTTATTCACTTTTGGCCCTTGTGAAGAACTGCACGTTTGTCTGTACTCTGTACGCCCATTTGTTATGAAGCCCTCGATATATAATGTCAAATATGATATACCCGTAACTTCGTCCACGCTCGACTTAAAATTCCCGGAAACCAAGTACCGCAGCAATTAAAAAAGAATACAAGTTATCGTTTTATAGCCTTGATTATTCAAAAACTCTACACTCATCATCATTATTTAAGGGCAACAATAAAACAAACAATTTCTGATATAAAATTAAGTCATATAATAAACTTCGTCACCTTACACTATTTTTATTTATTGGCTTAAATGTGATCTCATCACATCACTAACAAGTGTACACTTATCAAAAATAGTTCTACATGGAGGAACATTACATATAAAATACACTTATAAAAAATACTGTAAAAATTGGTATACAATCACAGTTCAATAAATAAAAATCCCGCTGTCTCACGTTGGCGCGAAGACTTCATTCAAAAAAGGTTTATTAACTTAACGACCTGGCCACGGACCCGGACATGCGACAAGCGTCACAATGGCAAACAGGCAGACGGCCTTATATAATTGAAAGTAGTTACCTATACATACGCCTTTGGGATGGGATAAAGTGAATGGAATAGAGTAAACAGACAGGAGGAAGTGAGCCATCAGAACTCTCATTTATCGCATCTAAGAGCATGTTCCCACTTTGTCGTGACGACAGATAATCGTGTAGTTTTAAGTGTCGTGGACTTATATGTTTAAATGGAGGTGTTCACATATAGAATGACACGATTTACTGACGTCTACGACATTTTTTGTAGTGACGACAATTGTCATGACAGTGGGACCGGCTGGCATGACAGTCGTAAAACAATAAAAATCGTTACGACTAAATCGTGACGGCAAATCTACGTAACGAAAAGCGGACTGCCCGGTGAAACCGATAAAATGTCGCGATCCAACGGGAACAGCTAGATATGATAGTCGTCCAACGATAAATTAATCGTTACGACATAGTGGGAACGCGCCCAAACACGATTAACTCAAGGCCGAGAATTTCACGCCGATATTCTGTGAGAATATGGTACACACCGATCGAGCCAGCTCAAGAGCAGTAATCAAGGAATTATTCCAGCATGGCTCTACCTTTACTCGTAGCTGTCGCTTAGAGCGAGAGTTCGTGGCCAAGCCGTAATACATCAAATATGGTATAGGGCACCCTCAACCTCGTTGGAAAGACGTTCACCGGTATTTGCTAAATGACGAAAAGGAAGACCGGGATAACTTGAGGAGGCCTACATCTCTAGTGGACAAGACAGTTGGCTGACGACGAAAACTATGGAGGGTAGAGGTAAGGAGAACCATCTCAGTATATTAGTGTCCAGGGCAGCAATTTAAGATGGCGCCATAATAGCAAGTGGTAAGTATTTAAAAATAGTGCCACAATATTTAGAGTAGGATACTAGATTAAAGAAGGAACGAAAGACTTCCTCTTTGTCACCACCCATTTCACGAAAATGTAACTATTGCATTTATACATACATTTCAATACGAGAAGGTCTCGATAATTTTCCAAATTATAATTTTTATAATTTTCAACCCAGCACACTTCGTTTATAACTGCTAGATGATTCATATCGCGGGCTTCAAGCCAGAGGGGGGTATAAAAAAAATGCGTTTTTTTATTTTCGTCTATCATTTATATTTTTATCGATACACCACCTCTGTTTTTTTCTTAATAGTAGGTTAATTTAAAAAAAGAGCATTTCACGTAATCAAGGAAGTACTTTTGCAAATTTTCAGTTATAGAGATACATTGAAAAAAAACTTATTAAAATTTTTGTATCTCCTGGAAAGTTGGCTTTCACGCCCCTCTGGCTTGAAGCCCGCGATATCATTTCCTTTTCCTACACTAGCGCTATTTAAATGAGTTTTCGAGCCATAATTTGCTGTTTACAGGTGGACACTATTTCAACTGATCCCCCATACCAGATGGTCCTCCTTATCTCTACCTCCATAACGTAAACCTAAAATTTTGTAATTTAGAAAGTCATGATGCGAGTTATCAGACCATATTCAGATGGGAATAAATAATCATTGATATGCATGAGCGGCTTGATGTTACAATTATTGGGCACATGACACATTACAATAATACTTGACTAAGTAGAAAGAATGTATGATGAAAATGACTAAACAGACATACAATGCAAAAGTGGATGATACAGAAGTCGCGGAAGCACGACACACCTTCGTGATCAAATTGATCATGTATTAGCAGAGATGATGTCAGGAGCCTTAAGAACAGACGAGCGTGCATGACAAGAATAAACATCAAGAAGCAAGTGAGGTGTGTAAGAATAACCTGTATGGCGCTCTGTTGTTCGTGCCTACCCGCAAGGACCTGGCGTGAAGTTATGTATGTATTGACTAGCTAAGTAGACGAAGGCGTGTAATGTTGCACCTGTTACGCTCGTCATTTCTCTACCTTAGTTTCTTTGTCTCATATATAGGTCTCTTGTTGGTTATTGTTTGTTAAATTTTTTGCTCCTTTATTTATTTTTACTATCCTTATATATATTTATGTCTTGACATTTAAAAACGAAAATAATATTACAAAAACCAGTCATCGATTCATAAATTAGTATTAAAATTGATGCGAAGTTATGTTGGTATTTTTAGATTATTTTGCAATCGGTATCCGATACGGTCAACCTCGCATCTGAAATTCGTCTACTTGGCTTGGTCGAAAATTAGATTCCATGATTATTTTACGTAGACAATCATGTTCAAAAGTAAATCAACTGCGAATGTGATTCACACATCAGTAATCAAAAGTAATACTTGCAATTGTATAATAAATTGCCTATGTGTCACTGTCCCTTACACTGCGTACACGGCAGCGAGCGTGAAAGTTGCGAGGGAAGTGGGCAGCGCGAGTACGAAATCTTTATCCTATGTTTCCTCTGCGTGCTGTCGTGGAAGTGGCATAGTGCAAACGAGTGCTTTGAAATTTGCTTTCAAATTTGAAATTACGGGAAACTAACTAAACTGGCATAGCAACCTATTATTTTATTCAAAGCGTTAAAAAATCTTATTATTTTATTTTTTAGCCATACACTGATAATAACAATGTTATTGTATGTGTATAAAACAAACAATATTAAGACCGTTTAATATCTTGAATAAATTGACTGGATGACAATCATTGAATGGGTGACAATAATGCTATAGTCACACTATATACATTATTAATGATAGATACTGCTCCTCTCGTAGCTAGGTATTATTGTACAATATTTGTAAAAAAAAAATGTACAGAAGTCATAAGCATGTTATGCTTATATTTACAATACATTTACATATATACCCTGGTCCCTAATACGTATATATAAAAAAGCATATTTTGTTGTTTTTAACATTACATCAAAAAATAGTAATCAGCCATTTTCTGACATCGATATTCACTGATGATAATGCACCGCATTGGGGCATAAGATAATCCTTGAATCGAACGTTTATAACTTCACTTGACAAAAATAAAAGATACCGAGATACAATACAGAACGTTCACAACACACTTTGTATTGAACTGTTTCACTTTAATTAAATAATCTCTTAAATTAAATTAATTCATAAAAGTATGTGTTGCATTTATTTCAATGTAGGTATTACATAAAATTGATTAATAAAAGTTTTCTTTGTTATTTATTATACTTTAGATGATATTAGCATTCAGTTTGAAATTCAAATGTTTCGATTCTTAATTTGAATTTGGTCAAATGTATAAAGCCCCTTATCCGTTCTAAATTCGAATGTTAAATTGCTTACTTACTACGTTATTTATAATTAAAAGAAATAATACTTAAAAATAAGCGTAATCAAGACACAGCCACGGTTCCGACAGTGTTTGGCACTGTTTTAATAATACCATTTATTTTGATCTTCTGCAAGATCGCCACCTTCCTACGCTTCAGACTTCCTAAAGCTGTTTGTATAGAACTTTCTTGTTTTGAACTTCTCCCCTTTCTTGTTCTTTTTTTAAATCGTCTTCACCAAACTGCTTGTAGAATTCCGACTGGATTTGTTTACGATGTTCCATGTCACCTTGTTTTAAAATTGTTTTTGTTTGACCGTCAACTTCTGTACTCTTGTTGACATCATATGAATGCATATTCTCTAGGCTTCTATGCTTTGACAATCTCTTCGCTTGCTCCAGCTTGTTTTGTTTAAAGACTTCAGTATTTTCTTTTGTGTCTTCAGTTGTTTGCATGAGATCTTCTACACTGTGTTGCCTTAATATTGTAGCAGTTTGGACGGTTTCAGTGTCTTGTACAGACATTTCTTGTCTCCTTTCAGCAATGTGAGGTAATGGGTTATAGTTCTCAGCCTCAATACATGCCTCTACCACAAATTGATTGAACACTTCAGATCTGTCTAGATACACGTGGTGACTAGAGCCATCTATCGCCTGGAAAGGAAACAGTAATATATAAACATTAATTTATTTTAATGCTATTTTGTCCCTTCTTCACATCCTTGGCAATGTACTGATTACCATGTTTAGTGTTTATGCACTTCTAATAAAGAAGTTAAGTTCTATCCCGAAGATGGGATGGTTACTGCGGAATATGTATTTGAAGGAATGTTATTAAAATGCTACAAAAAGAAAATTGGGAATTTTGTATATAGAGGTTTCAGAGACCAAAGATAAACATATTTTCAATTTAAAATAATCTAGCAATCTGTCTGAGTTTATCTTGCACAGACTCAGATAGTGTTTAATGTGGCTCAATGACAATTTAATAAGCATTTTTATTTTAAACTAGCTATCCCGTCAGACGTCGTCCTGCCCGGAAAAGGTTCAATCGATATGCCGACAGCAGCGCCACCTACCAGGTCCAATTATGAGTCAACTCAGAAACCTTCTTTGGCTCATGCACAACAACTTTGCTAAAGATCATCACTTGATCAAATGTATAGTTCTCTATAAAAGACATACAGACAAAAATTCATTTTTATATATAAGATTTAAAAAAAATGGTACATTTATCCTCAAATCAAGATATAAAATTAAAGAAATAATTGGTATGTAACAATAATTAACATACCTTAACTTTAACATTTTTACAATTCTTCTCCCAATTGTGGAATATATCACCCGATGACTTATACACCCACGACTCAGTGCCATATATCAGTGTCACTGGCACTGCTGGGTTCAAGTTCTGGAGACGATGCCGCATAGGGTTCTTCGCCCAACCCAGTCCTGTCGTCAGAGTATAGAAGGCTACTTCTCCACTGCAAGAAAATTAATTATGGAACAATTATAAAATCATATATAATCAAATACAACATTTAACTTATTTGTATTGTATTCTACCCATAGTCCCACAAGACCATAAGTAGCATACTGAGCTCAGATCACCATCTTCTAAGGGTAGTGTCAGAAGGCTGGCTATGTTTCCTCGCTGGATCACCATACTGTTCTGTTGGCTGAGTTCACCAGCCTTCTGATCACTTGAAGAGTCAATGAGTCAAATTATTAGTTGCATATTATCGCCATATATTATATATGTATATAACTTATGTGTATATTTGTATATATAGTATAGTTATATATTTATTAATAAAATTGCAGTAATCATACAATAATTATGTATACCACCATCGCCACTTCCAATCGGAATATTCTTGCCACGGGTTGTCTGGGAGAGATCGCTTTTTAGCGATAAGACCGCCCTTTGTACCCTACTATAATAATACTATTTCATAAGTTTTTCTGTAATGGTGTACAAGTATTATCTATCCATCTATAATTATATTTGACACGTGTCACACACACACATAAACATGTGTCACATACATTAAGGGCCTACTTATAATAATATCGTTAAGAAAGGATTAGTCATCTCTTAAATAAAGACTCTTAAGCGCCCTAATCAATGGCTGTTTCAAATAAAACTTGCCATCTTGCCTCTTAGCAGTAACTTAAACTACGTCTCGACGTTGGTTATTTTTGACAGTTATTTACGAGTTACTTTACCACCACCTCTTATCCTTAACAGGAGTTTATAGTAAGATGTGTTATGTAATGTGTTACGTACATTAATACGTGTCACACACACAAACATGAGTGTGTCACTCATATAAACATGGATCACACACAAAAGGCATTGACAAGCATGTCATGATGGTAACTTGACAAGTGAAACTTAACTTTGCAATTTAATATGAATTCACAAAAGAATAATATTTGATTAACAGTTGAGATGTTCTCCATATTCATCTATCAGAAAATCTCAATTGTGGTAGAATAAGAATATTTTATAAATTATATAAATTTGGCAGAGGCCTATGTGGGAGGGAATCTTATACTAATAAATAAAGCTGAAGAGCTGTTTGTTTGCTTGAACGCGATAATCTCAGGAACTACTGATCTGATTTGAAAAATTATTTCAGTGTCAGATAGCCCATTTAATGAGGAAGGCTATTATCATCACGTTAAATAGGAGCGGAGCACCAATGAAGAATATTTCAAAATCTCGGGGGGTTAATTTTCTTTTTTTTACTATTCCACGCGGACATAGTCGCGAGCAGAAGCTAGTTATTCTATAAAGATTTTCTAATTTAATTTAAAAAATACAACTATTTACAACTAGGATATATCAAATGTAAGTAACCCAGCATAACTGCGATTTTTAGAATACCTTTCATATCAAAATAGGTTCAAGTGTTTAAGCTGAAGTACCTATCTCACTTTCTCATTCATTAACATTTATTCTGAAAACTAAATTCCAAACTAACCTTGGAGTTGCGGAATTGCACTGATAGATATACTCTGGTAAAACCTCATCAGCATCCGGGATATATACTTCATACTTCTTCCAAAGTCGGGCCTGGACTTCTGTACAAGCCACTTCCCAGCAGGTCCTGCAGCCCTTAAGGCACAGAGCGGGTTGGCCACTGACGCCAAAGCCCTGACCCACAAGGGGACTTTCTCAGCTGGGTGCTCTTTCTTGTCAGGGAAACCCCACGGGTCAGCTAAGATAAGATGCCGAACCCTGAAATCAAAGGCATTTATTTATGTTCAATCCATCTGATGGCCTCTGTGGTTGAGAGGGCTAAGCCTTTGCCGGCCCACCTCACTGCAATGCAGAGGCTCCGGGTTCGAGTCCTGGTATGGTAAATTTCGGAAAAGTATTTTCTCCGTTACTTACTATGGTAAAACATAATTATAAATAAAAAAATTAAGTTCCCCATCATTCCTGTGTATGGAAAAAAAATTACTCGAGGTCAAAGGTAGAAGAAATGAGTTTTTCGCGATATCCAGCAAAACGGTAAATTTTATCATAAAAGTACATCAGACAAAAATTGTATATCATAAAATTATCTAAATATATAACCACTCTAGAGATGTATATACGTGGCGTACTCATGTATATTATGACGATAACAAGTAACAACTCACAACTTTTTCAGCTTGTGATTTAATGCACCTTCGAATGTCTAGATTGACAGGACTAGGTATACTAGTTTTAATTCACTAGAGTCTAGACTATTAACAACATATTCGAAACAAATGGTATATTAAACAGAGCATGAAGATTTCACAAAGTTTTCATTTTTTGCAAAAGGGAATAGAACTCGTCCAAAGGTATTCATTACCTTTAAAAATGTTACGAATTTTTCACAAGTTCGCTGCATTTATTTATTGAATATGCTCTAATATATGTTATAGATCACAAAACAGCTGTATATCATTGTCATACAACTTATTGAATAACTGTCAAGATATCAGTACTCTCTGTTCGATAAAAAGCAATAAGATAATAACTGACGCATTTTGAAAAACACACATTCACAGTTACTAAGCAAAAATATACTAATGACTAAAAGCAAAGAGTATATTGAATATTTATACTGGTGTATTACTACTGCGTTCATTTAAAAAATGACGTAATCAATGCATGTCATTCCCCGAAGTACAAAGGTTTTCATAGATGTGACAATCGTGGGCGGTTTTCGTCATTTGTGTATAGAATCACAGGAAACCATTTAATCGCAAATACGTCATATCTGCAAAACTACTCCACGGATATTGTTCAAAACAATTTTTGTTGAAAGTTTTTTTTTGTTAATGCAGGGGAATGTCTTTTTTTACGACAGTCGCTCGAGCCATGGATACGGGAGGAGGTCAAATGCCGCCTGTACGAATGCGTGTGGAACTCTCGAGAAAACCGGACTTCATACCGGGGGATGGAAACATCAGGCCCGTGGGGTCCGTTGGAAAAGAATTTGTTTAAAGACATGGAAGAAACTCTTTAACACCACCCGTGATAGAAGGCTGGCTCATATTTTACACAACAAATAAGTATTGCCATACAGCGCGGCAATGCAGCCAGCCTTCTGGACACGCTCCCCGTTGGCAGTAATCTGCTACATAATATATTTTAGTTTCAATGTCTGTTTTTTTATTTTTTTTAAATTAATGCATTTAGTTATTATAATAATTGAGTTATTATTATTAGTTGTTCGTTTTCACCTTTCCGGATACTTCATGGTGTAAGCTGTCGAAAGAAACCCGCCCAAACTGTGACCAAGGAGTACGAATTGTTTGAGATCCATCCGTTTGCGCCACTCTTCGAGAGACTGCACCCATTGTTCTTCAGCTAACTGGGGATCTGTTGAAAACTTTGGTCGGGAACTTCTTGCAAATCCTGAAACGATATAAATTTACTTTGAATGTAATGTAGCTGTGCCCGCCACTGGGTCTGCGCGGAGACTTTATATTCATAACAACGTTCGTAATGTAATAAGCCCTACCACCTGGCTATGAGTATTTTTGTTGCCTCTTACGACAGGTCGCCCGGCCGCAAAATTAGTAATTTTTTCCGTTCCTGCACGGAGAAAATTGAGAATTCCGAAATGGGATAGGGAGAGAAAGATAAGTGAGCCATTGGAACTCTCACTCATCATACGAAACACGGTTAGCGATTCGATTAGTTAATAAACTGCCAATATTCTGTAGTATCACACCGATTGAGTTGGCCCTAAGAGCTGTAACCACGACAATATACTTTGAATATCTTGGCGTTGCGAATATATCCAAAGTATAATACCAATGCGATAGTGTCGAAAATCGTATTCGACTAAATCCGCAATATCTTCTCGATATCGTCGCGGCGGAACAACATTAGAAAAAACCTTAACATTTGTTTAGCGACTTTTTGCTTATTATCATTTACTAATAGACAGATTGGCGTGCCCGAACATTGGAATAGACAGAATACCCAAATCAGGCCAACTTATGATTGAGGCGATAGTGTCCGTTGATGTTGGCGAGACAATAATAGCAGAACTGGGCCCCAATATGGCTCTACTACTACCTAGCGTCTAGAGCAGGTATCTTAAAGTGGTTGTTATCGTTATGACTCCATGGGGTTGAAATCTGTTAAAATGAGGTCGTGTAACTTAGCACTGGCACCTCAGAAGTCATGTTACATTTGAATTGTTTTGACACCATGTTTTTTATACATTCTTCTGTCCTCTTATGTCTTAATTTTTTCAGTCGTGTATTACTTACATTATAGTATATTAATATTCTTGTGTGCTTATTTTAATAACAGATAATAGACCACTACCGATCCTAATTTTTCTACATGGTAGCAGAGCGTGGTTGGTCGTTTTTATAATTATATTTACGAAAACTGTGAATATATAATGATGACAACGTATTTGTAGATACGAAAGTTTGTGTGTGTTATTTGGAAGTAGAATGAGCGCTGAAAAAGTATTGTGGAGACTGAGATAACCAAAAACTGATACAAGGATGGCAGGTACGAGCAGTAGCATTCTAAATTTTGAGCAGTTAGATGGGTCGGCGAATTACTTTACGTGAAAAGTACAAATGGAGTTATTCCTTATAACAGAGGACTTATGGGAATAAGTAAATCAACCCCACCAGGTACGAATGCTACAGCATGTAAAGATATAGCATAGCTCGTGCCAAGATACTTTTAATGGTTACACCTAACTGTTTAATACACGTAAGAAAAACGAACTGCAAAAGAGTGCTGGAAGGCGTTACACATCATATTTGAGAATAAGGGTGTAAATAACAGATGCCGCCTCCTAGGTCATTTCGTTAGCCAAAAACTCTTAATTTCGATTCTCCGCTTGAGTACGTTACGGAGATAATGAGTATCACCGAAACACTTGGCGACATAGGCAAAGAGTTAGATGACGAGTTACTAGCAGCTCTCATGCTACTAGGTCTAAGAAACGAATATATGCCAATGAGGATGGCTATCAAAAATAGCAATAAACCTATTACTATGGACTATGTGAAGACCAAACTGTTGCAGTTACAAGACCCATAGAGGTTAAGACAGACAAAATTTTGTATTTGTTATACAAAAATGTTATTTTATTTTTATTTTGAGGGAATATACCGACTGTAGAGATAGATTCAGTTAAAGAAGTGATGGTCGACGAGGTCTAAAAATCAATCCCTATTAACACAAGTTCATAATTAATGAAACTTTCAAGGTACTTACTGTACAAGTTGTGATACGTGCACGAAAGTTTTTTGTTTCAAAAAATAATTACTTAAGTATTTTTACGTAATTTGTATTAATTGATATTTACTGAGTTTTATAGATATATAGCACTTTATTGCTCACCAAAAAAAGCTAAATACATTATTACAATACTTCTTGGCAAAAATCAGGCGGCCTTATCGCTAAAAGCGATCTCTTCCAGGCAACCTAGTTTTAAATAAATTCTTAACTAATCTGGCGATGTAGGTGGAACAGAAAAAGATAGGACTGTACAATTTTAATATACATACTTACGCTATTTTATAAATTTAACACATATACAAATATAATAGTAATATATATACGCATATACAAAACAATCTAGATAAATATATTTGTTAACATTATATGTGACAAGCACTTTATATTAGTTAACATATATTACAATAAATAAATAAGTCAATGTAATATATACTAGACATACTTATTTAAAGACAGATAGTACTTTCGAAGGGATTTCCGAAATGTAGATAATGTTTTGGCCTGTTGAGTTTTATGTCTATTTACTTTGTTAAATTTTGATGAGAAAATTATGTCAACCAACCGCAAAGTTTTTAAAGTGGTAAATATATTCAATACGAAAAATCTAGAGATGGGATCTTTAAAGTAATTTGACTATGTAGCTCTGAGGTATTCATTTTGGAAAAGAGGTCTCTGCCCAAAATAGTTTGGGAATCCCTGGTCTACAGCTTCTGAAAGAGCTTCCCTTTTTATCGAGTAATCGTCATCATAAGTAGTATTATTCTATTAAAGTATTTTACGTTCATCAGGGACAAACACATTTATTACTATCTGTTAACTATTACAAGTAGTCATCGAACTACGTAATTTTATTGAATAATACCTAAACGATATCATAACCGGATTTAAAATGCCTTAAATAAAATCGCTGTTTTATCAACAATTCAAAGAAAACTGCATTTTTCGTTTGCGATAAGATTCTCTGTTAATCCATAAAATATATATAAATACGTACATATCTATATCGATATTATAAACTAGCTGATGCCCGCGAGTTACTCCGCGTGGTGCGGATTTTTAACTATCCCATGGGAACACTTCAATTTTTCGGGATCAAAAGTATGCTATACCAGGGATATAAGCTACCACCATACAAAATTTCATTTAAATCGATCCAGTCGTTTCGGATATTAGCCGGTACAAACAGACACACAAAAAAAAATTGAAAGAAATCTAAATTAGAGTTCTATTTCACTTCTTACATCCCCCTGACTCGGTTTTTATCATTTTTTTTCATTGAAATTCGACCTCTATAATTACAATTTTATTATATGTATATAGAAGTCTTAACATGCTGTATCTGTACATAACAACTGAGAAAGACTATAAAAATGACGGACACGATGCATTTTTTTAGTATTCTTGTCTTTCTTGACACACTTTTATCATCAGACAAAACATGAAAGCGTCATAGTTTTCGTGTACTGAGTACTGTACTGTACTGAGTACTGGGTGTACTGAGTTAAGAAGTCATAATTCTAGTCCTAGTGTTCCATCTAGGATATAGTTATTGATAGTTTCACGCAGATGTAGCGATGGGTTTAATACCGTTACGAGCTACAGGACTCGAATTAAAATACCGTTGGAATTGCTATAGAATTTATTAAAACTATACCAACACGCATAAGATAGCTAGACACAAACTACAAAAATAACTAAACACTACAAGTACAAATTGCACGATTCAATAACACGCGCAAAGTCCGTCACTATATCGCTCATCCTAATCCTCGCTTGACTGCCCCACACCTCAGTTCGGGCATTTTTTTATACTATCAAATACAAAAGTCGACCGCGTGGACTGGGGTTTCCGAAAAACCGTAATCTACACACCTGGTTAATTATTCCTGCAAACGGCCAGCAAAGTCGAAAACAATAACAATAGGCTATTGTCTAATTGCAAATGTTAAGCACGAAGTAAACAATAGTACTCCGATTGCGGGAAGGGTAATAAACCAGGTGCGCATTTCTTTGTCGGTATGTAACAATACGTTGTTTTTGATGCGATATTGCTATTAATCATTAATGGTGTTAAATATTGACAGATAACTTAGGTATGTATATACACACACCAATGCGGCTATGCGTGAACGGTATTCTTTTAAACGCTATGAGTAAGATGCATTTGGCTATAGTCAATAACTATAATGCAATTCCAAGTGTAGCACAAGCATGAAAGTAAATAATAATGACTATGGCCGCAAATATATTTTTTAAGATTCCATAGTTGAATGATAAAATTCACTTCCTTATGCGTGGACTGACTTTAAGACTGTTTTTCGAATTTTTAGCAGGAACTGAAAGGGGGCGTTGTGCTGTGCAGCTTTATTTTTTAAAAATGTGTAAAATTACTCTAAAATGAATAATAGTTGTAGGATATTGATAGTTTTTGAGTACTAATTATGTGTTTTTGATAGAAATGTGAACTGTATAGCCAAATGTGGACATTTGAGTTTTCACAAGAACTCCGTTGAATCGTGTCAATTGTAGCCTACAATACAACTGCGCCTGGCTTAGAGACCTAGTTGCCATGCCATAAACTTAAAAAAACTTTTTTATTTTTTATTTTATTTTATGACATGAGTTCAGCAGACATGCTGACGGCCCACCTGATGGAAGGTGGTAATAAGGCATTTGTAAAACTAAAGGCGCTACCAATTTGTTGCCGCTCTCTATAGGGAGACTGGGACCTGACCACTAACGCCGGAACACAACTAAAGGTTGTCTATGGCGCCATACTCTAGACTAGAGACGGTAACCATTCAGATGGGTAAGTCCCCTACCACCTGGGTGTGGTTTTTTGTCGCGTCTTATGACAGGCCGCCCGGCCTATATATTCTTTCTCTGTTCCTGTGCGGAAAATTAATTACACAAGACATTTTTTGCAATGGCTATATTATACTATGATAGAGAAGTGAATAAATAAGTCTCACCTAATAAATCTATGGCATAAACAGGTCTCGACGCAGCGATTGCATCGAAATTGGTGCAGTAGAACGCCAGACCAGCCCCCATACCATGAATCATAACGATAGGTATGTTCGTCGATTTTGTGTTCATGAATATCGTCCATATTTTGTCATGCCTGCCCACCACATGGCCTATATCCACGTACGCGCCCTCATATGGAGTTTTCACACCTGTAAAGAAAGTATAAAGACAATCAACATCGAAAAAAGATAAGTCTGATTTCATAGATTTAAGTTTTTTTTAATCGTCTGTTATAACTCGGCATAGATTTATGCTGATAACACCGACATATAACCAACGGTTAAAATAAAATAATCACTGTTTATGACTTTAAGCGATTGTTTTATTTTAACCATCGGTTAAAAGTCGGTGCACACTAGCTTAATTCTAACAACAAATACATTGCACCTGGATTCTGTGGAGACTCATTTCTCTCTGATCCTAAGGACTACTATAAGAGTGGTAATTATACTTTTTTTAACCAGGGGAAATCCGATTGAGGACCAACGGCCGGTGTGGGAGATTCACCTCATCGGGATGACACTCTAGTTATCCGCGCAGGAATGCTATTGCCACGCCACGGCCGATCCTCGAACGTCCCTTGTGTGGGCTGTAGACTCACTCGACCATTCAGCAGCCCGGCCACCGCGGGCTGGCCCCTCCATTGTTAGCCGGAGAGCTGGATTTCTCCAGCTACTTCCGGTGAACTCCGGTCTCACCATGAAGTAAGAGGAGGCGCACGTATGGTTAAGCGTCTCTCTTCACCGGTCTTGTGGCAATTCGGGTTCTATTTCTGGTATGGTAAATTTCGGAAATATATTTTCCTCGTTATTTACCAGTCTTAGTGTCTCGGATCGGCCACACAGTGGTCCGTTGTATATGTTGTATTGTAAAACTGGTTTTCTAACCAGCCACAGCCTAAGCGTAATAAGGCGCAGATATTAAATAGCATAAGACCTACAGACTACAATGGTGATTTGTCGTATAATTGATTAATATGGCAAGGACGGATGGCAATTAAACCTAATGATGCGGGGGAAGCCATCAATTCCAATAGCACTTGAGTAAATCAAAAGGTCAAAGTATAAAAATCCAATTGTATTGTTTAATTTACTAATTCAGTACGTATAGAAGTTATGATTATTGACGCATACAGTGTACAGATACGAAAATCAATATTTTTGCACCATAGTTCCATAATAAGCCTTTCCTTTATCTATAGCTGTGAAGTACCCGTTACAGTAAAACAAACAGTTCGTATTTCATACTGATACATGAATATAAAGGTATAGCTGAATTTTACTGGCACCGAACTCTACGTAGAATTGAAGACATGAGTGGATGAAGGTGGTAAGTAGGGTTGCCAGATTTTTTTCAGCTTATAAGGGGCAAATGTTTAAATAGGCAAAAAATACGGGAATTTAGTGTTTTACGCGGGACAAATAAAAAACAAAATTATATAGTGACATTCTTTGTTTTTTTTTTCTGATAAAATGTTCATTGCTACTATTGAAAGTAGTGTGAACATTTTGAAAATATGTTATAGGACATTTTATTTTCAATTATTAACAATTAAAGTGTATAATTAAACCATAAATTCTCTCGAACTTTCTTAACCCGAGTTTATGTGTATGTGAAGTTGCGAACATTGCGTGCGTGAGTATTTTTGTCTCGCGTAGATCGATCGATTTAATAATAAAAAACGAAGCAAGGTTCGAATACGGGACAGAGTCAGTCCCGCCGGGACATTTTAAACTATGACTAAAATACGGTACGTCCCGGGAAATACGGGACGTCTGGCAACCCTAGTGGTAAGTCGCATAATTCCAATTCTGAGTAAATCGAGATAAAAGTTTTACTTTTATTTTAAACTGAACTGAACACCTTTTTCAACTTTTTATTTTTTTAAATATACCTTATATCTATGTTCTAAGGTCTGTAGTCATTTGGTATCGACTTATAACCTTCATCTACGCAAAAAAAGCAAAAAACCGAATATGCGACATATCACATTCATCCACTCACGTCTTCAATAAAAAATCGGTAAGTGCGTAGTCCACGAGTAAAGAGTTCCGAAGAGGTGACAAATGTTTACTATTTTCGGAACGGAATAGTTTTCGTTGAAGATATTTTTTAAGCTCTGGAGATTAAAGCTTTCAGAATTTTCTACCCGGTTGTTCAAAAGTTTCATTGTACTTTCTAAGATTTAGAAGCAAATATTTCGCCGCCTAACGTCAGCTACATTTTGAAGTGATAAATTCTTATGGGAGTAAACCACTTCGTTACGTAACGCATTACAGCGCCCCGCGCCAGTCTGTCTGGCATCCTTTCTTTCACGCATACGGCAGCGGTAGGCAGACTCGTCGTTTCTCACTCTAACCCACAGCGCTATTTGGTATTATTATTATTATTACCCCGTATTTCGGTAATTAGATTAAATAATGATACTAATAATACATACACAAAATTCTAATGTACATATCCAAGAATTGTAACTCAGAATAAAATATATTTTATAAACAATAAAAGGTTATTAAGAAATAACCTTTCCTTACATATCATATTAATATACATAAAATTTAAGTAATAACATAAGCTTTTCTCAAGTAAAACAATTTCAATATAAAATAGTTCAACGTATAATAGATTGGTTTAAGTTATCACTTCTATCGGGAGTCCTGAGACGCACACCATCTGTTTCTTTTTTTAAAGAACATCGTTAAGTTTTTCAAAATATAACAACTATTCTTAGTTATATTATTGTTGCTGTGAGATACTTCTCAGACGACTATGTACACAAACTACACCTTCGTGTAAAATTCCTTCCATCTAGTTCTAGAGCCAGTATTTTCTGAGAAGAACGACTGTTATCTAGATCGACAGACGGAGGGATATTTCGAAAAGGATTTTAAAGATCATCAGATTTAAACTCTAACTGCATCATTGAGGTTCTTATTGTAAATGTACAATTATTATCGCCATAACCAATAGACGCATGAGATGTCAATCAGGTAAATTACAATTCGCCGCTGCTATATTATCGAATTATTTATTCGAATGCATTTTAAATTAGACGAATTATACACTTCTATCACGAGTATTCTGGCAGCTTTATACAGTTTAATCTACTGCAAAGATAATAAATGATCTAATAATAATAATATAATATATAATCTAATCGAATGATAATAATCTACTGGAAATAACAACCGCAAAAATACATAAACGTCGAAAGATGACTTCGTAAACGAATCAATTGTCTCGTGTCTTTTGTTGCTCATTCTATTGACGTGTTGGCAAGGTCATATGCATTACTGAAATCGCTTGCTCATTGCTGTATCAAAACACCTTTTGCATTCTCGGGCTTTGTTTTCATCAGTTACGATACTGATTTATATAATAGTTTTTAACCCACCTCTTCTCCCTTAGACTGTTATACATTCTGTCAAAAAAGTATAGGGAATGGATGTTTTGCTAACGGTTCCAAATTCATTTTGTTGTTGTTGTTAATTTGGCACAACTGTTTTTATCATTTTGGCGCGTAGTTTACGTAGCAACCATCAACAACAGTGACGTAGCAGAACATCCATGGATCGAGGGGTTTGATTTATTATGAATTACTGAAACCAAATGAAACCATAACTGGAGATTGCTACCGACTGTATCTAACAGGTTTCAGCCATGCATTAAAAGAAAACCGACCAGAATATAGCGAAAGACATGCAAGGTTATTTCGCTGCACGACAATGCTCGTCCGCACTTCGCAACATTGGTATCACTAAAATGGGACATTCTACCTCCCCCGCCGTACTTTTCAGACATTGCCAAACCAAACTAGAAGTTGACTTCCTATGAAGTTTTCCAAAAATAGGGTGATTCATGAATTTCATCGAAAAACGAGAAGTTTTCCGATGCGGTATTTATCTCTCACTTAAAGATAGCAGAAAGTTGTGGATGGATTTTGAATGAGGTATATTTTGTGTTTGAATTTAAACAAATATTATTTTATTATGAAAAAACCTACGAATTAATTCTAACTTCTAATATATGATTACGTTATAATAGCACCTTACATCATTCGTTATTTTATATACCAATCAAATAGATTCTTATTAGGTTTTCCTATTAAAATACGATTAAGTGGAATTTAAAGGCTAACATTTGTGTGAAAAGATAAAGATTTATTATGTTTTAAGAATATTCCATTGTAGAAGATGTAGGTACCTATATATTTCAAAGAGTAGCTTCATTTCCAGCAGTCTCCGGTACAGCATGCCACTAGGTATTCTAGTTATTATCTATAGACAGTTAACACAAATTCTATAAAAAATGACAAAAATAACTCAATCTGGCTGTTAAGCTTTCACAAAAAAACTACCACAAGTACTGATTCGATTTTACTGTAGTTTTGTAAAATTATATAGTTTTAGTACCGAAATGTGATAGTTTACTGGGAGATGGGATAGTTTGTGTTATTATATGATCTACGGCCTGGTCAATCTTCCAGGGGAAAATAGCACTAACATAAAAATTTTGTACAATGTAAACTGTATTAACGCCTGCTCGTTAAACAAGAGGCACGCACTAGAGTTTGGCCCCTGCGAAGCCACATGGTAAACTATAATTAATACATAAGTCACAGTCTCCATGCTTATTGGTCAGGAGGTATGCATAAAAATATGTGTTCTGTAAATGTTTCCCGAAATGTACAAAACAGGCTGCAGAAAACAAGTACACTATTTCAACACCTGTGTATATACTTTTATGTAATAAATCATAATAAAATAAAGAAATAGGCAAATAAGTACACACTCATACTTATTGCTTGTACCCAACTCACACTTGTGTTACAGGTAATATATTTATCAAGGATAATTCTGGGGACAGAGACACCCAGACCAGAGTCAATAACTGAACCTTTGTTTACGAAATGTATTAATTCCACCTTTTATTTTTATTGCATGAGTTTACCTGAGAGATAGACGATCCACTTGATGCAAAACAGCTACAATCACCTATGGACATTTAATTTTGTAACACCAAAGATGTTATGATTATGCTCACACTCTCTAGAGACAGGAACCTAGCTGCTGATGCTAGCACATCTCAAAGTTGTTCTGGAGGGCTCTCTAGGGCTTAGACCAAAGACCACCTTGGGCCTAGACACTAGGCCAAGGGTGGTCTTTCCAGATGGGCAAAAACCCTACCACATGGCTGTGGGTTGTTTAGTCGCCACTTACGAGAAATAAAAATATTTATTTATGTATAATAAAAACCCATCAAATCGTAAAAATAGTTTGTTTCATATGTCAACTTCCTGTGACGTTATTGTAATCAAAGATACAGATAAAAATCTAGCACATGCTAAACATTCTATTCATTACAACCAGTATGTAACTTCTATTTTAGACAGTATTTATTTTAGGCAGTCATAATGTCAAAATAGCATCTAGAACATTGTTTATGACTCATGTTGACGCAAGCATCACAAAAAACAAAACAGTTCATGATTTACCTAGATTGTTTAGAAACAAAAGGGGTAATTGTTTGATTTTGTTTCTAGTTTTTATATTTTGTTTAGTTTACAGTCAAATCAGCTGTGCTATATTTCATCATCTATGAAAATGGCTCCCTTGATCTTAAGAAAGAGCATGCAGAAAATACTATAGACCTATGTATAAATAAAAAGTTCTTAGTCTAAAAAAATGAGAAAGAAGGAAAGGATTTACCACACCATTTATACTGAAAAATAGAATTTACTTACATGATAACATACTCTTTTCAGCTTTACTCAGTATGGCATCTGAGTGTTTTATCCAAGTCAACTTGTCTGACCAACTGCAAAAGTAAGCATTATTTAAATAAGGTTTGAAATAATTCACTGTTTTTTAATTACAGATTTGTAATCTGCACCGTTTCTTAATCATTGAAACATTTTGCATTCATTTAGATTATAAGAGAGAAATTTTTATAACTGTATTACTTTCTACTTCGTTCATAATTCTAGAAGGTTAGTTTCTAGGTCAACCGGCAATAAACAGGCTTTAAAAAAGCCATTAAAATTATAATAAATGTTAAAACAAGAAGGTCTAATTAATTTTATTTACCTCGACTCAGCTTCCTCGGTGATTTTTTTCAACCTTTTCACCATTTTAAAATATATATTCAAGCACTTTCACAATTATTATTATGACTGATATTGAAAATCTCACAACATAACACAGCACTTCTCCTATTATAATACTATTCTGTGACAGCAGTGTTTTCAATCGAATTAATAAAATTACAATGTTTTATTAAGCTAGAGCTACACTTATTTTGAACTGTTTGACAAGTTTATCAGATTTTGATGTTGGTATCAAAAAATTATATCAACACACAGACGAGGCGACGAGCGCGTTCTGGATCACGCTCGCTGCGAATGCGAATAGTGGTGTCCTTGAATTGATGACGTTGATCTCACGTAATCAACAAAAAAAACTATGACTAATATCAAAAGGCATTATTCCCTTTGTGTGCTTGTAAGATTGATGAACCAAAATTCAAATATTTTATTCCAATTTCCTTTTATTTATTAGTAAATTTTACATTTCATAAATTTAAAAATATTATTTAAACAAGTTTTTCACGAATTTGAATTATGAACGTATCTTAGTGTTGCTACTAACTGTTTACTGTTGTTGAATATAATTTTCAACGGTAAATACCGGTTGAAAAGAAAAGACATTTAGTCTACAATAAATATAAATAAAGTATATAAAATATTTCGTAATTAAATGTTATAATCATAAAGATATTGTATGATCTAAGATATTATACGAATTAAGGCTCTCAGAGCTATATAAAATGGAATCTATTCACTTATGACGGTTACTACGGCAACGTGTTTAGTTCAATAATAAAAACAAATGCAGTTACAAGAGTTTTAATTAAAAAGAAAACAAAATGCAAATATCAACTGTTCAGCCAGTGTTTAAACTGGAGTTAAATCACAAAGTAACTCCAAATATCGTAACAATAGCAAAATATGATGGTACCCATTCTTGCCTTACTGCGTGTGCTGGATATGACAAAGTATGACTTGTTTGTAAAAATTAATACGGATTGTGTTATTTGCATTGATATATAAAAAATGATATATCAATGGTTATTTGTAATGGACGATTTACGTAATTCACTTAAAAATATTTATTTATAAATGACCAGAATATAGAAAATAGATATTTGAAAAGTATTTTTTACTCCTTTGCAACGATCGCTCGTTTTTACTTCTTCCTGTAATTATTAACAACAATAAAAAATACACAGATTATAATTCATCATCCTCATGGAGGATTAGCTGGTCGAGCACAGCGCTCACAAGCTCACGGCGAAGTGTCAGAGCTGAATCTCAGCCAAGCTGTGATCGCTTTAGCTGCTGGACAACTGAGACCTGACAGCAACAAGGACATACTGCTTATTGGGTCACCAACTCAAATATTAGGTACGAAATCGCTATTGTCAAAGGCTGTTTTTCTTTCTATAAAGTTATCCTAGAACACTCCTACTTTTATATAGTATAGTCCTAGCATCCGAGTATCTATCGGTGTCCAGTCGGTAAGTATATACTCAGACCAGTCAACATTAGGTAAATATAAATATGGAGTAAATTAACCGACTTTCACGTTATATTTAGGATATGCTTTCCTTCTCATTTTATTTTGTAGCAAAGCTGCAAACGGGCTGATAGCCCACCTAACGGAAAGTTGTTGCCGATTGTCTTCTTATTTAGTTTACTGTTTAAGTAACATCAGGCGCACATCCAAAGCGTTGCCAGTTACTAGGATGGGATAGGAAGCATGGGACAAAGGGGATCAACGGAAAACGATAGCGCGGAATGGAATAACGGAATCCGACAGGAGGACTGGCATAGGAAAGATGTTGTAAGGAGATTCTGGTACACCTTTTTTTATTGCAGGAGTCCAGCAGACAGGCAGACGACCCAGTCTATGGAAAGCGGTTGACATCGCCTATGGACATTTGCAACACCAAAGATGCTACAAATGCGCTGCTGCCCTCTTAAAGGAGACTGGAACCTGGTCCACTAATGCTGGAACACAACTCAAGGTTGTTATGACGACATACTTAAGACCAGGGGTGGTAGCCATCCAATCGGGCAAATGCCACCTCGCTGTGGGTTGTTTTGTCGCCTCTTACGACAGGCCGCAGGAAATTATAGTCTTTCTCCGTTCCTGCACGGATAAAAAGCTACATATAACCTAACTAAATACCTAACTAATACTAGACTAGAACATATTTTAATTGTAGTTGTTCTTTTAACATAAGTTTATTTTGATCATACTCTTTCAGCCTACGACGTTCACGATAATACAGACTTGTTTTTCCGCGAGGCTTCAGATGGAGTGAATGTAATCACAACTGGTAGTTTCGGGAAATATACAGAAACTCTAGCCCTTGTTGGCGGGAATAGCTCTGTACACGGTTTGAATTGGGAAGGGAACGAAATATTCTGGAACGTGGTCAGTGGGAAGGTTTGCGCCATCATCACATTTGACTATGACAAGGACGGGGAAAATGAGGTGCCATAATTAGTTTTATATGAAAATAAAATTATAATATAGACTATAAGGCTTCTATTCCAAAATTTAAACTATTAAGTACAATTAAAAAACAAAACCGACACGAAATTTTAACGCGATTTTTTAAATTATGAAAAAAAATGTTTTCAACATAAATACCTACAATGAAAAAATAAATTTAACTAAACTAAACCTAATATTTGACCAGTTTTCGTTGTACTGCACCTATAAAAGATATTCTCTTAAAATACCTGTTATCTTACCTATCTACCTGTTACCTAAAGAAAACTAAGTTGAGACGCCAATTTCTACCCGTAAGGTAGGTACCCAGAAGGCTGACCAGGTTACGAACTCACTGATTAGAAGTACTTGCTTAATTGGCATAGTTATATGATCTTCTTGTTCTTCTTCTTGCTCTTCTTCTTCTCTGCATCATGCTCGTTTTCACATGAAAAAAAGCCTAAATTAAATTACTTTAGTACTTCGATTTCAATGACCGTTAGAAAGTTGTAGTTTGTAGGAAATGCGGTGTACAATATATATAATCTTATCATAAAAAATTTATGTATAAATATTTCTGCATCATTGTATTGTCGCTTTCCTAGCAAACAAATTATTTCTTTCTTTCGTTCTTCTTTCTAAATTATCGAAAAATCTGTTTTAATTTTGTATATAAATAAGTGTATTTTTTTCAGCTTCTCATAGGTTGTGACGACTCCTACATCAGAGTGCTGAAGAATAACCAATTTATAGCAGAATTAACGGAAACTGGGCCAGTTTTGTGTTTAACACAGGTAAACGAAGTCAGATTTGCTTATGGACTAGCTAACGGGACTATTGGAATTTATGAGGAAGGTATACGACTATGGAGAGTAAAGGTATGAAAATTGCAAATTGCATTTATTTATTTACTAGTAATACTCGTAATTTCCTTCCCGTGGAAGTTTTAATTCAAATTCAGACTTTTGATCCTTGCAAAATATTGAAATGAACCATAAACGGGATTAAAATAATTTTCAATGAAATTGAGTGTGGTATTTGTTTTTTAACTAAGGTCTTCTCACTACGCCGTGGGTTGAACCCCGGTTGATAACTCTATTTTACTCTAAAAACTGAATTCGGATTTTTTTATAATAATATATTTATATACGGCTTTATTCATAGCGAGTTAAATATACCTCTTTGAAGGCTTATTTAAGACAAATTGTCAAAAAATATTATTCATAAACAATATACACATATTATCGATAAAACGCTTTACAAATGTACACTTAGTATAGTTCATTAAAACAAAGTCTTTAAACTCATTATGGACAAATCGATATTCATAAACGTAAAAACCCTCGTAGGAATCTACTTTACCGCCTTACAAAAATGGCGGTTTTCGATCAGCTGATTTATATTTATCATCATTAAACTCGACGGATACACTACGGTTTAAACTGGTTTAAAGGCTCGCAGGCCAGTACGCGACTGTACGTACGAGATAGGTACGTGCAGGGGCGATTTTTTAGGCGCTTCCCCTTGTGTAAGATACAAGCAAGTCATACCACACATCACCCATATATGTACACAGAATGATACAGCCACTCGTGTTTCTTCTGTGTAAGAGATATTCTCTATAACAGACAGGCTTGTAAAATACGCTTTCTGAACAATGTCTTGGCGAAATTATTGCATAGGAATCGGCATACACGCGCGTCTGGATGCCTGTCTTCCGTCCTGTCTATTCTTTGTGAAATTTCTATAACTAGTTTCTAGCATTATGTTTACTTCATTGCTGTAATAAATACATTACAGTCAAAACAAAATGCGGTCTCTCTGCAATGGTCTGGAGAGAGCCTAGCCTGTTGTTGGGGCAATGGCAGGATCGATTGGCGCGAGGGTAGTTCAGGGAAGGTGCTCCGGAGAGTGCAGATGCGGGCCAATGGTGCTGCTATGTTACTATGTGACTATCGCTCGGTAGGAGCACCAGACTTGGTTTGCGTTTCTGATAAGGGCGAAGGTGAGTGTATCTACAGAATAAGCATACTAGAGACGATCACCCAGTATAAATATAGTTCTAACCTTTAAAAAGGTATCTCCTAAACTGACCTAAACCAATGGTGATTTGCTGAGAGAATGGAAGCACTCTGACGGACCTTATTTCGCTTTTTGACGTTTATTGCTGCAAACGCTTACACCATGTAAGTCCTGTTTTCGTCATGAACCATAGTAAACATAGCAGCATTAATATCAAATACCCCAAAACATACTCAACGGTATAGATAGAAGAACACTGCATGTCAAGAGATAGTTGTAGTTCAAGCGAATTTCTGTTGAAAATATTTTTAATGTATCTATATTGTTACGAGTTACCGGGTCTCGAATTAAAATGCCGTTAGAATTATTATAGAGTTTAACATGTATAACACATGTACAAATATAAACGAACACAAAAAATCCAAACGTAATGCAGAAGGTCGTAATTCAATAAAACGCGCAAAACCCGTCACTATTAGATTCCCAAATGTAAACACGTCACGCCCGTATCGTAGTCGTATCTCAACTCCTCCATCAGGCCGTCGTTTTATGCTAGATAAATTCTAATGCGTTCGCCCGGCAACGTCGCCACAGTTTCCTAGAATTAGCTTGTAACACCTGGATAATGATGCTAATGAGCAAGTACAATAGGACAATAGGCTGTTCTCTCCTAGACATGTATTCCAATAAAAAAGTAAACAAAAGAATACTATCATAAAAGGATTACAATTAGTTCAAATGCCGACAAGTAATAAAATGTGCTTCTACAGATCTGTCACCTGTACGTGGTATTTGTCAGTACAAGGTTGTAACAATATATTAAAAATTAATGTTTGTATGTTTGTCCTCTAAGCGTTTCTAAATCATTGATCAAATTGTCATGTCATGAAACTTTGATAGTGTGTTCTGAGGACGCCCGCGATGATTTTTGCCCCAAAAATCAAAATGTAAAACCATTTTTTTTTTACTTGACATGGCCGGATGAAGCTTTAATTATTAGTCACTGAGGTTCAGAGTAGATGTCTTTTAGATCTTATCCTCCTGGTATTCTGGTCCTGTTTATCAGTTATAAGCTTTAATAAATCTATTGGAGATATTATTGCTAAAAATAATAATATACAAAATTATTTATTCCGAATAGTGTTAGGGTACCCACCATATCTAGAAAACACAAATTTCAACGCTGCTTCGAAAAAGACTCAACCGTCAGAGGAAGACCGTCTCGCGATCACAGAGCTATTTAACAAAAAACAAGCACTGCTAGTAGAACTACAGCACTATGAGGCCAATGTTGCTAGTGCTACGAGCACAGATCCTGAGAGGCCCGCTACAGCTATGCCGACGAATACTAAGCTTCAGGTTGCTGTCGTGCCTTCTTGTGAACAGGTGGGATTTATTCAGACCCGGATTTATATTTCAAAAGGGGAATAAAGTGCCAGTTTGCCGCCATGACCCATGTGACCAAAAAAATACAGCAGTCTGATTGGTGACACTATTGTTTAGCTAGTTTTCACGATTGTCGCTTGAGGGTGACGAATTTTTTTCTCCTCCCTAACACATATGGCCCTGGAATTATTTAAAAAAAATCCGAAATACTTTTGAAAGCGATAATAGAATCATGAGTTTCAATAAGTTGTCGTCAGCCAACCGATGTCCACTTCTGGACGTAGGCCTTACCAAGTTTGCGCCACCTATCCCGGTTCTTGGCTGTTATGATCTAGCCCCGATTCAATAAATAATCGATTGGAATCTATTTTAAAGTAATAAATGTAGGCGTTTATTGTCATTGGTTTACCTGTTGGGTAATAAGACAAACGCTTGCTGGAGAATATAGAATTTGCCTTTAGAACGGATATTTCAGTCATCACAAATTTCAGAAATTTTAATCTGACTGAATGTAAAACTGAAACAGCTCAAGTGATTTATTCACACAATTTTAGTTTATAATTTATTCATGTTGTATTAAATGTAATAAATTCGGCAATTCTTTTAACACGCTGCTATTTAGTTTTTCTGCTCTTTCCGTTCGCAGTATAATACAAATTCTTTCTTTGCTTATTGCAGTTGCTTTTATTTTTAACCTCCTTTCGAAAGGTTTTTCCGTGTAGAAATGGAAAAAGAATACTTATTCCTACGTCCGGGCAGCCTGTGATAAGAGGCAACAAAATAACCCATAGCCAGGTGGTAGGGTATTTTCTCGACTGGATGACTACCACGCCTGGTCTAGAGTATGACGACATAACAACTTTCAGTTGTGTTCGGGCATCAGTGGCCCGGCTCCAGTCTCCCTTTAGAGAGCAGCAGCACACTTGTAGCACCTTAGGTGTTGCAAATGTCGATAGGTTACAGTAACCGCTTTCCATCAGGTGGCAATCTGCCTATCTGCTGAACTCATGCAATAAAAAAAGGTTCTCAATTAGACTGTTTTCTTGTGTTTGTTACGCGATTTCACAGACTTGTGGGCCGACCTTCATCATTTATTTTTATTTAAGGAGCATACTCTTAAGGTGGTCTCATTGTCACCATGTCAGGATCTAATGAGGGGGTCCTAGCGAAATATAGAGCAACCCTTGTTGAAGAATGCCTACACTCATTACAAAATCAAAATTGTAACGCTTGCCATTAGGACAATTTCTACAATTGCCAAAGCTATTCAAGCAAAACAAATCTAACTAAATAAAAAACTGACTTTAAGTGTAACTGAAAACCCTTTTTTTTTTCTATTACATCTTGAAGTCGGTCCTAAGTAAACATAAAAATACACAACAAATTGCAAAATGCACCGAATACATGATGTATAAAATATTTTGGTTTGATGTCGGTTTTATTATTGTTAATTTCAAATAAATTTATTAGGGTGTTCTACAACTAGCTATATCTACGAACAATGAAACGGTAGTTCGTGCAGCTTTGGTGTTAGCCGAAGGTATTTTCGAATCTGGTGAGACATTGGCCCGCCATCCTTCGCCAGCGCAGCTCCGATCCATACTGCATGTGCCACTGTGCCCGCCTAGAGATGTGCCAGTTGATGTTCATATCAAGGTAACAAGAACACTTTATGAACCTTTTGGGCAGGTTTAACTTTAGGTAAGTAGATATACTCCTTGGCATCTGGGCACTGAGACCTAGGGACTAATCTGTTACTTTTCAAAATTACTTAAGCTAATATGCTAAGACGGCTGTCCACAAATTACGTCACACGAATTTCATAAATTTTTGACCTCTCCCCCTTCCTTGTCACAGGTGATCACATTCATATGACTCCTCTCTCCCTAGTGTGACATCACGTATTTTGCACTGTACATCCAGAAATTATTAAATTAAAACAGCACTAAGTAATTGTTTTATTTCCATTTAAAATCTTTTTTAATAATTTAAACACTAGTCGTGGTCATAGATAGAGTTGGAAATATACATTTTGAAGTTTTTCGTAGTTCAAATTTCATGTTTTAAAGCTCAAATATATTAGTATTGATATCTTTTTATATATAAAAATGAATGTTTGTCTGTATGTCCTTTATAGAATCGTAAACTATACATTTGATCATGTGATGATCTTTAGCAAAGTTGTTGTGCATGAGCCAAAGTAGGTTTCTGAATTGGGTCATAATTGTACCCGGTAGGTGGCGCTGCTGTCGGCATATCGATTGAAGCTTTTCCGGGCAGGACGTCTGCTGGGACAGCTAGTTGTCAATAAACGAAACTGAAAAGTAACCTACTGATTTTTTTTATTCCTTGCCTTCAAAAATCTAATGTACTCATGATAAAACCATAAATGAGCCTCCTGTCACCACAGAGTATGCCTGTCACCTCTCCTCTCCTTATACTGTAAACTTACCGGTTTCGCTTGCTTGTCTTTTACATTTGATTCTCAAATGTAACATCATGAAATTTAAGACCCCTCTCATCACTTGTCACCTCCCTTCACGTGTGATGTAATTTATGGATGACCCCTTTCTAGCAATATAAGTGCTTGGCATCTCGCGTACAACGAAAGGTTCCGTAGTAAGCTAGTAGGTGTCAAACGTCTGCTATTTTCATTGTTTGACTATGGAACGAAACAAGCATTAAATCATAAATACCTTTTATATAAAAAAACGACTTAAAACCTATGTATTGAAATTTTGCAGGTAGTGTATAAAATAGCTAGATAGAATTTGATTAATCACCAAAACAAACAATTACAAGTTTTACCAAAAGAATAAATGCAATCTTTTGGTTTGGTGAAACTAAGTTTCCTTATCACTGAAATCTTATAATAAATTCTTCTAGGCAACCTGAATAAAAAGTCAAGTTAAATAGCTTCATAATTATATTTCAAAATGAGTATGTACCTAGTAAGACTTTTATGATAGCATTAAATCTCTTCATTAAAACATATATGGGGTCTTAAAATTTCTTCCAGGCTTTAGTGGGATACCCGGAGAGTGAGCAATTCCACATTTTTGAATTAACAAAACAATTACCCAGATTTGCAATGTACACTCTAAACCCAAATCAAAGTTATAACAAAACTACAGACAATGTCACCTTTCGTATCACTGAAAGAGTCCAACGACTATGTATTTGGATAAACCAAAACTTCCTTCTAGAGGAAGAGATGGAGTTAGAAACAGAAGAAATTAAGGAACTTCATATCAGTTTGTTTTGTTTGCGGGATCACTCTATTTTGGATATGGATTTCTTTGCTGATGGGCATGTAAAGTTCACCACTAGTGACATCAGATTAGCTGGAGACCTGGTGCAGAGTTTGGCTGTGTTTCTCAATTTGAGTGACTTACAGGTAGGTTATGTATACTTTATGATAAAATTTTAAAATACTTTAGATGTAAAATTGTATGGCAATCAAAATCCATAATAAATATTACCAATATACACATATTTATATCTGTGCATGAACAGAAATTTCCAGAATACAATTTCCTGTGGCTGGGTGGCCTGTCGTAAGAGGCGACAAAACAACCCACAGCTGTGTGGCAGGGTATTTCCCCATCTGGATGGCTGGTCCAGAGTATGCAGCCGTAACAACCTTGAGTTGTGTTCCAGCATTAGTGACCAGGTTCCAGTATCCCTTAGTACAGTGGTTCCCAAAGTGGGCGATAACATCCCCTTGTGGTCGCTGCAGGCCTATGAGGGGGCTCTAAGAGGCCCAGAAAAGAATGGGCATTGACAAGTGTAGCCCATAAGAGTTAACTTGAGACTTCAGTGCTGTTGTGTACTAACTACTGCGCTTAGGTCTGAAGTTAACTCTTGCGGGCTATAGTAAGTCTCGTTTAGAATTAATGTTTCTCTGCTAATGTAGCTCTCAATAATCAATTGTTAATTTAATTTGACTTAAAGTGTTTTTTAAGTAGGTGAAAAAATGGGGGTGCTTAAAAATAATTTATTCTCAAAGTGGGTGGTATACAAAATAAGTTTGGGAACCACTGCCTTAGAGAGTGGCAGCACATTGGTTGCACCTTTGGTGTTACTAATGTCCATAGGTGATGGTAACCGCTTTCCATAAGGGTGGGCCATTTATGCTGAACACAGACAATAAAAAAAAATCAGAACTCATTTGGTCTATTGGCCAGTCTTGCAAAATGTGACCAGCCCATTGTTATTTTAATTTATTAATTTTGTGAGTTTATCTAGTACTTTGTTTTTCTTATGGATTTAAAACTCTTAAAGAATTTACTGTTTTCCTCAATAAACTTCAATGAGTACTTAACATTGTCTAGAAACACTTCTCTTAAAATACTACAGGAATAACAATTATAATTAGATAGAGACTGTTTATAAGAAATCAAAACATATTGTCCATATTCTTTCTTTAAGAATGTAATGTAGGAAATTAGGTCAATAAAACTATTGTAAATGTTTAAATAATTATAATTCCACTTAAATGCAAAAGACTTATTACATAAACAGATCAAACCTCACTGACCATAGAGTTCTACAAAACCTACACATTTGACAGGATTGAAGAAGAACATATTATTGTGTGGAGGCTCCCTTTGGCTCACAGCTTTCACAACTTCTTGTCCAATGACTCCACCAACAACTGCTGCGGCCCCTGACACAGTGCCAAATACATCAGTCAACAATGCATCAGATACATACCCAGCAGGAAGTTGAAACTCTTTTGCAAGTTCATTCCTCATTCGCAAAAGTATCTCTGTATCAGCTTTTCTTTTCGCTGGGTCTGGGTTTCTGTTATATTCATCCCTGAAGCGCAATAACACCTTCATAACGAAATAGGACGGGTCTCCGCGACGTAAACGCGAACGCATCTCTGGTTTCGACCAATCTACTGACAAGGCGTTCTGTAATGGTACGTATATGGCGCGACGCTTCACTGTAATACTGACAGTCTCTCGGGCATTCTTCTCAGTGTCATCTGGCCCACGTTTCACCGCTTTATACTGAACTATCTCCTCTGAATACTCATGATCGACTAAATCTGCGAACATGTATCCAAACATACCCCAAACATCGCCGCACAGGAATTTTTTGTTACTATCACGACAAGCGTTGTTTATGCGCTCCAACTGCTCCTGCTTCAAGCCGGTAGCGCATACGATATCAAATTCAGTGAAATAACTATCAGGAAGTTGGTCTACAGATTTAGTTTCGCAAGAAATGTCAACCATTGGGTTCAAAGCCTTAGCTCTTTGTAAGGACGCTTCGGCTCTATTCTCACCGATTTTATCAGGGGGAGCTAAAAACTGGGAATATAAATCGATTGCTTTAAGCTTCTCGGTGTCTAATAAGCAAACACTTTTTACACCAGATAAAATAATGTTTTTAGCAGTTTCCGCACCAAGACCGGATAGGCCGATGATCAATACTTTCGAGGCGCGAAGTCTCTTTTGTGATTCTAAGCCCCACAGACGGATTTGACGGTCGTATTGTTCTGCCTCAGCTTCAGAGAGCTCAATTTCGTTATTTTCAACCATTTTAGTTAATAATTTAAATAAACTCTTGTTCAATGATACTTTCGAAAGACCCACGCACGCCGGTGAGTGATAAAATATTAAAATGACATTGACAGTGACGTTATTAACGATAAAGCAACTCCACTTTGAATAGGGATTCCAATAAATACGTATTAAAATTTACCGGTTAATGGACAAGTACAAACGAAATAATTATAATATTATACTATTCGTATAAGAACAAAGTGTTAAAGCTTCATGATTTTATCATCGCGATAATAAAGACTGAAAGACAAAATATGTACAAATTGTTTTTGTGTTACAATATGTTTTCTACTTTTTAGCGGCAAAATTCAAAACTTTTCAGATGACCTTTCTTTTTACAGTCTGTTGCCCACTTTCCGGTGGCAGAAAAGAGTTTGCGTGTCGAAATGGAGAACTCATCTCAAATAGGGCTAATGAGATCTCGTTTGGCAGCGGAAACAGCGGAACGTGCGCAGTTAATAACTGCCTTACTACCTGCAGCGCAAGACGCAGCTTCTTATGACTTGTATGGTTTTTGTTTTCTATTTAGAACATAAGCTTAAAAAGATGAGCTATTACAATTAAAATTGGTAGAACCAATGGCCATAGGATTTTATATAGGCAATAACACCTCGTAAGCTTCGATTTCATTTTATTCTAGAACGACTGTTGTACTCGAACGTGTCTATTTCTGTCCGCTCTCTAAAGTATATTTATACTAAGTTTCATGGAAAAACTGGATGAACAAAACATTAACATTTATAATACTATATGAAATGTTTTTGAAGGAACTTATATAAGACAGGGTACTTATATTATCTTATGTGCATTTTTCTATAGAAAAGAAATGTTAAATCGCTATAAAGAAGTAGTGATGCTAAACGAAGAGTTGCTCACTGGATGTCACATTCGCCGTGCGACCCAAGAACAAGCCGTGGCGTCCCTTAAAAGTTTACACAGGATCCTTCAGCAAGCAGCTAGGTTGAGAGGTAAAACTAGGGCGTCTATACTATATATTTCACTTCGTTTAATTTTAATATCGTATTTAGCAGAAACTTCTGTCTACACATGCAAAAATACACATTATTTTACCAGTTTCTTTGAAATATAAATGTCTCTGTAAAAATCTTTTTTGTTACTCAAATCAGGGGGTCTTAATCAAGGTTATTCTCAAATTAAAATCAATTGTAAAAAAAACCAATGTTACATTAAAAAACTCGTCCATATAAAATTATTCCTGTTTTCTCTGCAGGTGAAACCATAGTTTGTTTATATTCTTTGCTATTTCGCTACTAAGAATACAATGAGTAGTCGTTGGCAGTAATTAGAAATAAATTGTTTGGTTCCCTTTTCAGAAATTGTTTCAAGAACTTTATTTATTATACGATAATCTTAGGTTATGGTACAAAAAAAACATGGAAAGTTTATGTTGTACTTGGCGCCGACTTCAGGATATTGTAGAAAATATTTTAGTTACTTTTGAAGTAGCTTTCGTTTTTTATTTTTTAGTTACGCAAATACATGAATAGTTAAAAAAACATGATCCACGTTATACTTGATTATAAGATTCGAAGTTTCCACTGGGACCCACTCATCAGATCCTGACATGGTGACAATGGGACCACGTCAGGAGTAAACTCGTTCGATTCAAATCCTTCTCCTTTTGCAAGTCGGTTAAAAACTGGTTTTTGTGTAAGCATGTTTTTTCCAGTGGGCAAATATAGTAAAGACGTCGTCGCAGCTTGCAGGAGAGCGGTTAAAGAGAATAACATCGAAGCTCTCATCAAAATATTACAAGTCGGAGACTCATAAGAATCAATTTCTATATTTAATGACTTATTAACCAAACCATTAAATTAAACACATTCATGTAAATATCAGTTAGTTTTATTGAAAAATGTCAATGATCTCCTTAAAAATATTAATCATGGAATTTCAGAGACAATACAATTTCTAACTAAATTTCAGTGAAATATTTTTGGTAGTAATTTATGAAAAATTATATATTGCGCAGTCATAAATAAAATAAAGAAAGGCTTCAAGGTTCGGGGTAGACTATAGTTGAATATTCGACGTTAAATTTACTTCCATAAACATATCCAACACAGAACTAAGTCTGTTACTTCTACGTAGAAAAAAATATAACTTTATGTCGCATCAATTCTTAAATCAATTACGAATTGTCACAGTCGGAATCACACAATATTTATGCTTTCCATAAAAAATTGATTATGGCCGTGAGAGAAAACGAGTATATATTATAGACAATATTATAATGAGAGTTGCGATCGACTTAATCTTGAAATATATTGTTGTAGGTACTATGGCTCATTCGTAACCTATGTGAGTTGAATCATCGATTCGCACAACTGACTTATAAATGTGCCATGCATACTACACTATGCTCCAATCTCACAATAACAAGTGTCGATCGCAGCTTTAATTTTTGTCCAGTTAATTAAAAATTAGAATATACAAGTGTTGAAAAAAGAACAACACAGTAAAAGAAACAAACTTCAATTTCCCGCCCTAAAGTTTTTGCAGCAACTGAGGTTACGTTCCATTTATTCCGTACCACTTGCAACGCGTTCGACTAGTAGCTCACAACGCCCAAATTGCTTCTTTAGCCGTTCCTCCACAAGGCGACCGCGGTCGTCGCGAAAACGTCAAATGGCGTCATCATTTTCGATCACACAACGACCTATGTCAATTGGTATGTCGAATACCCGTTCCACTTAGGTTTACGATTGTTTAAATGGAACGGGAAAACTCGCAGTTGTGAACGTGGTCGTTGAGATTCCCTAGTGGAACGTAGTCTTGCTTGCCGGCGTTATAATAACGGAGTGCAAGCAAGTGGAACGGTTATTCGACCCACCTAATGACACGGGTCGTTGTGAGTGTTGTGTGATCGATGAAATGATGACATCATTAGTGATGATTTCGCCACGACCACCACGACCGCGATCGGCGATCGCCTTGTGGAACGTGAACTGAGCATTATGGGCATTAGGAGCAAATGGAACGCTCCGTGAGTAACTATAAGATATCAAAATAACAATAAACACAAAGTCATTTATTTCAAACAGTAATTTGCTTCGTGGCATAATGTACGTCATCAGCGCTAACATTCAACAGGAGTCTAGGTTCGGAGGGCTTAGGCTCCAACAGCAGCAGTCTAATGGCAGCGAGCCGCGAACAGATCGCGTGCGCCTGCGCCGGCGTCGGCGCGCGGACGCTCGCCGCCGATCTGTACGGGCGTCCGTCCAAAGCCACTATTGCCGCCGCCGTGTTCAAAGCGCGCGAGAGGGTCGTTTCGTCTGTACCCGTTCTTTCCACCTGAAAATGTTATTGGTTTAATTAAGACCAATTTCTTTTAGAACGAATACAAGTATATGCGTCCCAAACAGTAGGATAATGATATTATACAACACGACTTTACATACGCCGTCATAATTTTATTATTTACCCTTATGTATTAAAAAAAAAAAGAAAATTTTGTAAGTCAGGATAAAAATAGCATGTTTAAAATTATCATAAATATAAATATATAAAAAAACAGCTTCTGTATTTGGCCACAATACTCGAAAGTAGTTGTTCAATTGACTTAATCTTTTTATATATAATTGCACTTTATAAGCAATGTTTTTATTTACTATAAGTTACCATTGCCTTCGCTTGCATTTTTTCAATCAATACTGGGTCAGCGAAACAAGCTGGTTTACCTAGTATAACATACGAAGTTTTTATTGCATAGAAAATATGAGACATATAATTCCAATACCCGCCAACTCCCTTAAAAAAAATAATTAAGTTATGTATGTTTCTGGATAGTGTATGAAATTTCTCGTATGTCAATTTGTTCGTTTTATACCAAAAACCGCCAACTTCCAAATAATTTGACATCAAACTTTCGAATTTGTTCCAAAATCCGAGATATTAGAAGACATTTTTGCTTTTACTGACAATATGTTGCGTGTTGAGTTAGGTGATATTGGAATTATACGACTCATATCTTTGTGTTAACTTTATGAAAAAAAGTACTAACCTCGGCGGCTACGGCTCTCAGCAAGAGCCTTTCGGCCGGCGAGCAGTTCCTAATGGCCCTCACAGCGGCACTTGAAGACGCATCGCCAAGGGCTTGTTGCACCTCCTTGAGGCCGGCACCCGTCGGACCCGCAAGTTCCAACGCCCTCGCGCATAAAGCCAACGCACGGCGGGCGTCACCGGACACGGCTGCTACTTTCCTATTCATTATTGCAAGATTTATAAAGCACCGAATATATTGTTTTTTTTTTAAATTAGGATTATGGCTTGGCAACTAGGCCTTTAAACCAGATCTTAGTTTACAATGTAGTTTCTTAATTTTCTTAAGCTTATGTGTAGTACAGCTGAACTGTCGGTAATCAGTTAGTGCCATTCAACGGAGTTCTTGTGGCAACTCAAAAGGCCACATTTGACTATACAGTTCATATTTCTCACAAAACAGAATCACTACTCAAAAACTATCAATATCCTACAACTTGTTCATTTTAGAGTAATTTTACACATTTTTGAAAACAAAAGTGCACAGTACAACATCTCCTTTCAGTTCCCGCCAAAAACTCTAAATATATTTATTTTTTATTTTTTTATTTAGGTTTGTGGCTTGGCAGCTAGGCCTTTAAGCTAGATCTTACTTTACAATATAATTTCTTCATTTTCTTTAAAATCTCAGTAAAACAGACCTGGCAATAAGTTGTACAGCGTCCGGTGTGACATTAGCCCCGTCTAGCCTCGTGAGGACTATCTTCTGCAGCTGCGTGTGGGTGTACGGCGGGAAGGTGAGCCGCGTGAGGCCCAGCCTGGAGGCCACGCGGGAGGCCAACGCCCGCTCCGGCAGGTCCATAGTGTTGGCCACGGCCAACACCGTCAATAGGGCCGTGTTATGCGCCGCCCATTCCATTATGCTGTATAACACATCTTGCCTACGTGTGCATAGTGCGTCAAGCTGAAAAATTACGCATTGGTTTGTTTTTGGTACAGTCGTGGTACGAAAATGTTCACCGGTTTTCAAATTGATTCATTTAAGTTCCGCGCGCACATGTTGCCTTTTCAAACTAAGTCACAGAAATGACTGTTCCACAGACAATTATATTCAAATTCAAAAGATTTTATTCAAAATAAGTTCCATTGGAGAACACTTTTTGAAGGTATATAAGTTAAAATTTATTTTTCTTTCGTATTCTATTTACACCGCTTCGCAACGTGTTATTGCTAATAACGAGAAGATTGTGTTTTACTATATGACAATTAAGTTTAAAATTACTTAGGTCAAAGTTGTTTGATTTTCTATCTTGTCTAAGATTGTTTAGATATTTTTTAGACAACCTTTTTATTGGTTTTTATATTTATGTTAAGCGTAGTTATTATATCCTCTTTGTTTTTTTATTGTTAATCTGAGCGCCTATCATTGTCAACATTGCAAGTTTCTTTTTTCACGTTTCTATCGTATACTAATATGTAAAGCTGAAGAGTTTGTTTGTTTGCTTGAACGCGCTAATCTCAGGAGGCACATATCTGTCTTGAATTTTTTTTTCAATGTTAGATAACCCATTTATCAAGGAATGCTATATTTTATCACGCTAAGACCAATAGGAGCGGAGCACCAATGAAGAATGTTTCAAAATCGGGGGTTTGTTAACTTACTTTTTTTTAAATTATTCCACGCAGCCGAAGTTAGAATTTTATAAACTTAGCATTTATTAAAATTAAATTGAATTGTTGGCAGTATTGTTTTGTAGTGGAACACTTACAAGCCAATAGATGGCGCTTTGCAATAATTGATGTCGCAAACGTTTCCCGAAATATACAAATTTTCAACTATAACAGATGGGCCTAGGTCTGCGAGGTACAACATTTGCCTCGTTGGAAGATCTTTCTTTGAGACGGAGGAGCATTCCATCTCGCTCCTCTAACCGTTAGATAGGGTCACTCCCTACAGTTTCTTGTACGCATGCAAGTAAAAGTCGACTAAGGCGACGAACATATTCATTCTGCGACTGTACCTTCTAGGTATAGGACGTGTACGACCCGAATTTACAGATTGATTTAAGTTACTTATATTGTATTCTGCAGTTAGTACATAAATGAAATACAAGACGTAAATTATGATAACAATATTTTTTTAAATAAAATAATCAATCTGCAAATTCGAGTCGCTCATATTAACTTTTTAATTTTTCCTTATCCCGCAAAGATATTCCATTTCGCGGATCAAAAAGTATTTCGACACATTATTAAAAGCGCATTTATTTATGTAACATAATGAAAACATTTATATTTTATTTATTTGGCGGCTTCAGGCAATAAAAAAATATATTCGCCAATAATTAAAATAGAGGACATCTTTTGCAAAACCAAGTAGGTTAAGCAAGACAGACCCAAGCAACAGTCTGGTTTGAAGACTGCCATTTAGATAGAATGAAACAAGTTTTACTCTTACCTCGTCAACTAGAAGGACAGTCGGTGTTCTTTTCGTTCCTGGGTTCGTAAACCTTTTTTCTAACAGCGTACATGCTTGTTCCCATACTACAGATTTACCTGGAACAAGTAGATGAATACATAGGTCAGTTTGTTCAATGGTGTCGGATCGTTAAGTGCTAAAATACATTTAAAACTTTATCGTCCCATTATCCCCTAATTAATTAATTTTCTTCCAATATTTGGAAAGCCAACTTTTTGTTAATATCTCCAACATTTTTGTCTTGTCATTTTGGATATTTTAAAAAATAAACTCATTTTATTACCTACTAGCTTCTGCCGGCGACTTTCCCCCCATGGAATAGTTTAAGTTAAAAAAAAACCCATATTGAAATTGTCTTTATCGGTGTTCCGTTCCTATTGGTCTTTGCTTGATAGCCTTCCTTGATAAATGGGTTATCTAACACTGAAATAATTTTTCAAATCATACCGGAAGTTTCTGAGATTAGCGCGTTCAAGCAAACAAACTCTTCAGCTTTATATATTATTATAAGATTTCAATTCCATCTCACACAACATTAGTACTGACCTGTGAGCTGTCTATATATTTGAACATATGCCTGCCTGGGCTCAGCTATCTTCATGCCGTTGACCTCGACCAGTTGGAAGTCGGGCAAGTCCACTTCCTCCTTAAGCAGCTGCAGGGCTGAACACACCGTCGCCGTCTTGCCAGTGCCAGGCACTCCAGATATATACATACATCTGAACAACAGTCACCCGGAATAGTAAATTAAACTATCAATAAGTTAAATCTAAGATATAAAATTCTCGTGTCGCGGTGTTTGTTACCAAACACCTCCGAAACGGCTGAACCGATTTGTATGAAATTTCGTGTGCATATTCGGGTAGGTCTGAGAATCGGCCAACATCTGTTTTTCATACTCCTAAAGGATAAGGGTGACCCACCCCTAAAAAATTGTTTAATTTTTTTGACAATTTTTTTATGATTCGGCATTAAAAAATACGTACAACCCAAAATTTTCACCCTTCTACCACTAACCACTATTTTTTAATAGCGATATTAGTATTTTAATAATTTTATACTGGGATGAGTTAAGTTCAAATTTGAATCGGGTAGATGGCGCTAATATCGGGTACTAGAACTTAGGTGTTTATGTTGTATGTGCTCAAGATTGTCCCGTAATGGTTTAAATTAACGATTGGACCCGGTAGGTGGCGCCGCGATACTCATCCTAAACGGCGGGCCTGATTTTGATGATATTTTTTGTTTGTTTAAGTGGATTTGAGAATAGTTTAAATTACCATTTGGTCCCGGTAGATGGCGCTAGAATCGGGTTCTAGATTTTTATTTTTTAAAGGCAGGACAACTCCTGCCGGGTAGAGCTAGTATTAAATAAATCGGCAAACAAACATACATATTGTATAACCGCAAATTAAGCGAGTTACGATTGCGTTATGGCTAATATACTGGGGCCATTGAGATCGATTGATTGAGGTCCTCCAGACCATGGTAAATAACGGTTTCCGAAATTTACCATACCAGGAATCGAACCTAGAGTCTCTGCATTGCACTGAGGTAAGCCGTCAAAGACTTAGAGATGTGAACACCCAATGAGAAGTACTCAATTGATATTTTTTAATTACCTGAAGTAGGCAAATGGACAGATTTTTGTAAATGGAAGGGTGTTTACAAAAATCTGTCCGAAAGAACTTCAAGTCATAGCACAGAAGGAAAACCAAGTCCAAAGCTTCCTTCCAGAGCATTTTTGCACACAGAATATTAATGTTCTAGAGAAGTATTGCGTAGTTAAGTGTGGAAGTTCAAGGAAATGTTAAGGAATTGCAGTATCTAATCTGGCAGCCAAAGTCTTACCCACTAGTCCTGTCCAATAATTTTGTTCTAACGAATGACAATATTTCATCCAACTGCCCTTCACGGCCTGGCAATGATTTGTTTTCTTTGCCCAAAACTAAAATATTAACATAAATTTTAAATATAAAAATATACTGTTACAAAACTTATTAGTATTGTCATAAAAGCGGTAAAAAATTAAAAATTGGTCTGGTATACTTCAACAATAAATAAAACACATTGGATTGTTATGTGTTTGTAAAGGATACCACTTGGTGTGAATTTTTATATTTGCTCTCCTGTAAAATATGATATTTTGTCCAGTAATGATTTATTTTTAAGGTACAAAATGTGACCTGCACTAGACCCTGCCAGAGGAAGTAGGTCCAAGAACTGCACACTTGATCAATCATAATTTGCGAGCCAATGTTCACACAATAAGGGATGGTGAGAAGTGTGCGAAGAATATTTTTTTGGTCCTTTTATCTGTGATTGGAAATTGTTCCATAGACAGATTTGCTTGTTCTGATGATGTGTAGAAGGCATCATCCAATGATTTGCTTTCTTTAATTTAATTGGAATATTTTATTTTTTGGCATGTAAAGTAGAGAAGAAAATATAGAAAACCAAACCCTGTGCTCTGATGCTCCAGAAGTCCACATGAAATCATGACAGACCTTTTTTAATTTCAGCCTTTGTATTAAATCTATTTGATTCATAAATTAAGATCATGCATTTAAGTGATCAAAACTAATGATATATATGATATGCTGTTTTAGTCTTTAAGTATATACATTCATGATAAATCATGAATGTATATAAACTGGTGTAAACACCAGACCATCATCATCATACAGATGTTAAATCCTATTTGCATTTCGAGTTTGGATGGAACCCTGAGGTCTCCTACCTTTTTTTCTTTACTTCTCGCAATCTTTTGCATCATTTCTTTGAGACCAATGGTATGCATGTCATCATTCATGATGGTAAGCTAGTATTTCTCAGTCCTTGTTTGTTTGTATGTGGCAAGATCATGAGTCTTAAAAAGTATGTGAACAATATAATATATTGAATTCTATCCAGACAACCAAAAAAATTTTTTAGTCTGTTATGCAATACAATAATGTTCAGTTTGACAAATATAACACAAGAATGGTTGTATCTTAATAAGTCTAAAATAGAAATTCTTACCATTAATTTTATCAATGGAATTTGCCCTGCTCTTCAGTGAAGGTGTTAACTGGCTAGTAGTTATCCTTCTAGTGACAGTTTTTCTAGGTGTTTGTGCAGTTTTAGGAGTTCGAGGTGTTTTCGGTGTTCTAGGAGTCTTCGGTGTTTTAATCACAGGCTTAAAATCATCATCGCTCTCTGAATCCTTTGTTACTTTTCTAGGAGTTCTTTTGACAGGAGAAACTTCATGTTCTATATAATTTAAAGGATTTCTTGTAGTGCGACCTGATCTGGTTGTGTAAGGACTTTTACTTTTATTACTATCCTCATCAAAAACTAGTACTTTTTTTGTTGAAGAATCAGTCATTTTTGATAGTGAGAGTTTTCGTTTAGGCGTTGTAGGCGTATGCTGCCGTATAATCAAAGTAGGCAAGTCGTCATCTGAGTTTTCTTTCAATTCCATACTTAATATATCTTCTATGTTACTATTTCTTAAGATCTTTGAACTTTTCGGTGTCTCTTTACTTTTAGTGGAACTTTTAGGTGTTTTAGGCGCTTCTTTCTCATTTTTATCAGTCAATATTGCTCTTTTAAGTAACAGCTTTGTGCCGTCATTCTTTGTCACACTCCAATTTTTTTGTTCATTCAATGAAATTCTGTTCATTCGTACCACTAAAGCACTTGGTGTGTTTGGTGTTTTTGGTGGACTCTTTTTAGCTGGTGTTGTCAATAATGCTATGGCATTTTGTTCCTCTTGCAAAACTGGTCCTATATTAACTTTACGTCTGCTTAAAACTATGAGACGATATCTGCAAATGTAGTTTAAGGGTACTTGAATGAGATACTCAACGTCCTTGGTAAACTTAAATGTTATTGTGCATTTCTTAAATATTGTTTCTATTGATATGTCAGTGTTGAAGGGCCTATGGTCTTCAATTACCTTGAACAAAAAAATTGTAGAGAATTGTAAAACAGCGAAACTGTATTGGCATGGTTTTTTTAATTCATTAAGGGGATCTTATAGATGCTACAATGTCCCAAATAGATTTTAGTTACTCCTTGTAGAAATATCACTTGTACATCAGAATATTACCTAAGCCATATAATACACTAGCCATAGTAGCTCAGAGGTTAATACAATAGTGTCCATACCTAAATAAAGCCTTAAATTATGCGGGCTGATAGCCTGCCGAAAAGCATTCACAGCTAAGCAGTTTTCTGACCTTTCAACAATATGCATATTGTTAAAATGTCCATGTGGTAAAGGAGAAGGAAATCATCACCATGAAACCTGAACATTGAAATAAACAACGAGTCACATCTGCCTAGTAGCCTTAGATAAGCCACCTAGTGGTATAATACTGTTATACTCCTGTTAAATGGTGAGGTTTGATCCCAGCCATGAAAGATTTAGTCTAATAAGTTTCAAGTAGAAAGAAGGTGAAAAACATGTATACATCATTTATTTTAATATCTAGGGCATGCCATTGTCAGCCAATCTGGATGTCACTTACATCCAGTGTTGCCAACACCAAAAAACAACAGCTCGCCTATAAAAAAACAGAGAAAACAGTAGGTAAAGAAAAAAAGGCAGATTTCATACTTTCGTCATATAATAAAAGCAATATCCAATATTAATAACAATAATCGCCTTCTTAGTTACTTAGGACGCACATAGATTGCTATATTATTATTACTGTTATCACAACATAATAATATGTAATAAAAAAACAGAAATCAAAGTAAAATTATTTTCTACTTGCATTCTCATCTTCAGTATTTTCATACTCATTTTCTTTTTTTCATAGTGCGATAGGTGGCACTGAACGCTAATTAAAAAACAGTAAAAATTAAGAATGAAACAGAAAACAGGTAGCTCAATGTGAAAACAGTAAATCTACTGTTAAAACAGTAGGGTTGGTAACGCTGCTTACATCCCTATCATGATTATGGTTGATAATATAAGAGTAATTAAATACTACATACCTCATTATCTAAGAAATTATTAGTCTCCATATTATTGAAACACCATTTAGGTAAATCGGTGGGCTTGGAATACCATTGTACTTTGGCTCTGAATGGGTCATTTTTATTAGTTCTATCTTCATACATTGATGTGATACGTGCAGCATCACATCCTGCTTCAGTGTCCGGTTCAGCTGCATCAGCATTGGATACAAGTACAAAATCTCCAATTTCAGCTATTATGTTTCCAAATTGGAATTTCCTGCAAAATATTAGACAAGATACTACAATCATGGTCACTTATTGGCTAATAGTAAAATCATACCTCAATGATTTGGTTTAAAATGTTGGCGAGGAAGTGTGTAGCACTTTGAAGATTTTCTGTATTTTATTACAGTTTTATAATGTTGATGATAAAGAATAATATTTCCATAATGAGCAATTAAACATGCTTGTTGTTGGAATTAATGTGTTAAGACTATAAAACATTAGCAAGAATATTGTCTGTTTCTCAAAAAAATAAACCAGGAGACCTATATATTGTTACCCTTAAAGGCAACTTATTACCATATTGATTTTTTTTAAAATATGAACTATTTATGAATATTTCAACTAATAATTTAAATAGTTATCTAAATGACAACTATGACTTTATAAGAATAAAAATCTATTGATATTGTATCTAAATGTAGTATATTAGATTCATTTTGATTAGATATGTAAAATACAATATTTGATATACTAAATGATTGACATGCTATACCTCACGAGGGTTGATGCATAGTAATATCTAATATATAAAATTCTCGTGTCACAGTTTTCGTTGCCATACTCCTCCGAAACGGCTTGACCGATTTTGATGAAATTTTTTATCCTTATTATTTATTTTTTACTTATTCTTTACTTATTCTTATCCAGTATCTATGAGAATCGGCCAACATCTATTTTTCATCCCCTTAAATGTTAGGGGTAGTCCACCCCTAAATTTTTATTTTTTTATTTTTACCGGGCAGGACGACATCTGCCGGGACAGCTAGTTTTATATAAACCTAGATTAGGTATCATATAAATGAATATGAATGGAATTAACTTAGTATTTACTTTATAAAATATGTAGTTTAAGTATGTTTATTTATGATTGACCTATTAATCTGCACCACCTACATCACCAGATTAGGTTAAACTATTTCTTAAGTTAGGTTGCCTGGAAGAGATTGCTTTAGGCGATAAGGACAACTATTGTTTCTATCATGACAATATTGTAATTGTGTATTTTTGAAATTGTATATTTGGTGAGCAATAATGTGTTATCTATTTATCATATTATGAAACTGGCCTAAGTAAGTTTCATGCTTACCACACTAATCCAGTCAGTCGATTCCATGATAGCAAATGGGGGAGAATACAAATTTAAATTGTAGAAATCATAGTCAAACACAATTATAAACAATAGTAAAAATTTACTTATTACTAAAGTAAAATTTTTTGGTAACTATTAAAACACTTCACATATAATATAGAGGGCAGAAGATTTTGAAAACTGTAAGCATACAGAAGAGGAACAGGAAGGTTTCTACTACTAAAATTCTTGACTGTTTTTACTGTGAAGCTGGCAACCCAGCAGATGGCCCATATAATGGATAGAGGATAATATTACCTAAAGACATTTGCAAAACCAGGGCCAATGCTAATTTGTTGCCAGCCATTAGGATTGGGATAACAGGGATGGGATAAGACGATGAAGCTAAAGGGGATGGAATAGATGTGTCAGACAGACAGGAGGAGGTAGCGAAACTCTCTCTCATCATACAAAACACGAGTGGCTCAAGGCTACTCATTTCACATCAATATTTTGTGAGAGTGTGGTGTAACTCTGATCGAGCCAGCTCTAACAGCTGTAATGATTCCAGCATGGCTCTTCCATATATATATATATATATATATATATATATATATATATATATATATATATATATATATATATACTAAAAACATGAAAGTGAGTTTGTTTAGATATCTTGTTTATTTCTTATTAATTGGAGATAAGCCGATATTGAAGGAATAGACTTGCAAAGTTAAGTTTATACGAATATCACGTAAAAATCTCAAATATAATATTATATGCGTAATGAAGTTAAATCAAAGCAGATATTAAAAGATACCTAGTATAAATCTAATTTAAGATTTAAATAACTTACGTATAATGCCGGAATGACTGCGATGGACTTTGAGGATCATGAATCTCTTCACTTAACCACGTAACGGCTTTAGAAATAACTTTTCGTCGCATTTTGTAACTCTAATTAATAACAATCCTAAAATAACTAAGCGCATAGAACTAAGCGTCTATTTATATTATTATATTCGTTAACGTTAAGCACATGTGACAACTGACAATTCTGACATCAGCTGATTCAGCGGTTATCAAGTTTCGCGCTATTATCATTTGGTAGTATTTGTATTCTTTTTTTTAGCTTAATTAAAAAAAAATGTGATGAAAACTAATTTAATACTGTTAAATAAATGTGTACAGATTGCAATAATAATGCTATTTATAGTGCAGTTTTACATGGAATGTTTTACATGAAACTTCGTAAATTAATAATTTTATTCAGCATCATCTCCATATATATTCAATATACTCTTTGGCTTCACCGTTTTATGTCTAATGTCATTCATGACAATTTGATATCAAATGACAATCGCTATGTCATAAACACGTGGGTTTAAGGGTGGTTTATTTTCATTTATTGAAATAAACTATTTTTGTAAGTAATCGGTAAAATGAAGTTAAAAGCCAAAACTTCTAATAAAAAACTTTATCTGACAAAATCGCTGATACCTTAACTGTAAAACCTCATGCGGATATTGAAGATGATCACGTATTTGGAACTAAGCCTAAAACTTTATCACGCGCTGATCTAGGGTCGTCAGATAGTGAAGATGAGGCTGCTATCAGTGATTTTCGCAAGAGGAATGTAAATTTATTGAGTGAGGTTAGTAAAAAGTATGAAGGACAAGTGGTTTCAAGAAAAGATTTAGACGACTCTGGTGACGAAAATACAAGCGTTGATGGATCAGAAGATTCGGAAAAAGACAACAAACTGGAATCGGTCCATTCAGATGCCACGGATAATGAAGAGTCCGCGGACAAATCTCAGGGTAAAAACAAGCTAAAATCAAATTTAACCTCAGATTCAGAGGATTTAGGTTCTGGTGAAGAAAGTGATGATTACAGTATTACAAATTTTAAAAAACAGCTTCAGAGTGATGATGACCAAGAGGAAGATGATGAAAAAGATACAGAGGGTGAAGATGATGATGATGAAGGTTATGATATAAGTCAAATGGCAGAACCTATGAAAGAAGATTTTGAGCATGTAAAAAAGCAAAACATTTCTGAAGAGGCAAAAAAAGGGATTTGTGTTAGAAACCAGCTCCTTCTCTGGGAAAACTTGTTAGAAATGAGAATACATCTTCAAAGATGTATGAATACAGCTAATCAGATGCCTTTTCCAGAAACATACAATGATTTAAAAAATAATGAACAGTTTGTGGATGAAAGTAATACTACTAAAGCAAATGTTGCTTGTGTTTTGGATAAGTAAGTACTTTTTAAGTTATCTAGATTAAATATAATTTATCCAATATAAAATACTCATACAGATCATGAGCAGGGGCTGGATAAGAAAGGTGGAGATCTGGGTATGTGGTACCAAATTTGGTAGGTCTACATCCAGCAACATCAATTTAATTAATAGATGTATGAAATGCACACATATTTAATTTATCCCTGTGCGATATTTGGAAACTCATCTAGATTAAGCATTAAGTTGGTAAGGAAAAACTATCGATGGAGATTTGTGTGTGTCTGTCTATACCTATTGGGTGTATTGAGTTTAGAGTACTTTTACAAGAAAATGATAAGGCGAGGGTAGGGATTTAAAAATTTATTAATTTGCATGAGGCATTTAAAATAGGCTCTTAATTTTTAATTAATAGGTAATTAAAAGTCAGTGGTTCAGTGACTTGCAGTTACTTCACATTCAAATGATATAGGTTTGAATACTTACAGGGAGCATACATCAAATAGTCTTACTTATTAAGCCTATTATTGAGCATAAATTATATAGATTCCTTACGTAACAACTACATACTGTTTTGAAGTGATGAACTTCTTATGGGAGGGTAATCTGCTTTGTTACATAATGCGTTATGGTGCCATCTGTCTGGGTTCCCTTTCTCTTAAGCAAGTTATCACCTTCTGTTGGGTGTCCCGAGACACATACTATCTTTTTTGATAACTTGATTTATTTATTGCTTGATGGCTGGCTGGAGATGCCTTGATATACATTACTGAGATAATTTTACTGATATTAAAATCAATTGTATTGTATGTATTCACCTAAATCGCTGAGTCAGGAAAATTTATGTGTTAGATTCATACAGAGCATATTGTTATAATTACAACATCCTAATAGTGAAAGAAACTATCATAAGAAAAATTTCCACATAATTTGAACAAGTATAGTGGACATACAACTAATTCTTCTGAAACAGAGAAAGAACAAAATATAAAATTGGAATTTAATTTTTACAAATAATCTTTACTTTTGTTACAGATTACTAACATTACAAAATGTACTACTAAAGAACTATCCAGAAACAAAATCATTGGCAATCATGAAAAATAAACAGCACAGTAAAACAGAGGAACAAAAACCCAAAGAAGAAAGTGATGAAGAAATACCAAGTGATACAGATAACGAAGAAATACCTTCAGACACAGAAGAAGAAGAAAATTTTGAACAGACCACTAAAGAAACAAAGGAAAGTGCTAAAACATCTAACACAAAGAAGCGTAAACTTGAAGATTATGAAACTGAACTATCATCATTGCATAAAGCTTTTAAATCATTTAGAGACACATCAATACAAAAATGGAATGATAAAACTAGATTAGCAACAGCTACAAATATTAAGAATGCACCAACAAACACAATATTGCAGCAAATATCCTACATTCTGTCTGATAGAGATAAACTGGTTAAGCGTACACAGTTAAAGAGGTCAGAATATGACATTATAGGTTACAAAAAACCATTAGAAGAAAGCTGTAATGGTGATGAAAATAATCCAGTAATAAAAAACAGGAAAGATGATGATGAATATATTCAGGAAATATTTGATGATAGTGATTTCTACCATCAACTGTTGAGAGAGTTGATTGAATGTAAGTCTGCAGATATATCTGATCCAGTACAACTCAGTCGGCAGTGGATAGCTTTACAGCAAATGAGGAGTAAAATGAAACGAAAAGTTGATACAAAAGCAACTAAAGGAAGGAAGATTAAGTATGTAGTGCATAATCCGCTGGTTAACTTTATGGCACCTGAGAAATGTATGAAATGGACAGATGAAAGTACCAATGAGTTGTACAGTTCTTTGTTTGGCAAGATGTTTGAACATAATAATGCCGGTTTAGATAATTTAGGAAATTTATTTAAGTTGCAGAAATAATATTTATAAAATAAATTAAATAAACCCAGTTATTTGTTTTTTTACAATTAATGATTAGCTATTTTGTTTATTCCTAAATTGTGTTACAATCTTACGATAGTGTTGCTGGTTATTTTAGCTAAAATATTGAGGTGGATTTTTATATGACAAAAAGTATATATGTGAGGTAAGCATGAATTATATGATATGGAATAGTGTAATAAAGAGATGTTTGATTTGAAAGATGTAATAATAAAGAATGCTAAGGTGGTTTTGGCTTGTATAAAGGATGGATGAAAATAGAATCGTAAAACAAGTGTATTATGAATGGTACAGTTGGTACTGGCAGACTGCAATATCACATCATGATTAAATAGTTGAAGTGTTTAAACGAGATCAGGTAAAAAGCATCTCAAATAAATGTGCATGTATTAATGTGTGGGTTAATGAAAGTAGATGAAGTGGCAAGTGGGGATCTATAGTCTCTGCCTACCCCCATGGGAAATATTATCACGCCCGTATATGTATATAACGTCATTTGGAAGACATTTTTGAATATAACTCTGACTTTTCCTTGTGTTTCGTTTCCGACCGTGACTTTTCCCGTCCGCGTGCTTATTCGATCCATCTCTTGGCTACGTTCCATTAGGGACTCGCAACGGCCAAGTTCGCGACCGCGGTTTATCCCGTTCCACTTGCTTGCTGGCGTTACAATTGTAAACCTAAGTGGAACGGTTATTCGACCCACCTATTGACATGTGTCGTTGTGAACGTACTGTGATCGAAAATGATGACGTCATTAGTGACTTTTCATCACGACCACAACGACCGCAGTAGCCTTGTGGAACGGCTAACTGAGCATTTTGGTCGTTGTAAGCTATTAATGGAACGCCCGACTTGACATGGGCCGTTGTGAGGGCTGCGTGATCGAAAATTATGACATCATTAATGATTTCGCAACGACCGTAACGACCGCGGTCGCTATGTGGAATGGCTGAAGGAGCATTTTGGACATTGTTAGTCACAAGTGGAACGTAATGTTATCTAGCCTATGTAATGCCATCTAGGAAGAATATTATGAAAAGAAGGCTTGTAATTAGGCTTCTAAGGCTTGGAATTAGCAATACTTTTATTTATGTTGTTATTTGGCTGTAAGCCTAACTAAATAAATAAATAATAAATAAAATGAATAATAAATAGAATTATACAATCTCCTAGGGAACCCCTAATGTATCTCACACCCTGGTTACTTAGCCGCCGTTTTATACATACTTTTTAAAGCGAAGCTGGCACACGGATGTCCCAGCTCATGGAAAGTGGTTACCGTCGTCTACAGGCGTTGGCAACACTCATGGCAAAGACAACGCGTAGCCAGCCTTTAGCATGGGATAAGGGGATGATGAGATAGAGAGAGCAGAGAGCAGACAGGACTGGGACATGGGGTTGGATTAGGGAGGTAGGATAGGGAAGATTGCAGGTGAGGAAGTGGGCTATCGGAACTCGCGCATCACAAGAAATATCCTTGTTTTAATGCTGGGGAATTTCTTTTCTTCTGACACTCACACGTGTCCCCGTGTTTGATCTTCCCCTGTATTATAGATACGATCAAAAGCACCGCCCAAAGCCAAATGCCTGCTTCGTGTGCGTGTTGGACTCTTGTACAAAACGGCAACCGGTTCTCCATTAAATGAGAAGGATCGACAAAATACCTACTAAACCTATCTACATCCCTACGAGGGCATATATCTAGAATGTCAGCGAATTTTTAACGTAGTTAAACCGCTTGCATCCCAGTGCCCCGATTTGGTACTAAGCCCCCGGGAAGCAGGGCCGTACCACTTTGTACAGAGGTGATTCCACCGTAAACAGTGGTCCTCCAAGCACGAAAGACCCTTAGCTTAAGGCTAACCGCTTCAAGCCAATATTCTGAGACCGTGATTATATTATTATGATACAGATTGAGCCTCTGGGAGCTGCATATGTCTGCTTGAGTATATAAAAAAATGCCGCCGCTAGAAAAGGCTCTTTATTTGTATCTCGGTATTAATCCTTATCAAAATAAATTACTTCATATTCAAGACTGCTTCAATACCTTTACATAACTTTTTGAATTATTCAATTCGGACATTCCATTCGAAAGATATCACGACTTTAAAAATGTAAGTATTAGAACACGCGGCCGTGACGATTTTTCGTGAGCGAAAAATAGTAAGACCCTGTCTATATAGAAGTTTCACTTAAAAAAGTACTCTGTGATGTCTGCTCATCGCAGCGGACAACTCTTTAATCTTTATATATCTGTCATCCGAAGTAGCATTTAATCTCTACCTTTCGCTGTTACATACCGGTCCTGAGAGCTGGTGATTCCAGGATGGCTCATGGCTTAAAATTTCATAAAACGGTTTTTAACCTACTTTCTTAATCTATTTTCGGATACTTTTTAAAATTAATATTGCTCTAAAGTTTCAAGCTCAGTTTCAAACTCGTTAATGTGTAATACAAGTGAAATTAATTGCGCAAACAAGTCATACGAGTATTATCTGTAAAATAAATTTTTGCGCTGTCGCCGTCGAGATGGACGGTTCACCGCTATAATACCATAACGAGCAAGATAATATTTTTTTATTTTGAAATCACCGGTTACCATTAAAATATTGGGTTTACGATTAATTTTATTGAAGTGTGTTTACGGGAGTGCGTTGCGTAATGAATGATGAACACGTGAACGTTGAGATATTTTATTATGTATGAGCACAAATGGGGCACTTCACAGCTTACTCAACTGAGACGGTTTTCATGTTAATATCAGAACCTTCTTGATTTTGTATGGATGTACTGTATCGGCTACGTTCCACTAGAGGGTCACAACGACCATGTTCACGACCGCTATTTTTCCTGTTCCACTTGCTTGCCGGCATCACAATCGTGAACCCAAGTGGAACGGTTGTTTGGCCCACCTCTTGACATGGGTCGTTGTGAGCGTTGTGTGATCGAAAATGATGACGTCATTACTGACATTTTCGCCACGACCACAACGACCGCGGTCGCCTTGTGGAACGGCTAACGGAGCATTTTGGGCGTTTTCAACTACTAGTGGAACGTGCTGATCTTTATATATTCAATGTACTCTTTGGTATTGGTACGCACATAGAGTACTTTATATATACGGGTAGTACTGCATTAGGACGTCACAATTCTAAAAGTAAAATCGCTTAATGTTTGTTTTTACTATACTTTTATGTTTATTAATTATATAATTTATTTTAAATGTGTCAAATACCCAATTGCAAAGTGACTTAACATAAATATTAAAGACTTCTTTTTCCATATCTTAAAAGTATAATACCATGAGTCTGTGACTAATTTATAGGGTTGCCAGATGTGTGTTAAAACAACCCACAGTCAAGTGGTAGGGCGTTTGCCCGACTGGATGGCTACCACCCCTGGTCTAAGGTATATCGCCATAACAACCTTGAGTTGTGTTCCGGTATTAGTTAGCAGATTCCTGTCACTCTTAAGAGAGCAGCAGCGCATTTGTAGCAGCTTTGATGTTGCGAATGTCCATAGGCGATGGTAACCGCTTTCCATCATGTGAACCGTCTGCCTGTCTGCTGAACTCCTGCAATATAAAATGTGTTACTGGAAAAGTTTTAATTTTTTTATTAACATAAATTTACAGAAAACTTACTTTTTAGATGTTAAATTTGTATCGAATGCTAAATTAACAGCCAATCTTTTTCATATATTTAGTACTTGTTGCCACTGCTTTTAATATTTTTTTTATTGTCTAAAGATGGCACCATTGGATTCAGTGCAATATTTATATTTTAAAAAAACCGCGTCGAACAAAACGTTCGTGTATTTTTCGAGTTCACTAGATAATTACCGAATTTGTCTTTAGCCTGGACAATCTTTTGTTTAACAATTTTTTTTTGACCAAACAAACATTAACAAAACCGGACTAAAAACAAACGAAAACTGGACATCTGGCAACTGTACTGTGAAATAGAAGGTACGAATGAAAGAATACAATAATTTGTTAGATGTCTTCACAAGTTCTTATGCTTTCCTCACGCTGCGATCCTCTCCGTTCTACATGACGTCCGCTGGCTCGGGCACGTAGAACGGATGGGCGAGGATCGCAGCGTGAGGAAAGCATATTTGGGTCGGCCGGTAGGTCGGCGTCCGTTTGGCCGTTCTAAATATCGCTGGTAGTGGACAGAGTAGAGGCTGACCTGTCGGAGATAGAAGCCAGTATTTGGCAAGAAACCGCTCAGGATCTAGAAAAGTGACATGCTCTCGTTTCGGAGGCCAAAACCCACTTTGGGTTGCTGAGCCAACGGAGTAAGTAAGTAATTACAAGTTCTTATAAATAAATACATTTTATTGTTTGTAAATGTTCCTTTTATTGAGGTATATTTGGCGATTCCCCTAGCTTTTTCATTTTTCCAAGTGATCTTCGTCCCGGCGCTATCGGTCCAAATGACCTCGGTCAAGACACCACGTGGGTTATCACGTTTGCTTATAAACACTATTATCTGTGCCAATAAATGTAGAACATTTTATATTTTTCAATACATATAAGTTTAATGTTGTGAATCGTGCCACGATCTGTCTATAATCACGATTCATTATATCAAGGAGACAGGGCCTCAAGTCTGCTATTACAATAGTGTCTGAATGGTCGTTTGTTGGCGGATAATTAAAAAAAACACATAGTCGATATTAAATAGTCAATTACCGTCCTTTAATTTGGATGAACGAATCAAAGTGAAAAACGGAAATTTGAATCATTCAATGTCATTGAATACCGTCGTATTCTTTCAGTACGGTAATTCATCGTGTGGCCGGTTCCTATATCTTATTATTTATTCACATACCTTACCATCGGTTGAATGTTGAGATTGCTTTTATGTCAAATTTTAGCCGACAGCAAATGAACGGTCAGTAAGATATAATTATGATACAACTGTACCATTGAAGAAGAATAGTAAATATAATTATTTTTCTATGTTATTGTAATGGTAAAAGTGGTTTATAATATATATATATATATATATATATATATATATATATATATATATATATATATATATATATATATATATATATATATATATATTTATATGTCGCAGGGGAGCTTTAATTGGACGTATTGTTGACTGGATGTATAACGCACAATATCATTTGTTTACATTTTAATTACTTCTAAAATTCTTAATTTAATATAATTTGATTCTATAATATTTTCTTAAGTTTAAGACAGAATTGGTCACATCCTCAGGCGAGCTTCAATCAAAACATATTTCAAGCCGCATAAAAAGATAACCCAATTTTTGAGACCTGTGAAATCCCACTCCAGGATGCAGGTGTTTACAAGCTCGATTGTGAATGTGGATTATCATACATTGGGCAAACAAAGAGGAGCATAAAAACACGGGTAAAAGAACACATTGCTGACATGAAACACACAAGGTCTACGAAGTCTGCGATCAGTGAACACACGCTGGATAAACCCATCAGATTCGATAACCCACAAATCCTCGCGAAAGAGAATCGTTTTATACCAAGAATGATGCGTGAGGCTATTGAAATCAAAAAACAGCCAAATTTCAATAGAGAAGATGGTTGGCAGGTACCACCTGTTTGGGATCCAATCATCAAAACTATTAAGACCCAAACCCAGCAAAAACCAACTGCCAGACCTCAAGACACTGTGAGCTCTTTCTGCGTGCAACGAATAAACCAACTTGACTAATAATTTCTTTTATTTTTTTCTTCCACTCATTTTAATATTATATAAAAAAAAAAAATAGAACTAGGCATGTTTGCTGAAGAGTTTCTTGCGCCGCTTCTTCTCTTCAAGCCACAACATGTTGTGAAGCGGTGGTAAATTAGATTAGGCTCCCATAGAGTAAATAATATCCATAAACAAAATTAAAACTAAATAATTAAAATGAACAAGTTGGCGGTAGGCTGAATAAAAACTTTGACAATACACGTTTGACAAATGTCATCTTTGTCTTCCGTGACCACGGCAACTGAAAAGCGGCCGAAACGTCGGATAAACCTAAATAAAATAAATTACCACGCTTAAAACCGTTAAAACGTAGTTTTATTATTTGATTCTATAACTTCAAGGTCGTTCTAACCTAATAAAAGTTATGAATATTGTAATTTAATAAACGACCAATAACTAAAGGAGATGTCGTGAGAATGAGGCCGTTCTGCGACATATATATATATATATATATATATATATATATATATATATATAATGTGTATATATATATAATGTATATATATATATATGTATATATATATATATATATATATATACAAATATAACGATACAACCAGTACAAACTGCACGATTCAATAACACGCGCAAAGTCCGTCACTATAAATCTCATTGAATGTACACGTCTTGCTCGTATCATAATTATCGCTTGACTGCCTCACCCCTCCGTTCGGGCATTGGTTTTATACTAAACTGTACAATACAACAATCGATCGCGTGGACTGAATTACTAAGAAAACGTAATGTGCACACCTGCGGTCATAAACGACTACAATAACAACAGTTTTTTTTCTTAATTACAAATTTTAAAGACAAAGTAAACAAAAGAAGTCCAAATGCGGGAAAGGTAAGAGTAAACATTGTATAAGTAAAAATAGTATAAACATATTGTAAAAGACCCTTTTCTATAAATAAAGAAAATACATAAAAAAAGGAAAAATAAAAAAAATAAATAGTGAACAGCCCGGAATATCTCGTTCATCCGGAGAGAGGAGATAAAAAAAAAAAATGCGGGAAAGGTAATAAACAAGTAGTAACAATGTGTAAGTTTACTGATAATAAAACTGCAATATAAAATATCATGTCATGTGTATAATATGATTTTCAATATTTATTTAAGTTATTTCTCAAATACTTTTTACGGTTCATTCAACTTATATTTAATACTTATTTTATAACTACTGACAAATGAAACGAGAATATTTATTATTTTTTATTTTAAAACTTTTGTGAACTGTGTGAACTACAACAGATTGAGATTTACAATTTTCTTGTTTTCGCGACTAGTATAACTAATAAAACTGCGTTTTAACTATTTCTATCGTTTCATAATTATCTAAATGATGCGTGAGCCTATCGAAATAAAAAAAACCCAAATTTCAATATAGAAGATGCTTTGTACTTCCAAGCATCTTCTATGTTAAAATTTTAGTTATTTTTTCGTACTACCTGTTCGGAATCCGATCATCAAAACTATTAAGACTCAAACACATCAAAAAGCAACTGCCAGACCTTACGACTCTGAGCTCTTCCTGCGTGCACCAAAACACAACCAACTTAAATGACAATTTTTATTATTTTACCTCTAGAGTTAGGCGTGTTTGCTGACGAGTGTCTTGCGCTGCTTCGTCTCTTCAAGTCACAACCCACAACGTGTTGCCAAGCGGCGGTAAAATAGATTAGGCTCTCATAGAGTAAAAAATAACCATAAAAAATTACAATTAAATAATTAAAATGAACAACTTGCTTGCGGACGTTACAATCATAAACTCTAGTAGAACGGATTATGGGGCGTTGATGTGATAAACGACGCAATACACAAATGTCATTGATTGATTTGAAAATTTGTGGTTGGTTGCGAGCGCTGTGTGATCGAAAATGATGACGTCTTCACAACAACCATAACGACCGCGGTCGCCTTGTAGAACGGCAGATAGAGCATTTTGGGCGTTGACGATACGCTGTGGGACGCGTCCATTGCGGCGTCAGTGAAAGACCTTGCACCTACATTTTTTTAAATTATTATTGTGGTCAAAGTTGTTACATATACGTAATTACTAACGTACGTTACTTTTCCAGGTGGTAAGGTATTTGCCCGACTTGTTGGCTACCACCCCGGTCTAGAGTATGGCGCCATAACAACCTTGAGATGTGTTCCTACATTAGTGGCAGGGTTCCAGTTCCGTTCAAGGGGTGGTAGCCATCCAGATGGTCAAGTGCCCTACCACCTGGCTAAAAATTATCAATATCCTACAATTATTGTTTACCTTAGAGCAATTTTACACATCTTTGGAAAATAAAACTATCCAGCACAACGTCCAATTCCACCAAAAACTCTATACGGCTTGTTTTACCGTTATTTAGTAGCATAGGTTGTTCTTGTCATGTTTCTTTTAATTAATAATTAATTTTGTTATGTACTCTCTTATTTCTAAACCACACAATCGGGCATATCCTTAATTGAATAAACATGTTATATATAAAAAAAAAAATATTCGGTGATTAGCGCCTGTTTTGTGTATAGTAAGTAGTTCTCTATAATCCCTATTATTCCCTATTATAATATTATAAATGCGAAAGTAACTCTGTCTGTCTGTCTGTCTGTCTGTCTGTCTGTTCCGTTTTCACGTAAAAACTACTGGACCGATTTGGCTGAAACTCAGTATATATATATTTTCGATACCGAGGATGAACATAGGATACTTTTTATCCCGAAAAATGGGATAGTTTCCGGGATAAAATGATATTTGTCTGTTTGTTTGTTATGCTTTTACGGAAAAACTACTGGACCGATTTGGCTGAAATTCGGTACGTATGTAAAATAAATATTGAGGATGGACAAGGGATAATTTTCATTTTGGCCTTTTTGGTAATTTGGGCCTTTTTGGTCATTTTGGCCTATTTGGTAATTTTTCTTTTTTGGTCATTTTGGCCTTTTTGGTCATTTTGGCCTATTTGGTAATTTTTCTTTTTTGATCATTTTGACCTTTTTGGTCATTTTGGCCTATTTGGTCATTTTGGCCTCTTTGGTCATTTTGGCCTATTTGGTCATTTTGGCCTCTTTGGTCATTTTGGCCTCTTTGGTCATTTTGGCCTATTTGGTCATTTTGGCCTATTTGGTAATTTTGGCCTTATTGATCATTTTGGCCTCTTTGGTCATTTTGGCCTCTTTGGTCATTTTGACCTATTTGGTCATTTTGGCCTATTTGGTCATTTTGGCCTCTTTGGTCATTTTGGCCTCTTTGGTCATTTTGGCCTATTTGGTAATTTTGGCCTTATTGATCATTTTGACCTTTTTGGTCATTTTGGCCTTTTTGGTCATTTTGGCCTATTTGGTAATTTTGGCCTTATTGATCATTTTGACCTTTTTGGTCATTTTGGCCTTTTTGGTCATTTAGGCCTATTTGGTCATTTTGGCATATTTGGTCATTTTAGTCATTATGATCATGTTGGCCTTTTTGGCAATTTTGGCCTATTTGGTCATTTTGACCTTTTTGGTCATTTTGGCCTTTTTGATTATTTCGGCCTATTTGGTCATTTTGGCTTATTTGGTCATTTTGGCCTATTTGGTCATTTTGGCCTATTTGGTCATTTTGACCTATATGGTCATTTTGGCCTCTTTTGTCATTTTGGCCTCTTTGGTCATTTTGGCCTATTTGGTCATTTTGGCCTATTTGGTAATTTTGGCCTTATTGATCATTTTGACCTTTTTGGTCATTTTGGCCTTTTTGGTCATTTAGGCCTATTTGGTCATTTTGGCATATTTGGTCATTTTAGTCATTATGATCATGTTGGCCTTTTTGGCAATTTTGGCCTATTTGGTCATTTTGACCTTTTTGGTCATTTTGGCCTTTTTGATTATTTCGGCCTATTTGGTCATTTTGGCTTATTTGGTCATTTTGGCCTATTTGGTCATTTTGGCCTATTTGGTCATTTTGGCCTATTTGGTCATTTTGGCCTTTTTGGTAATTTTGGCCTATTTGGTCATTTTGGCCTATTTGGTCATTTTGGCCTATTTGGTCATTTTGGCCTTTTTGGTCGTTTTTGAATATTCTGTCATTTTGGCCTATTCGGTCATTTTGGCCTTTTTGGTCATTTTGGCCTTTTTGGTCATTTTGGCCTTTTTGGTCATTTTGGCCTTTTTGGTCATTTTGGACTTTTTGGTCATTTTGGCCTATTTGGTCATTTTGGGCTTTTTGGTCATTTTGGGCTTTTTGGTCATTTTGGCCTATTTGGTCATTTTGATTATTTTGGCAATTTTGGTCGTTTTTGCCTACTCCGTCATTTTGGCCATGTCGGTCACTGTGGTCTTTTGGTCATTTAGACCATTTTGGCCTTTTTGGTCAAGTTTTGTAATTTATTTTGTTGACAGATAGACGGGGAATGGTATAATTAGCGATATAAAATGAAGTGAATCTTCCGTGGGCAAATACATAAAAAATGTAATATAATATAACCTTTAGCACTTGCTCTATAAACAAGAGACACGCACTAGAGGTTAACCCGCGGCGCAGCCGCGGGGTAAACTCTAGTTTAACATAATTTTATGTAATAATATTTATCTCTAATATATTTTTAATATATTTATGGCTTGGCTACTAGGCCTTAAAGCCAGATCTTAATTTTATCTTAATATGTGCTAATTGTGTATAGATTACACAGCTCTACAAAAAAAAAATTGTTGCCCTGGATATCATCGCAATTTTTTACGTTTTCAGGTGCCCAGATATACCAGATATAGATAGACGAATATATTCATGAAAGTTCTCAATATGCTCGTATTTTCATGATTTTTGCATATCTTATATTTTGAACAATTATAATACTGCTGGTCTTTGAAAAGAGATTGTCCCCTGACAGATTATAAAAGAAAAGGTCATAAAAGGCGTTTTGTGGAAATAAAAAATATATTTTATATTATATAAAATATAATATAAAAATATATTTTCGACATTTTCCTCTTTATTTATTTCGATGTATCCTAATTTCTCAAAATATTACTGACACTATAAATATATCTGTTATTTTAATTCTTGTTTTTTGATTTTTGTAATGTAAAATGAAAATAAAGATTTAAAAAAAAGTCAGAGCAAATCTAATAAAATCATTGACAGTTTCATGAACTGTGTGCATAAATGGACCCAAAATCATTTTCATATGTAGAGCAACAAAACCACTGTAGACAGTGTTATAATTTAAAATCTCTCAAATGTTTATAGTCGTCACTACATTTTATATTCGTGTTGGTAGACGCGATAGATTTTTACTGTGTTCGGTTTATTTTATTACATTTAAAACTTTAAGTATAATATTTTATATAATATCTTTTGTAAAATATTATCTAAAATTTCCAAACAATAATGTAATAAATTCTTGACATTCATAACTCTTTTAATTAAAATAGTTTATCAATGACTTCAAACCGCTATCGGCTGTGCCAATTTGTGAAGTTTCTTGTACTCTAAAATTGTTGCAGGGATGGCGAGGTATTCTAAAAATGTTATACGAGTGTGAAGTGTCGATGTATAAAATATGTTAAAATCGTAAGGTTCTCTGATTCTAAATATCTAACCAGCAGCTGTTCTTTTATTACCATAAACCCTTTTGCAAGTATTAAACTCGATACTACCGTAGAACTTTAATTTAAAACGTGTAAATGCATGACGATAATAAAACTGCATTTAGTTTCTGCAGTTGTGATCATTAGTGTTGAAAGCTTGATGCAGGGTGCTTAACAACTGAAACAATTTACGACAACGGGGCGTCCATGGGGACGCTTGTTATGCGTGGGACATGTTGCAAACTGATAAAATGAAAATCACTAATCATTTGTTGGTTGGCAGGTCGTGATAGCGTAATGGCAAGCGCACACGGCTCATACTCAAAGGGCGCGGGTTCGATCCTGGCTGGAATGCATACACCACTTCGGCAGTTTTCTAGCCTAATATGCATAATGTCAAAAATACCACGTGCTAAAAAGGTGAAGGAAAACATCATGATGCAACCTGCGTATCGCAAGCGACTAAACACCGTCCAACGCGGATTTGCACAAAAAATGTGTCGTGCGTATAAAACCGTCTCTCTAAACTCCGCAATGGCGTTGGCGGGTATTCTCCCCCTTGATCTTCGGGTAAAGGAAGTCGCTTCCTTATACGAAACCAAGAGGGGGTATACTACCCAATGCTTGAGGATAGAGAGATGGAAACGCGAGTCGCTTACGCACTAACAACTCACCCGGCCTCGCGAGTCGAGTTACAGTTTACCTGCCTGATGACCAGGAGCAGGTGAATGCGCAACGCCGATCGGCGGTGCGTATTTTCACGGACGGTAGCTTAATCGACGGGCATGTTGGAGCCTCATTATCCGTATGGAATAATGAGGCCGAGACTAAGTGCCGGAAGATTAAGCTAGCGTCCTACTGCACGGTATATCAGGCAGAGATGCTGGCGATACGCGAGGCAACGGCGCTAGTCCGGAGACGCTCGGAAGAAAGCTTTGGCATCTACAGTGACTCCAGATCGGCATTGCAGGCGCTGTGCAACTGGAGCTCTGCCAATCCGCTTGCACACGAAGCAAGGAACAACATATTACAGTGTACTGCGCAAGGTAAGAGAGTTGAGCTTTATTGGGTGAAGGCCCACGTCGACATACAGGAAAATGAGCGGGCGGACGAGTTGGCGAAAGCGGCAGCACTTTCTTTGAAGGTGAGGCCGCTTTACGACAAGTGTCCGGTTTCATTCGTTAAACGACAGTTCCGAATGGGAACAGTTGACGAATGGAACCGGAGATACTGTCAGGAGTCAACGGCGTCCGTCACGAAACTCTTTTTCCCGGATGTCACGCGGGCCTACAAGATATCTAGGCAGGTTGGCCTCACTGGCCTGCACACCCAGCTCCTTACAGGTCACGGGGGATTCTCTGAGTACCTGAATCGTTTTGGGTGCAAGGAGAGTCCCTCGTGTATCTGCGACGAGGAGGAGATAGAGAGCGTACCACACCTAATCTTCTGGTGCCCCGTTTACACAAAAGAGAGACGCGATGCAGAATCCAAACTAGGGATAAAAATCGGTTACAAGAACATGAACGACCTAATGTCCAAAAAGAACTACGAAAATTTTCTTAAATATGGAATTCAGATAGCCAAAAAAGTCATAGATAGGAATAAAACTCGTGTGTAGCATGCATTTTTACATATATTATCAGAATATATATGAATCAATGTGTACAAATCACCGAGTAAAACCTAGCTTACGGCATGTAAAGTAATAAATAAAATTAGAATTAACAGAACAATCAAACAGACGTAATTTTTTTTAGATATAAAACAAAAGAAATATTGTAAAAGTAAAAGTAGAATAAATATAATGTATCCTTTTTACAAATAAAGAGAACACACAAAAAAAGAAAATAAAAAACAATAATAGTGAACAGCCCGGAATATCCAGTTTATCCGGAGAGAGGAAAAAAAAAAAAACCTGCGTATCGCGATAATCGATGTGTCAAACCTGCCAAGCCGCCTTGGACAAGCGTGGCGGGTATACCTGTTGTCCGTCCCCCTATAACAAAGAGGCCCGAGCCCAGCTGTGGGACATTATTTTATGGGCTATTATAATAATAATTAATATATTAATTACTTTGTCTTCGTTGAAAGTATTTTTAGATTTCTGTAAATATTCTCGTAAAAGCGGAACGATAACTGGCGCTGGTATCAGAGCCCTTACTGATCACAATAGATGTTGTGTCGTTCGGTCAGCCCGAAAGAGTCAATAAAATTTTCTGAAACTTATTATTAGTAACTAGTTGAAACAAAGAACAAAGGTTTCTTTTAAAAATACAATAATTAAGTCTATAAAAATGCATTTAAATATAAAAGAAAGAAGTTCTAAAAAGTTTGAGTGTAAGGCCCTCAGGTTCCAAGATTTTAATGATTTTTTTATGTATGTATATTGATAATTTCACGCAGATGTAGCGCTGGTTTTAATGCGTCATTCTTAATGCAATATTGTTATTAATTGTTAATATGTATATATTACTAATGCAGCTATTAGTTAACAGCGTTATTTTTAACGTTATAAATAAGACATTTGGTCACAGTCAATAACTTTGAAATTATTTATCCTTTATCCGTGCAGAAACGGAGAACGGCCTGTCGTAAGAGGCAACAAAACAACCCACAGCCAGGTGATAGAGTATATACCTGATTGGATGGCTACCACCTGGTCTAGAGTATGCCGCCATAACAATCGTGAGTTGTGTTCCGGCAATAGTGGTCAGATTCAAGTCTTCTTTTAGAGAGCAGCAGCGCATTTGTAGCAACTTTGGTGTTGCAAATGCCCATAGGCGATGGTGACCAGTTTCCATCAAATGGGCTGTCTGTCTGTTTGGTGAACTCATGCATTAAAAAAATCCTATATGGAGCCCGAGCACAAAACTAACGCAAGTGGAGCAGGGGCATATGAATAAAGAAGCCGTTTTAAGGTCCCTGTTGCCGTCGAAAAGGTCGATGGTTGAGTGCAAAGGAAACAACTTTTTATACTTCCTGGATCAATGATTTACAAAAAAAAAATCACGAAAGCACTTCCAAATTATTGACTTAAAACCATTTTACTTCATCAATTTTTCTCAAAGTCGCATAAAAAACCTACATTTTTATAAAGAGAGAAACAATTTGCCTTTTTTTTTAAATAATCCTTTTTTATTCACAATAAAAGAATGCTTTGAAAAACGACCGTGTCAATGGACTCTACGCTATCTCAGAAAAATCAGTACCGAAATATCCTCAAGGACGTTGAAGTTAAACCTTAAGCCCATTCAGTATCCTGCTTGGCATTCCTCCTAGAAGTCCGCCGCGTAGTGCAGGATTGTGAATGTTATTGCAGTCTGCATTGCGGCCAGTAACACAGCAGGAGGGTCTTGAGTACTACCAACTCCGCCCATTGCAGGATACTTAAAAGGTCTCTTTAATCGCGTTGTCTTCTACCTTATACCAAACGTCTGGTACTTACCGAGATAACATCTGGGCGGGCCGCCCGCCTGGCGCGGATCTACCACAGTAGCAAGTGTGCCCGTCAGTGATGCAAACGCACGCGACAAATTAATCGCATTAAATTGTAAAATAAGACAATATCGACTAAAAGTCGCACGAACAAAAAAGTTGACAATCAAAAAAATATTTTACTGAATCATAATAAAGTATTTTTACGAATATTATAGTTTAAATGTGTGTAAGTGGTAAGTGTAAAGTGAAATGGACACTTGAATTTTGGATATGTAAACTTTATGTAAGTACTTATTTTTAATTGTTTGTTAAATTTTATAAAATTATAAAATGTATGTGTGATAAGTTTTGTTATTTTTAAGTTCTAATATTTTTAAAGTCAATGTTTTGAAACAACTTTTTACTCGTGTTAGAATGTGCCTTTTATTAATAAAGTTATTCGAATTACGTGAAGTGATATTCATATGCTAATTATTACACAGATCAACAAAATTGAATCAATTTCGTTGAAAGGCACAGAGCTGAAAGGATAAGACGGTATTTAATTATAATGAAAAATTTACGTTTATCTTTATATATATGTACATCGCTTCGCATTGAGTTGTTGCAATTCAAAGGAGAAGAAGCAGCAAGAAATTTCCCAGCAATACGTCTAAGTAAAAAATATTTTTTATTCATATTTATTTATATTTTTTTGTTAACCATTTAGACATTAGAGTTAGGGTGCTGTTTACGTCATCAAAGTTCTTCTTATTTCTATCTCTTTTAAAGAGGAATACTTATATAATGCTGATAATAGACGGATCAACCAATTTTTGAGTTCCAGAGTTCACACTAGGAATTCATAGGCGCTAATTACTTGAGACTAACTAATTTATTTATTGTAAGATTACAGTCAGTCGTTTTAAGTCGGTATTCGTCTTTATATATACAACTAAGATTTTCCCGGGACTTCGTTCACGTTGGACTAAATAAGTTAAGTAAGTTGTCCTAACAACTTGAAACCACTCGCGGGAAAAATGACGCCGGGTTCCCGGGATATAGAGTATCACCGATTCGATGACAGGGAATATGCTACCAATCGCTGACAATATTTCATCGGAATCCGATTTTATTTTAACATACCCCAAGAAAGTTTCCGTTGGATTCTCGGTATATAAAGTACCTGCCGTAGATTTTAAGTCCGAGAGTTTACTATCGATTAACTGCATCCCGAACAATCTGACAAAAACAAAAAATGTAAGAAAGAAGGTCTTTTCTGACACTTACATACATACATAACTTCACGCCAAGTCCCTTGCGGGGTAGGCACGAACAACAGAGCGCCATTTAGGTTTATTCTTACACACCTCACTTGCTTCTTTGACATTCATAGCTCTTGTCATGCACGCTCATCTGTTCTTAAGGCTCCTTACATCACCTTCACCACACTTACAATTTTATAATATAATTGATATAGATGTACTCTGTGAGTATTCAAAAAATGGTAGTCGAAAAATTTACGTGATGTTCTTCTTGTGTGTATTATCAACAACTTTCAACCAAATTGAACCATCTTACCAACCATCAAATGAAATGAAATGAAATGAACCATCTTATATCGGCTTTCTATGAAGAAAAATATTACAGAATTATTGACGCGTATCAATAATATACTTCAATGAAGTCTTATGTACGCATGTTACAATTTGTCAACAACATGTCGTAATTTGACCTTTACTTGATTATATTGTTTTAAATAACATAAACAACAATTCAGATCGAGAACATTTACTTATTTATTGTTAAAATACCTTTATAAAGATTATTAAAAAAGAGCGATTGAAAAAATACGATTTAGAATATCAAAGAACTACACTGCGTTCAGCTTATATGTTAAAAGCTAATATAATTTAAGTACATGACTGTGATTTTAAAATACATTCCAAAACTAAACGAAACCTATTATTTATTCGATGGCTATAATTTTATTTACATTTTGAGTCTGAAAGTTTGTTTTAAAATATCTCCCAAATAGCTCAAAGGATTTGAATGAATACGTTAGAGATAAACCACGAATTTTGTCCTAAATTGTGTTTCATTTCAATATCTCTCAGTGGTAATAAGATAATGAATATAAAGACCAAATTCCGCTGGAATTAATGTAGTGTGTTTTTTAATGTAAATATTTTATACATACAATAAGTACATTCTTTTATTGCCTGACGCAGTCCGTTACCGTATGCAACAGCAGCGGTGTCGCTCAAGAAATTTTATAACGTTCTTCTCAAAAAATCCCATATCATAGCGTAAGAGGAATACCGCGGCAGGGAGTTCCATCCAGATCATTGTTGTACGCAGAATAATTGTTCTAGAGAACCATTACGTAGTTGAGTGTTGAGCTCAGGGAAATGGGGGTGAACATCCCGTCGCTGGCAAGTTGGTTGTAGAAGTGAGGCGTTGGTACCAGATCAAACAATTCCTCGGAACACGCCCCGTTGTACAGGCGGCAAAATACGTAGAGGGACGCAGTCTCTTATAGTATGTAACAATAACTCATTATTTAATCATTGATTAATTAAGTATACCGTGAATTTAAAACTAGTACAGACCAACATTGAGGAAGCAATCGATGCCTGAATTATGCTTGTAGTACAGGTCACCAGGATTAATTCTCTTTTCTTTCATCTTCCCCCATTTCTTTGGACTCGGGACACTATGTCTTTTCCTTCCATACGCGTCTATTCTGACATACGTCTTTTGTCATACCAAAAATCAACATATTCTCCTTCATAACTCTTCGACCGTGATATATGATCGATAGACAAATATACGTGTACCTATAACACTTTATTGCTCACCAATATAATAAACACAATACATTAATAATAATATTTTTGGGCAGAAAAATAGGTGGCCTTATCGTTTAGTAGCAGCTTATCTATTCCATGCAACCTAAATAATAGGATATTCTAAGCTAATATAGCGATCTAGGTGGTGCATGAATTCAGATATTCCTAGATTTCTTAAATACATATTAAATTTTACGATAAATACGTAGGTACACAACGTAGATTTATAGTATTTATAGATAAATTTATTTGTTAGATTACGAAAGAAGAAGAAAGATTTTTTTATTAATAATTTGAATATTTACTTAGTTATTATTTGCCTGTGAGAGTTCAATAATATGATGATTTGTGGTGTGACAGAAGATGTATGTCAGAATAGAAGAGTGTGGAAGGAAAAGACATATTGTGCCGAACCCGATTCATTGGGATAAGGTAAAAGAAAAGAGAGAGAGAGTTAAATAATAAATTCCTTATAATCTCGTATAAAAATAAATTTAGCACAGAATATAACAAAGACTCCTGTTCGATATTAATTCAATGATCGCAGCGGACATTTCGGATCCGGGGTCCAATTTTCGAATATCCAATTACTACAAGAGGCAATTAAACTAAACCCATTATGTTCAATTACATCAACAATTCAGGGCGAACGTGCGATAAATAGATCGACAGAGATCACGTTAATGAACTCATTTATATGAAGAAGCATTTGTGTCACGACACCCACCACAATCCCGGAAAGCGTCCTTTTCCGGGAACATTTCCTCTTCCACCTTCATTCGGCCGGTTTATACCCGAGGGCGCTGCACACACAGCATTATCACAGCAGCTTGGGTCAAGTCGCGTGAGGTGACAGGTGTCATTTGTGACCCCAAAATGCCGGTCAAATTAAAAGGACAGGTCTATAAATCCATCATTAGACCTGTCCTTTTGTATGGCAGTGAAGCGTGGCCAGTACTTGAACGACACAAGCAAGAACTGCGTGTCACGGAGATGAATATGTTGCGATGGATGTGTGGAGTGACGCGGAAAGACCGGGTCAGGAACTCCCGCATCCGCGGCAGTCTTCATGTCCGTGACATAGCAGACAAACTGCAAGAATGTCGCTTACGTTGGTACGGTCACGTTTTACGCAGACCGGCTAATTACGTGGGGACCAAATGTCTAGCCATGCCGCCTCCGCCAGGTCCAGGTCGAAGGGGAAGGCCCAAGAAATGCTGGCTTGACGTCGTGAATCCAATTAAAAAACAGAAAATTAAATTAATTAAATTTGGTTTCTGATGAATGGGGTCTTAAAAGCGTGGGGTGTATTCAAAGCGCTTTTTCTTCTTCTTTAATATCTTAAAGCTTTTTTTTAATTTTTGAATTTTTTATGAAAGCGTGTTTTTTTAGTTTTTTTTAAGTATTATTTTTATATTCCAGTACTATAATAAAATTGTTTAATTATTGTCAAACAACATCCAACTAGAAGGAGTGCCCTCAACGAAAACTGTCTGTGGTTAAACGGTTCAAGAGATATCAAACGCTTGTTTATTCAGCCAATATAACTTTCGTAATGTCAACCCAAGGTAAGAATTTGATCCCAGATTTTCGGGTAAAAATCTTCATGAAATTTACGATTTCGCGTTCCGAACGGTGTTGGCGTCGTTTATCAAATTCTCCGAAAATCAAATGAATTTTTCTTTGGCATTTAGCAGATCGTTTGTTGATAAAAAACCTTAATTATTCCAAATTTTTTGACAAAGTTAATGTTAGACAGACGGGTTACGAATTTATCTGCGTATACTTAACTAAAAAAAAATATACTTCAGCAATCCGATATGCTTTGTCGATGGTTTGATAGCTACTGACTACTGACGTGCTAGCATTGAACTTTAATCTTCATTATTTAATGTGCGTTGAATGACACATACGTTTTCAGGAAATGAACCGTCCTATTACGCTGGTAAGTGTGGCTTAGTGGGTTACACTCTAATCCTTGATACACGGGTTTCTTTATATTGTTTACCGTTACCATCAGCAGAGTAAATCATAACATGTACAACAGTAGGCTAAATAATCAACATTAGCGACGTTTATACTCAGCTGGGATTTGAACCTCAAGAGAGCAATAGATTTATTAAGATAATATAAAAAATATGATAAATACACACGATTTCTTTCTAATGGGAGCGTGACCTAATATTGGTAAAAGCGTTTTCATTACCCAGTAAGAATACGTGTATATAGTACAGAGATTCCCAAAGGGACGACAGCGTTCCCTTTAAACACTAGCGCTTCCTATAAGATCAGTAAAGGCTGATTTACATCGACCCAGCCACTTAATTTTTAGAAACAAATGCTTTCATGCACGTACCCACACACATACACATGCTTGTACGCACACACACCATTAATCTATATTCACACACCAACGCATCTAGGCACATAGTTATTGCGTAGATTTTATTACCATGTTTTTTTTTCTTTTCAATTGTTTTTTAGTTTTAATAATACCAGGCAATAAAAGTAAAAGATTTCCGAAACCGAAACGAACTCTACTGAGGCCCGCCACACAGGCGGACTTAATGCGGGCACCAGAGCTAACTTTGGACGCTCCTGCAGAATTGTCATCGTATTGTGAATCATTGTATGTTTCTCTGTAATCTTTATGTAAATAAATTTCATTTCATTACTGAGTCGGGGAGCGGGCTGATTGATTTCAAATAAATTGACACGATACCAGTGTTCATGCCCAGTCACAGTCAGTTTTCGAATTTGAAGTCAGTAGCCGTATTAATAATTTAAATTAGTTAAAAAAAAACCAACAGCAGACGTCACGTGTTGAGTGTAAGCAAGGAAAACTAATGTGAAAACATGTGCTGTATGGACCAAGTTTAGGCACAGCAGAAAAATACTGGGTGTCAACATCGTTTTTCAAATTGCGGCATACAATTTATATATACATATGTTTATACAGTCTATTCTATTTTGTTTGCCTTGTGCGTTTCGCATTTAGGAATAAATACTTTCATTATTTCTTACTTCATATGTATTTTTACAAAGCACTCGGGTACTTACTCCTACTTCAGATGGAATCTTGCAAGTTAAATTTGACCAGCTTCCCGAATTGCGATTAAGCTGAAATTTTTCACGCAAATTTATATTTTGTGACAATGCAATAATATGGTACCATGGAGCTGATCTGATGATGGAGTCGGAAGGTGGCTATAGGAACTCCTGTACTAAACAAGATAGACCCGTCGTGTTTGAGCTCGTTTTACTTGTCTTGCCTAGTACTCGGCTGCTACATGATATCCAGGATCTCAAAAGCTTGTTTTAAAAACCTTTAAAAAAAAGGTTATTTAGATGGATTATACTTTGTTCATTGTTTGTGAATCGAAATATGACATAGACTTCACGAAAAATTCACGGGATCTGCGAGTATGTTATACGTTTCAAGCCGTGGCAAATGCTAGTATCATATAAAATTAGTTATTATGGCCTAGAGAGCATTGACGTTTTTGTTCCTTTCTAAGGAGCGATGATTATGAAATAGTTGGGAATCGCTGGCTTATTACATTAAATTTTATGAAACTTTGGCAATCAATAACCTTCTGTTTCTGAGTTCAACTGTAATAGATTCCTTTGTATACTGCTAATGATTGATTGCGATTTTGACATTTATTGGAGACTAGACGTTTTCTCGTTGCTTTACTCGTGTACAATTTGATTTCACATCCCGCAGAGACTAACATTTTTGAGATAAAAAAGCAAAACACAATGAATTAAATTCTATTTTTTTACCTGGAAATTTTAAATAATTGCCAGAAATGTTCCCGCGGGATTCCCGGAATAAAAATTAGCCCAGAGTTTAAGTGTAAGAATTTACTGTCGACCAGCGACAACCGCATCGAAATCGGCCTAGTAGTTTTTACGTGAATCCCGAATAAACAGACAAAACGACAAACGGACAAGAAATCTAAAAAAATGCATCGGTTTCTATAGAGTCTGTGTTCATACTTAGTCTGGCTATAGATACTGTTAAAATGAAAAAGAAACAAAATATTAAATTTTAATTTGGAATCTGTCATTTTTATATGATTGTTCATTGTGTTTTTTCATTTTGGCGCCAATACATTGTACAATATTTTGCGATACTAAAATGGAGTGGGGCGATAAAGAGAACCGAATGGCTGTGATTGCGTTACAAAAAGTAGGTATGGAGCCAAATGCAATTTTTAAAACTCTCCATACGCTTGGTATTAGTGAAATATTTGTGTACCGGACTATTAATAGGTACAATGAGACCTCCTCTGTTTGTGACAGAAAAAGACCTGGCCGTCCACGTAGTGTTTGTACGAAAAAGGTGATCAAAGCAATAAAGGAAAAAATTCGAAGAAATCCTGTCCGAAAGCGAAAGATTTTATCTCGGGGATGAACATATCACCTAGAACCATGTCGCGTATTTTAAAAGAGAACTTAGGACTTGCAGCCTATAAGAGACGCACTGGTCATTTCTTAATTCATAATTTAAAAAAGAATAGGGTGGTAAAATCGTAAAAACTACTAAAGCGGTACGCAAAGGGAGGTCACAGAATTTTTTTTTTTACGAATAAGATTTTTTACAATTGAGCAACATTTTAACAAACAAAATGACCGTGTTTATGCTCAAAGCTCTAAGAAAGCTTCTCAATTAGTCGACAGAGTGCAACGTGGGCATTAGCCGTCTTCAGTGATGGTTTGGTGGAGTGTTAGCTATGAAGGAGTGACTGAGCCATATTTTTGTGAAAAAGGCATCAAAACATCGGCACAAGTGTATCAAGATACCATTCTTGGGAAGGTAGTTAAGCTTCTTAACAACACCATGTACAATAACCAAGAATGGTCCTTCCAGCAAGACTCTGCGCCTGGTCATAAAGCTCGGTCCACGCAGTCTTGGTAGGAAACAAACGTTTCGGACTTCATCAGACCTGAAGACTGGCCGTCGTCTAGTCCCGGTTTTAATCTCCTGGATTATAATTTATGGTCAGTTTTAGAGAGTACGGCTTGCTCTAAACGGCATGATAATTTGGAGTCCCTAAAACAATCCATACGATTAGCAGTGAAGAATTTTCCCATGGAAAGGGCGCGTGCTTTCTATTGATAACTGGCATCAACGTTTAAAGGTGTGTATTGCAGCCAATGGAGACCACTTAGAATAAGCTTTTCATATTGTAAATGATGTCTTACGGAGGGCGCTTGCCACCGTTAACGTGCCGGCTCTATTGGAGCCGAACGGTATTGCACGTGATGATGGCAGGCGCCCTGACGGAATGACTCTAATTACCTGGCAGCGTGGCAAGCCTTTGGTGTGGGATGCGAGTTGCGTAGACACGTTGGCCGCATCCTATTTACCGAACACATCTAGATCGGCCGGTTCGGCGGTGGAACCAGCGGAATCACTTAAGTGGCGCGAATATGCAACCCTCCGTGAGAATTAAATATGTTTGTGCCGTTTGCTGTCGAGACGCTTGGACCGTAGGGTCCTGAGGCCATAAGCCTCTACCAAAATTTATCGTAACGACTCATTGACTCTTCAGGTGATCAAAAGGTTGGTGCTTACTTAGGCCAACGGATCAGTATGGCAATCCAGCGAGGAAACGTAGCCGGCCTTCTAGGTACCTTACCCATAGAAGACGGTGATCTGGGCTCAGTATTCTACTTATAGTCTTGAGGGACTATGGGTAGAATACAATACAAATAAGTTAAGATTTCTTACATTGTATTCAATAGTATGAAATTTTATAATTGTTTTAATAAAATATTTTAAATTGTTTTATATTTATGTATTAAACTAACCCACTGTAAAACTTATAAATGTTATTTGCAATAGGAAAATATTTTTTTTGTTACAGTATTTATGACAAGACTAGGTATAGTCTATTCCAGTTGTTTTTTTAAACAGCTTCAATTTACAGACACGGCATGTTTTCAATTTTATAATATTATAGATAATATGGGTTTGCTTAAAATGTATTTTCTTGGTATCATTCTTAAAGGTGGACTGGTGGAGATATAAATATACAAAAACACCCAAACAAAAATATCTGCAGGCTATAAGGTCAAATAAATATTTTTCATCATACAATCACTACAACGACTGTCTCGTCAAGTAAGGTTTGAAATATTACGGATTAGTTAAACGGCATTGCCCATTAACAACTTTTTAAAACAAGCTAGTCTAGGTAGTCAAGATCGGGGGAGCGATATTAATAAAAGATTAATTTACTTATGAAATTTATTATTAAATTTTAACTATCGGAAACCTGATTTATACCTAATGATATTAATAAGCTAAGCTTATTAATAATGAGTCTAGGCAGGCCTGATGTACACTGCTAACTGCCTTGGCTATGCATCGTCCCGCGATGACATTGTCCCATCCTCGGCCACCTGTGTGGGTTCTAGACAATAACTTCCATTTGACCGGGAACGGGCAGTGTCAACATTCAAGTTCTGACAATGGCGACGCGGCCCGGGGCAGGATGCATAACTAGGTACACTAATTTATAAAAATAAACAATTTGGAATACACTCCTGCATCATCTACATTGTCAGATAGCTAAGAATTTTCTTTATTTTAGGTTTCCTGGAAGAAAACGTCTTAAGCAACAGACCGCCTATTGTATTGCCTGGAATGTATTATAAATGGGTTTCGAGTTTTTGTAATTGTTTTTATTTTATTTATTTTTTATTGCAGGAGTTCAGCAAACAGGCAGATGGCCCAGTTGATGGGAAGCGGTTACCATCGCCTATAGACATTTGCAACACCAAGGTGTTACAAATGCGCTGCTGCTCTCTTAAGGGAGACTGGAACCTGGTCACTAATGCCGGAACACAACTCAAGGTTGTTTTGGGGACATATTAAGACCAGGGGCGGTAGCCATCCAGTCGGGCAAATGCCCTAGCACCCGGCTGTGGGTTGTTTTGTCGCCTCTTACGACAGGCCGCCCGGCCGCAGGAAATTGTATTCTTTTTCCGTTCCTGAACGGATGAAAATATTTTTGTGTGCAATTAAATGTTATCTATCTATCTATCCACAAATATAAAACATCATTCCATTATCATATTATCTGCTTCTCCTATATTACCAATTTAATGAAGAATTTCTTTTAAGTTCAATTAGCTTAACCAAATCGCCTGTAGCTTTAAAGCCCTCTAATGTTTTGCCAAGTATTGTAAATATGAATTTTTATAATTGTTTATTTTGATGAGAAATGAGTTGTTATGTAATACTTGCAACAACTCAGAAGGGTTCATGGTAATAAAAGAACAGCTGCTGGTCATTACATTTATAATCAGAGAACCTTACAGTTTTAACATATTTTATACACTGACACTTCAGTTCACTTCACATTCGTCAAGCATTTTTAGAACACCTCGCCATCCCTCCAACAATTTAACAGTCTAACAAACTTAGCAAATTGGCACAACCGATAGCGGATTGAAGTCATTGATAAACTATTTTGATTAAAGGGTTATGAACGAAAAGAAATCTAATACATTATTGTTTGGAAATCCTAGACAACATTTTACACAAGATATTATATAAAATATCAGACTCAAAGTTTAACATGTAATAAAACAAACTTAACACAGTGTAAATCTATCGTGTCTGCCAACATAAAAATAAAATGTAATGAATACCTATTTACAATTAAGAGATTTTGAATTATAATCTACACCAGTGGTTCCCAAACTTATTTTCTATACTGCCCACTTTCGGAATAAATTCTTTTTTAGCGCCCCCATTTTTTTGCCTACATAAAAACCACTATAACGTCAAATTAAATTAATTGATTATTGTGAGCTGTATTAGCGGAGATTAAACTTTCATTATAAACGAGACTTTTACCATAATAGCCCGCAAGAGTTAACTTGAGACCTAAGCGTAGTAGGTAGTACACAACGTCGCTGAGGTCTCAAGTTAACTCTTACTGGCTACACCTGCCAATGGAATGATTATTGAAACGCAATTTTAAAGTATTCAGGCAGAGTATCTTTTATTCAAAATAAAAAAATAATCGATTCTTATATAAAAACTAATGTAGTCGAGAGTTCAGTCGGTGTCTAAGAATCCTCTTAGCTAGATGAAATTAAAAATCGCCCCCCAAGCCTCTACACAACGGCCCCATTTTTTCTGGGTCTCTAAGGGGGCGTTATCGCCCACTTTGGGAAAGGATTTGACTATATAAGTATTTGTATGTTTGAGTTTTATATTTGTATCTTCTACATCCATTAACCAGTACATACTACCCAATTAGATATTGAATTGAAAACATACGAAAATTTAACATAAAATTTTAATTAGGTAGAAGTACTGGGCAGGAAGCCTAGTACTTCTCTACCTATCAACGCTGTGCTGTTATCCTGCCAATAAAGGTATTATTTTATTTTTTTATTTCAGGAGGTCAGCAAACAGGCAGATGGCCCACTTGATGGAAAACGGTTAAAATCGCCTATGGACATTTGCAACACCAAAGGTGCTACAAATGCGGTGCTACTCTCTTAAGGAAGACTGAAACCTGGTCATTAATGCCGGAATACAACTCAAGATTGTTATGGCGACATACTTTAGACCAGGGGTAGCCATCCAGTAGAGCAAATGCCATTCCAATTTATCAATATTTTATAGTACAATCTCATATAGTTACTCTGCAAATGGGCCGTGTATCACGTCACCTTGAACAAATCCCTTGTGGGTATCGGTAACACTTGTGAGCTCGCCCACTTTGATTTTTGCCCCGAACATCGAATTAAATAACGTTCAAATTTCATTATGGCAACCTTTCCGACACACCGTCCCTTTGATCTGCTATTAAATGGTTCGCTTTATATGTGTCAGTGTAAAATCATGTCGCTTATCTATCGTTGATCAACACGGAAGGGATTCACATTCTCAAATGAAATACAAGGGATGTAAGTCATTGACAAAAAGAATGTTATAGTGGATGATTGAGGTGTACAAATGTAAACAAAAAAGAGATAGATGCATTGTATGAACAAGATGATTTGTGATATAAGAACTGAAAAGACCTATCGTGCCGATTCCAAATCATTGGGAGAAGGTATGCGCTTTTAAATCGCTTTGTTTTGAATGTTATCGAGAGATGCGAATATGTGGAATTATATAATGTAAAAAGTATAATTTTAATGCATGTATTTCAAACGAGCTTCAAATGATAATCGGTATAATTCAAATGTTGCGTGGTGCTCTGAAGCTCCGTGCATTTGGAAATACTTTTCAAGTAAAGTGGCTTATCATCACAAATGTGGATTTTGGCATGACATTTGTTCCAAAATGCATGTTTAAAAGTCTTTTTTTAACTTCTTCATATATTATTTTATTATATGGTCTATTGGACTGGAATCTGAATGGTATTCCGTTTGACGTGCTAGAATTCAGTAATCTTGATTTCGTTATCCGCTAGAGTAGGTAAACCGTGGTAACACCTGTTCTGATGCTTATTATGATCCAGGTGTTATTGGGGTTGGGCCTCAGTCGTTAACCGTTCAATGTATGTATGATAGCAACAAATCACACGATAAATTTCAATAAGAGTGTTTGTTTGCTATTTATATGTAGAATTTTTCAAATGTTTTGTACTTAAATACACGTAATACTTCAAAAATCAAACAATTGTTAAATGTTAAGTCTAACTTTCATTGTGCGTACTGCATCAATGTTTAAAAAAGTTTAATATTAATATACGTATGGCCAATTTGACCTATATTTTGACAAAGCGAAATGTTAATTATAATATACCTATATTAGCAGTGATTAGTTCTATGTTAATCAATGTTTCCTGCTTTAAATGTTAAAATTGATTGATCGGGAAATTGAAAAAGTTAAAATTATATCACATAATCTTTACGAAAGTAAGTTGTGACGTAACTTGTTTTTAGAAATACGTCTTCCTCGGAGACAAAGTAACAAAAACAAAATACGAAAGTATCGGTTATGTTTTCATGACTGAACAGTGTGGATTTAGAAATTTATATGGGCAACTCGTGATGCTTCAAGTTAAAAATTATATATTATTTATATATATAGATATTTAGGTAATTCATATTTAGACTTTATGTTATGTAAGAAATAAATAAATACGGTAGTAAGAGAATATCCGCTTCCTTTCCATTAGAGCGAAGGAAGCGAGATATATACAAAAAAATGATTTTCGGGACCTTGAATATCTTGAGACACGGATACGAAATCTTAAGAGAGACTTGAGACAATTTCGTAATATCAAAATGAAGGTTCTTGCAAATTTATAGCGTATAGGCTATAATTTCGAAGTGAGATTTTTATTATACTAGACAGTTACTAATGAAAGAACTAGTAAAAATAATTATAATATGTATTTATTTTTAACAAATTCCTATCGATTTTCGACGTGTTGCTACCCGGTTTCGCCGTAGAAAATATTAAATTTTTTCGTAACAGTGTGGACCCTTTGTTCGAAATTAATACTCATATAGCATTCACTATCATACTGCCTTTTCGTGCCTAAATTTATACTCACTAATTTCCAGCTGATGTTTGTAAAACTTACAAAATATTGCTATTCTAATCATAGGCCAGTATAAGATGGCAGTACAATAACTCAGTTCAGGGTTGTTTTAGAAAATAACTTCATCCACAATTACTCGCATATCGTCGGCTTCAGTGCAGATCTCGTATTCACATTTTTGGTGACTTTTTTTTTCGTCATAATTGTTACATATTACATGTAATATCACAGTTATGAAGAAAACAATAATGCCACCAAAAAATGTATTTACTAGGTCCTGCATTGATTACCCTTTTTTGAGAATATTAATTTCATTTGAATGTTTTCCTTACTCTATCCGTGGTTTTCCCACAGCGCTTCGACATGGGGTTTTTTAAAAAGGGTGTCATAAGATTTCTTCGAGGCCGGCAGCACGTTGGTGACACCTCTGGTGTTGCAAGCGTTCATAGGCGACGGTAACCGCTTTCCATCAGGTGGGCCGTCTGCCTGTCTGCTGTACTCTAGCTATAAAAAATAAAATAAAAAAAATCTCCTTGATTGTAATGTGGTGTCATTAATTGAAATGAATTTTATTTATATATAACAAAGTACAGAGAACATAAGGTAGTTTAATATTTTTTTAAGTTTTCGCGACTTGTATACATAATAAAACTACGTTTTAACGGTTTTAAGCGCGGTAATTTATTTGATTTTGGTTTATCCGACGTTTCGGCCGTTTTTCAGTGGCCGTGGTTCACGGACGACAGAGATGACATTTGTCTAACGTGTATTGTTAAAGTTTTATTTAGTCTACCGCCAACTTGTTCATTTTAATTATTTAGTTTTAATTTTGTTTATGGATATTATTTACTCTATGGGAGCCTAATCTAATTTATCTAACGTTGGATAAACCAAAATCAAATAAATTACCGCGCTTAAAACCGTTAAAACGTAGTTTTATTATATGGTAGTTTTACAATACGAGGACAATTTTATAGGTGCGTTCAAAGTTATATCTGGTCTGGTCTACATTGGGTCTTTATAGAGTCTATGACGGGCTGCCAAAGGAGTTCACTTCGGTTATAAGCGTCTCTAACTCTTTACGTGGTATTATCAACGTAATAACTAATATATTAATTAATACATGATGCAAACCTTTGTATCACTTTTTACGAAAATTGCGCAGAATGAGGGGTGAAATTTCGCACAATTATTGTTTATTTAGACGGAGTGCAGAATGCTAATATTTTTTATATTCAATAAATCGATATAAAAAAAGTTACATACACTACCATGTTTTTGACACACACACGCATTTTTTTTTCGTGTTTGTGTATTAGTGGACTGTGTTGTCTTTAAATAAATAAATAATTATTATTATACTCTTTTGTTTATTTTTAAAGTCAAATTAACAGTGCAGCCTTGGCGAAATCTGAGATTATATAATCTTTGAAAACAGAACCTTAATTATTAATGTTCAAACTTATAATTTAAATTAACTATGGTCGTATTTAGACTACTAGGCGACCATTAGTACTAATAATAACGTGTCTATATGTGCAAGTAAAATTCTATTATTGTAATAAGAGAATTCACGCATTATTTCATATCAACGTCTATTCATATACGGTCACCGTGATCTTCACATATTGGTATTTATAATAAAAGATTGATTCCAACAAATATGTCTTGCTTTGTTAAATGTTTCGCATCACTTATCCCTCTCGCCTATATGCACTGAATTATTTCTTCTCTCAATTATTTAATGGTACCATTACAATTTCTAAAGAGTATTACTTATATAAAAATATGTCCTTTGAAGTGTTAAGAGACTGTGTGTAAAACGTTTGTGACCATAGATAGACACACGGACAAGGCAAAATGATATATATTTTTTTAACTTGATTTTTTATACAGTAAATTTTTATTTTAAATACTCTCACAGAACAATTATAAAATTACATACAATTGAATACAATGTAAGAAAACTTAACTTATTTGTATTGTATTCTACCCATAGTCCCTCAAAACTATAAGTAGAATACTGAGCCCAGATCGCCGTCTTCTATGGGTAAGGTACCCAGAAGGCTGGCTACGTTTCCTCGCTGGATCGCCATACTGATCCGTTGGCCAAAGTAAGCACCAACCTTCTGATCACCTGAAGAGTCAATGAGTCGTTCCGATAAATTTTGGTAGAGGCTCATGGCCTCAGGACCCCACGGTCCAAGCGTCTCGACAGCAATCGGCACAAACATATTTAACTGTCACTCTCTCTCTCGGTTGCATACTTGCGCCACTTGAGTGATTCCGCTGTTTCCACCGCCGAACCAGCCGTTCGGTAAATGGGAAGCGGCCAACGTGTCTACGCAAGTCGCATCCCAAACCAAAGGCTTGCCACGCTGCCAGGGAATAAGCTATTAGCATATTCTAAATTACATTAGACATGAACCTTAAAAGAGATTAAATCCAAATGTATCACGTTATTAATTCATAACGAATTCCTATTAACTATCAGAAAACATCGACATTAGAATTCATAGTAGTTTCTCCGAATGTAGAAGTTACTTACAGGTCACAAACATTTCACAGGTTAAGTTGTATTTGATTTTATTTGATGTATTTGACTCAAACGCCGAAATCATTTTAATTATCGAAAAACTTTGACGACAGGATTCTCAGTAATCGCTCTCAATATAGGAGTGTTAATTTACTAGTTATTCACTCACTCACCTCAAAGGACTTTTACTTCTATACACGTTTTTTCTTCATAAGTTCTATTCTACATGCACTTTACCAAATATACTTGGAGTAAAACTAATGTGACCGAGACAGATGTACTCTGAAAATAATTACTGGCAAGTTTTTAAAAATTTGTATATAATGGACATCGTTTAAAATGCATATATTCACTTTACTATGTGTAACTTTTAAGTCGATATACAGCAAGATTAGCCACCTATCCGGAATTTAATTTATTCTTCCCTAATTTCGGACCATTTGGCCATCTAGAGTCGGATATACATATATTCAAAATTGATTATGGATTTGAAGGATTAAATCAATTTGAAACTTCGTACAATTGAAAATTGTGTCGGTGGTACGTGGACAAAGTAATCGAAAACGAAATTAATTTCATTGTGTTATTATCGTAAACCCACAATCATTAGGTTTGTATTTAGCCCCTAAGGATTATCGTAAGGTGAGAACATAATGTATTTTTTTTAATAAATAAATACTAATCCGATCGGTTGTATTATTATTTTTAGTCAATACTGTGTTTCATATTTTAGACTATTTAAACATTGTAACTTGAGTGGATTTTTAGCACAAATTTATATTTAATCTTTATTATGTTAATTCATTTTTCGTTGAATTTTCTTAGTGCCTCTAGAAATTGTTGTATTCCGGCGTAATTTGTGTTAGCTTTTTTTGCAATATATATGTCATATTATATATTTATTAAAAATACTATAAGTTTAGCTTGTCTACTATAGTCTCATGTTATATTAAAAGCTAAAAAATTTAGTAAAGTAAAATACATACATACATACATAACTTCACGCCAGGTCCCTTGCGGGGTAGGCACGAACAACAGAGCGCCATTTAGGCTTATTCTTACACACCTCACTTGCTTCTTTGACATTCATAGTTCTTGTCATGCACGCTCGTCTGTTCTTAAGGCTCCTGACATCACCTTCTGCTAGTACACGATCAATTTGATCATGGAAGGTGTGTCGTGGCCTTCCGCGACTTCTGCATCCATCCGCTTTTGCATTGTATATCTGTTTAGTCATTCTTTCATCATACATTCTTTCCACATGCCCGAACCACCGGAGCATTCCTTTCCTTACCTTCACCCCGACACTCTCTTTCAGACCAACTCTCTTTCTTACTTCGGTATTACGAACGCGGTCCGCGAGCGTCACTCCGCAGATTTTGCGCAGTGCTCGCATCTCGACCGCGTTTACTCTACTTTCGTGCTCTCTATTCCATACCCAACTCTCGCTTCCATACGTGAGCGTAGGTACCAGCACCGCGTTGTGTATGGCAAGCTGGGCCTTCTGGCTGAGGTTCTTAGCGCCTAGAAGTTTACCTAACGCTCCATTCACACTATTCCCCAAATTCACTCTTCTTTCTATATCAGCGGTGTACCTTCCATCCCAGCTAAAAGCACATCCGAGATATACAAACTCATTCACTTGTTGCAGCATAACATCATCGACCATTATCCTTGCATTCGTTCTGGTTGTTTCTCTTTCAAACACCATCACCTTTGTTTTCTTCGCATTCAAACGTAAGCCTCTCGCCTGACAGTCATCTTTCATCATTGTGACTAGTGTTTGCAGTTCTGATGGCGATTCGGCTAAAAGCACGGCATCATCCGCATAAAGCAAGCTGCTAACAACTAGATCACCCATCCGCACCCCAACATCCATCAATCTTAATCTCTGGAGACAATTGTCCAGATATAGGACAAACAGCAAAGCCGACAGCACGCAGCCCTGCCGGACGCCAATATTGACGTCAAACCAGGGCGACAGGCTGCCGTCCACCCGCACGCATGCCATACAGTCCTCGTAAGTGGACTGTACAGCACGCAGCAAATGTCCATCAATCCCATATCCGGGCAATATGTCCCAGAGGTCCTTCCGCACAACCCTGTCAAATGCTTTCTCTAGATCCACAAAACCGCAGAAAACCTTCCGGCCCGTAGCCAGCTGCTTCTCCACGATATTGCGGAGCGAGAAAACTTGATCCATACATCCCCTTCCATTTCTGAAGCCTCCTTGTGCATCCCACAGTAATCCATCCCACAGTAATCCATCGGATACCACTCTCATTCTCCTTTCAACAATTTTCGCATACACTTTAGATGCTGTGCTGATCAAACTGATGGCCCTGTAGCTGGCGCACTCCATACGTGACCCCTTGCCTTTATGCAAGGGCACGATGACAGCGCGCCTCCAGTCGTTGGGAACCTTTCCCGTCCTCCAGCACAAGTTGCATAAGGACAGGAAAGCGTCCCGGACGCAGGTGCCACCATATTTGATCATCTCAGCAGACACACTATCGATTCCTGCTGCCTTTCCATTTTTCAGACTTCTTATCGACCATTCGATCTCTTCCAAAGTGATCTCGGATGCTGACTCCTCGAAGTCAGTCACAGACTCAGTCGTGGTGCCAGCATCCGGGATAGTATCATACATTTCTCTAAAATATTCACTCCATCGCGCTAAAACCTCTTGTGGGTTAGCAAGAATGTCCCCTGCTTTAGATTTAATTCTTTCCATTCTGGAAGCTGACGAAAATCCCCGAGACTTCTTAACCTCTCTCCAAAAGAGTTTGGTATTTGCCTCGAAGTTCTCCGTCAGCTTCTCTTCTTCTTTCAATTTTATTCTTTCACGCTTCTCTTTCACTAAAGCTTTGGTTTCATTCTTGCAGAGGCGATACATTTCTTTCTTCATCTCTTTCATGCTGTCATTCTGATGCAAAGATGCAATATAATCCAGCCAGGCTTTTCTCTTTCTCTCTACGCTAGATTTAACATCCGCGTCCCACCATTCGTCTCCTTTCGTTGTTATATGCCTCTTTACGCATCCACATGCTTCTTTTGCGCTTTCCACTATACTTTCTTTCATACTATCCCAGTCATTATCCACATCTAAGTCGGAGAAGTCCGCTTTTGCAAGCCTCTCTTCGACTAGGCGCGCATACATACTCCTTACACTAACATCTTCCAATTTTTCACATCTTATTCTCTCAAGCTCCCCGAAATTGGTACGCTCTCGCCAGTGCCTCCACTTCTTGAAAAGACCCACAAACCGGCTTATCACCAGGTAGTGGTCCGTTCCAAGAGTGGGGCCTCTGTAGGCTCTTGTATCCATTATTGTGTTTCGGAGGCGACTATCTATTAAAATCAGATCAATCACACTTTTCTGTTCATTCATTCTCCATGTATACGTATGGATATCCTTATGATGGAATAAGGTGTTCGACACAAGCAAGTTTCTTTCCATGCATACGTCTATGATTGGCTTACCAGCATCGTTCGCTTTCTTGTCGCCATAGGGTCCAAGGACAGCCTCAAAGCCGTCTCGTTTGGTCCCCACCCAGCCATTAAGATCACCACACATAATTAGTCTTTCGTTCCCTTCAGCCAGATCCAGAATTTCTCTCACAGACTCCCAAAACTTCTCGAGTTCTTGGGGATCCGCTGAGCTTACGGGAGCATAAGCTGCGACCAGAAAAACTCGCGTGATCCCCAGTTTTAGACGGACCCAAAGAAGTCTCGGGTTCACCAGACAATAGTCTTTCACTCCAGACACAAAGCAGGATGAGAGTACGACGCCTACCCCCCCACTTGCACGCTTGTCCAGGTCCACGCCGGACCACAGAGCAAGCATGCCATCGGGGAGGTCATCGACGTCACACCCCTTCCGCTTTGTCTCTGTCAGACATAAGGCATCCAGGCTTCTCTCATTCATTATATCAATCATTTCGTCCATCTTATCTTTCATTCCACCTCTCACATTCCACGTGCCTATACGGCACTCTGCTCCTCTCGACCCGCCAGGTTTGGCGCTGCGTGAAGGGTGGCGGCCCCCTTCGCCGCATGCGCAAGAGTCCACACCGACGGGGGCGCATCGGTGAGCGTCGCCTGCGGGGGACGCCCTATCATGCTCTGCAGTCAGGTGAATCTCGGTCAGAATTGTGGCCCTCTGGGCCAGCGGGGATCGCGACGAGCACGCTTCTGACATGACCCCAAGTAAAAGTAAAATACAATTAAATTAAAAATAATCTTAAGTTATAAATATTACAAGCTATTATAGCATGTGTAACAAATCGCTGCCAGATGGGAGCGTGCCCAGAAGGCTGCATTGCCGCGCTGTATGGCGATACTTATTTGTTGGGCAAAATATGAGCCAGCCTTCTGCTCACGGGTGGCATCAAAGAGTTTTTTGTAAATTTCTTTAAAGAAACTCTTTGCCGACGGACCCCACGGACCTAATGTTTCAACTTCAAACGGCACAAATATGTAACCCCTAAGGTTCCATATTTGCGCCGTTTGAGACCTTCAGCTTTTGAAGCAGCATTGCCAGCCTCTAACTCAGTCATTGGAAGATGTGAGGGCGCTAGAGTGTCTACGCTTATAATAAGTAGTCAGAATTTATTTATATCCACATTCAATTAAGTAAATAGTTTATAAATACACATAAATTGTATACTGAATACATTTTGTATTTTCAATATTAGGTACCTACCTTGAGATATTTTTATATTGTAAAATACCCATTTTCCCTTTACATAAATTCAGGTTGACTCCACCCGCTTGCTAGTATCTCAGAGGAAAAGGAATTGATGAAAAAGCTCTGATGCTTCAAAGGCAGAGTAACGATTATCAGCAATTACCTAGATGGATTGCTATATGCGTCAGTGGAAGGCGATAATATTAGTGAGTAGCAGCTTCGTTTTAAAAATATGAAAATACGATGAAGTACTAATGCGTCCCGAATGTATCGTGCCTGATTTACAGTCTCAAATGTTTGAGCGATTAGAATTCTAACATACTATAAGCCGTAAACACTATCTAGGGTTAAGTATATGCTGAGTAATTATAACAAAGAATTCAATCTCAACATAGTGATCGTGGCGGTATAAATAAGCTGGTTAAGTTACCCACTATAAAGCTGCCCAAATTGAATGATAATTATGATAATAATCTCCAATTTTGAAACACTTTTACAAGTTTAATACACCAAAATGATGAAATAGATAACATAAGAAGTTGCATAATAAAACTACGTTTTAACGGTTTTAAGCGCGGTAATTTATTTGATTTTGGTTTATGCGATGTTTCGGCCGCTTTTCAGTGGCCGTGGTCACGGACTACTATAAGAAGTTGCAGTATTTACGAGAACTGCTGGAAGGATATGCTACTGTGGTTATCCAGTCCATTAAATTTTTGATGACTGATTATTCTGTCGCATGGAATTACTTGGCGGTCGGTTTGATATTACAATTCTATTTATACAAAACTTCATATCAGCTTTGTTCAATATTGAAGTTATTGCTAAGAAGTCTTGTGTTGCGTCAAAAGGTTAAAAAATTAATTAAATAAAAGTTGACGAGCCTTAGAGTCATGTGGTGTGCCAGGTCCAAGACGGGAGCGAGCCAAGCACTGGGATACATTATTAATTTACATTTTAACTCTTACAATAGATCAGAAAAAAATTGTGAACAAGAATAATTTAAGGGTCGCTTAGACAAGGACGAACCTATACTGGGAACAAACCGCTTCGCAATCGTGCTTATCTAGTCGAGACTTTAGAAATATCACGAAATAACTTACCCCATACGCCAACCAAATCTAGCTCTAAATTCAAATCAGTGGTGGCAACAGAAAGTTCTAACAATTCTAGTAATTACATGAGTCTTATAGTCTAAGATCCCGCTATACAACGAATAAACAAACCGATGAAATGTATTTTTTTTATTTTAATTATTAATTAATCATGTACTGGTCTGAAATTTGTTAGGCAACCCATATGCAATATATTTATTGACACATTAAATTAAATATAAAACAGGTATCATCAAATAAGCATCTCGGTGAAGGTCGTTGTATAGCGGGATCCTATACTATTAAGGTGTATCCCCATACTGTAAGAGGAATCATAATATAAATCGTTCTTCACATATTTTAACATTGAGTATCGAAGCTCGTCTCAAATCGTCACCACGCTATAATTATTTTCTTACAGGTCGTTTTGCACACCAATGTAAGAAATGGAGTTGCAACTAATGCAAACGCGAGCATAATATATTAATAAATATTATCACTTGACAAATTAAAAAAAAAACTACTTTATTTAATTGAAGAACGTAGCGCCTGACGATAGCTGAACTTGTATTGTTTTGGGCAACGCCTTATATTCGGTAAAATATTTGGAACTACTGCTGATAATCAATATTATTATGTGTGAAGTCTAAAGTGTCTAGTAACTTGTATATAGTTGTTATAGATATTAATAAGAATACTTAGTAAATAGTAAATAATATAAACTAGCTTTTATCCGTGCAGGAACGGAGAAAGAATACAATTTCCTGCGGCCTGGCGGCCTGTCGTAAGAGGCGACAAAACAACCCACAGCCAGGTGGTAGGGCATTTGCCCGACTGGATGGCTACCACCCCTGATCTAGAGTACGTCGCCATAACAACCTTGAGTTGTGTTCCGGCATTAGTGACCAGGTTCCAGGCCACCCTAAAGAGAGCAGCAGCGCATTCGTAGCACCTTTGGTGTTGCAAATGTCCATAGGCGATGGTAACCGCTGTCCATCAAGTGGGCCGTCTGCCTGTCTGCTGATCTCCTGCAATAAAAAAAAAAAAAAAAAAGCTAAACGGCATCTTGACCAATAGTCTCAAAGTAATCAAGGAATACTTAGTTTGGTTTGGTGTAATACTTTAATTTATCTCAACATTCATTTTGAAAGAACAAGACAAAATTATACAAATGATTTTTCCCCGATATTTTTATGTCGGTTAAAAAATCCCCGCGGGATTCCAAGGATAAAAAGTAATCCACATTTCAAGTCTAAAAACTTTCTGTCGATCCGCAATAACCGCATCTAAATCGGCACAGGCATAGTTTTTACGTAAATCCCGAACAAACAGACAAAACGACAAACTGACAAGAAATCTAAAAACGTAAGCGTCTCGGGACGCCCGACAGAGGTGATAACTTAAACTAATCATAGTTGAACTATTTAATATTGAAATTGTTAACTTGAGATTAGCTTAGGTTTTTACTTAAATTTTATGTATATTAATATGATTATGTGAGGAAAGATTATTCATTAATAAAATATTTTATTGATTATAAAATATATTTTATTCTTAGTTACAATTCTTAAATAGTACATTAGAATTTTGTGTATGTAAATTATGGATACCGCTGCCGTGTGCGTGAGAGAAAGGAAAGCCCGACAGACTGTCGCCGTAACGCGTTAAGTAACGAAGCGGTTTACCCTCCCATAAGAAGTTATCACTTCAAAAAGTTACATTGTGTTCTCCGTCATTTACAAATGTAGTCTATTTTATTTGATTGTTTTTAAATAACTTCAATGTACTGAATAAGCTTTGACGACAGAGTTCACAGTAGTCCCTCTTAATATACGTGTGTTAATTTACAGGTCGTTCACTTTAGCTTTACAACCTCAAAGCGCCTTTACAATACCCAAACGACTTTTATGTTTTGAGTTGTCACGTGAAGAATATGTAAATACCCATTCAAATAAATATCAAGAGATTTTTGGAAAACATTTGCTTAATATTTTGGTGGCATATTAATTTATTTAGGACTAAGCATATTCGCTGTTTTCCTGTAGGTAAAGATGTGATTTTATAGAATTTCCAAAATTCTTATGCCTCCTCGTTACTCGTTGATTGTCTGTCATCGGCAAAGTAATCGTCACGATCATCCTACAAGCATCCACACGATAGTCCGTGTGGGCACGCAACTACACGCGAATTCTCTTTGATGCGTGCCCGAAAAACCGATAAGTCACCGATCGCCGCGATCACGATGGCGATTAAGGACGATGATGGGCGACTACAGACGAATAGCCCTCTACACGATCGTATTCGCGGGTAATCGTCTTTGATCGCCGATTGTGAAAAGGAGACATTAAAATTGCGTTCTAAAGTTGCATGATGATTTTCTGTGGTAGCTGACAAAACTATACAGTCATGGTATGAAAAGGTTCGTCACCTTGAAGTCGATTTTTGCTTGCACGAGTATAAGAAACAGTACTGCCAGCATTATAATAAATGTTCCGTTTTGTTTGTTTTATAAAATATATCTACGTGAAAAAGAAAACTGCAGTGTGCACAATAACAGACACAGATTAACAATAACTTTAACGACTTTAAGCATCAGAACCAAAAAGTTGTATATCTCTAAATAATCTTTTTAGATAAGAACACAACAAGACAAGATAGAAAACGAAACAACTTTGATAATCTAAGTAATTTATATAAGTTAAACATAATATTTGAATAAGTAGTAGGGTGTTGCAAAAAAACCGTCAATTTTTTTTTAGTCTCGACGAGTTCTTAAAACATTAAAAACGAAAATGTTTGTTTTTGATGTTTTACAAACACCCTCCAAAGGACAGTTCAATATATTTTTTTAACATATTTTTAAAGATTTAAAAATTCCAGATATATGAGACAGCCTTCTAATCTAATCGGGTGGCATCAAAGAGTTTCTTGCAAATCTCTTTGAAGAAACTCTTTGCTGATGGATACCACGGACGTAATGTTTCAACTCCAAACGGCACAAATATGTAACCCCTTCCTAGGGTTAATTAATTTTGGTATTATGTAGTTAGTAGTATACTTGCCATAGTGGTTATTGTGGGGTGGGATGATTAATGTCTGTTTAGAAATTGATCTTGTGTGTGTTTTATGTTGTTTTCTTATTTATAATTCTTAGTGTTCAGAGTAGTTTTTTTAAAATTATAATGTATTACATTTTCGTTTGTATTGATAGGAGCCCACAGTGTTGGAATAGTAAAATCTCTTGGTTCCGGTATCGAACTTTGATGTTATGTGGCACGATGACTTCGTATTCGGAGTTGAAGAGCGTAAATTTTATTTGTGTATGTTTTGAATGTCTTTCCGTAACTGCTTAGCCCATATGACACAAGTTAGGTCGCATATGGAATACTGCTCACACTTATGGGCTGGAGCACCCGCTTACCAGACTGACGCACCGTCTCAACTCCATCCAGCGCCGCGCCGTTCGTATAGTTGACGATCCCATACTAACAGGCGGTTTAGAATAGCTTAGCCTTCGGAGAGACTTTGCGTCCCTCTGCGTATTTTACCACCTGTACAATGGAGAGTGTTCCGAGGAACTGTTTGATCTGGTGCCAACACCTCACTTTTACAATCGCACCACTCGCCATCGACGGGATATTCGCCCTCATTTCCATGAGCTCCTACGCTCAAGTACGCCACGAACTTCTAGAACGTTTATACCGCGTACAACAATGATATGGAGGGAACTTCCCGCCGAGGTTTTCCCTCTGCGCTACGACATGGGTCGTTTAAGAAGGACGTTATAAAATTTCTTAGAGGCCGGCAACGCATTGGCAACGCCCCTGGTGTTGCAAGCGTCCATAGGCGACGGTAACCTTCCATCAAGTGGGCCGTCCGCCTGTTTGCCTGCTACAGGCAGTAAAAAAAAATACTATGGTGTCTACCATTGTGTACAAACCGCTTCTCTTTTATTATTAGTTTTTTAATATTAATTAAAATTAAATAGTTTAGGTACATTTTTTGTATTTGATAATTTAGCGACAATTTTGTTTGAAGTAGAATAGTATTATTTTTTTTGTCGCGTGCCAGTGAGGGTAGATATTGCTTGGAGAGTCACTCGCTGCGCTCGTCGTATACGGACATAGTTCGAAATCGCTCGTTGTTAAATTCACCTCACAGACTCGTTTTGGATTTTGTATAAAATATTCGCAATTGTCGCCAACCAGTGCATCAGTGCTGCATCGTTGTCGCGAGTGAAAATTGATATTACTCGTTTAGAAACAAAATTGTGTTCACGAAGAAAGCAGTCGGCGCCGACCATTGGACTCGAACTCAAACTTTGCAAGGTGAGTTGACCTACTCGTTGTAGTTTTCTTCTCACTGGCCAACTTACCGTTCTTCGTATAATTCGCAATAATATAGTCCGCTTATAACATTAGTTACAATCTCAGCATTGGGGATTGTACACATTGCGTTACATAGTAGAAGTCACATTTCGAATGTTATTTTATAAAATAACAGTAATCTACTTCTTTATAAGTTCTTTATAAACAAGCTTAAGCAAGTACCAACCGAACCCTGCCCACAGCAATTTGGAATATTTACGTGTTATATAAAGTATATTGAAATACTTAAACCATTTTGTGTGTAAAAAGTTTTACAAAGATTTCCTCTCAACAAGTTCGGGTGAAGTAGAATTTGATTATCGAATTTCTAAGTTGCAAGATTGGTGGTCTACTTATACTTATGTATAAGTATACAATACATTTTTGGCGGCAATCTGAAGGTTATGCTTTATTGTATAGTTTTTTTTATAAACAACTCTACGGACTCGAGTTCCGTACCCCTTTTTTACAACTTAATTTCTAGATTTAATTTTTCTAATTTAACAGACATGCTTATTAGTTATTTTGGTTCGTGTGTGTGACATTAATTACGTGATTTTTGTGTTGAAGTGTATGTATCTTACGAATAACTTATTATATTAATTTATTCTAATTTCAATACTGAACTTATAGTAATGTTTATCTGTTACATGGTGGTGTTGTGAGGAACTGCATGTGCAGTGTGGGCATTATGTCTATATTTATATAAATATATATTATCTTATCTAGTGCCATGTGTGTTGTATAGTTAAATTTTTGATGTTTATAATACTAGGGTTTTCTTTCTCAAACAATATTGTCAGGGATTTTCTTCCTTTTATGTATATTTTTTATATTTTCTTATTATTACTTTATTTACCTCTTAAAACTATTACATTTCGTCCGTATTGTCTATTAAAATTTCTTATAACTGCTAACTACTGCATATCTTATCTGTACTGTTATAAATTTTCCTTATTTTGTAAAATACATAGTATCGATTACTAAAATCTACTAATCATACATTTTCTTTATTCCTCCGGTCCATCGACTATTTATTTACATATCGTCGTTTATGTTACAACACAATGAATATGCATTTTCCTAACATGACGAATAAAAAACTATATAAATTTATAAAAAAATTACATAAAAACCAGATCATTATGCTGCAGTCATCATTTATTAGAGAGTATTCGATTCGTAAAACTAAATGATGACGGAATAAAGATCTATTTAAAAAATAAATAAAATTAGCTGACTCGGCGAACTTCGTACCGCCATATTTTCTGAATTCCTTAGACTTTGTTTCAAGTCACAAAAATATCACCAAAATCCATCCAGGGGATTCTAGAACCCGAACCTGATCTCAGCGCCACCTGCCGGTTCCAATTGTGAACATAAACCATCAATAAAATACACACCAAAAATTTCATCACAAGCGGTTAAGCCGTTCTCAAGTTATGCGCGTATATACATTTCTACGATTCATTTTTATATATTATTTATTATATAGAAAATTATATCATTTTTTGTTCGTCCTGTAAATTTAGGAAAACGCATATTCGCATTGTTCTAATATGAACGACGATATTTCTTATTTAATGACTATTTTATTTAAAACAATTTGATACTTATGTTATCTATTACTAATCTCTATTTTACATCTTACTTAACACACTACAGTAGTAAGTAGTAACTTACTTCTTTTATTTATTGTACATTTAATATGATTTCTTGAAAGATATTTGCTTAATGTATACTTAATTATATTTAACATTATATATAATATATATTATATAATTAGAAAATGTTATTATAATTATATATAACATTTTCTAATTTTTTCAACGGGGTTCTATTCTAAAGCCTTTCAAGAATTGCTCCAAGAAAGGAAAAAATCTTAAATTTATAGTTTAACAATTATCACACTTGCAATGTTCATGTTCAAGCAAAAATTTTTTTATTAATTAACTATCGAATACCTAAATGAAAAAATTGTTATAAAAAAAATGTTCAAGCAGATTATTGTTCATTCATCTATTCAGTTAGTGCCTGAATTTTTTCAATTTTTTATTTTCATATTTAGTATGTTTAAATAATATTTATTCATTAAAGGGCCGATGTGGGTGTGGCTTGCGTAAGCCAGAGTACCCGTTTTCGGCCGTATTTTCATCACTCTGGGAAAATTATAAATATTGATCTTACAGTTTTGGGAGTTAAAACTTTTTTTAGTAAATTTCCTCCTCTTTTCGAATCTTTTTTCAAATTTGAAAAATCTTTATTATTTTTTGAGTTATTTGCAAAAAACTTAAAAAAAAGGGGGGGCCCCTTTTTTTTTTTTAATTGTTGATAACTTTTACAATTTTTGCAAGCGGAACTTCATTTTTTTCAAAAATCATCTAGATGCCATTCCGAATCGAATGACACCTCATTTATAATTTTCGGAGACTACTGAAAAAAGTTGGTCCAAAAGGCACTTGTTTACCAGTCTAGAAGGCCCGAGCCCGAGAGTGGGATGTCATTATTTATTCGCGATCGAGTCTGCGAAAGTTGCTATTGGAAACCCGCTGAATTCCGGTTCACTAAGTGCTGATCCGGAACAGAAGCTCAATACTAAGGCCGCCAGAATTTACTTAAGCAAAGCCGAGATAAAAGCACGAGCTGTACACATATTTGTGAAACCTATTTACATTTTCCTCTTCGCTTTGTAAGTATCTAATTTATTTTATGAATACAGTGTAAATATTTATCATTTTTATTACATTACTTGAGTATCGTTTATGCCATGTAAGTGGAATTATTATGTTTAGGGAACAGATACGGAAAATGCTTTTGCTTTATTGATTCATAATAATGTTCAGAGTTACACAGGACTCGAATTAAGATGCCGTTGGAATTACGATAGAATTTATTAGAACTGTACAAACACGTATAAAACAGGCACAAATACGACTGGACACAGCCAGTAGAAACTGCACGATTCAATAACAAGCGCAAAGCCGTCACTATATCGCTAATCGAAAGTACTACACACGTCTTGCTAGTATCGTAGTCATCATAGTCTTGACTGCCCCAACCCTTCGTTCGGGCATTGTTTTATACTGAACTGTATAATACCGACAAAATGGCCGCGTTCACTGAGTTAATCCGCACATCTCGCAAGCTTCGACGCAAGGGAATAAAACCAAGGATTAGTTAGACATTAATGACGGCCATAAAATAAGTACGATAACAATAGGATGTTTTTAAATTTTAAACACGAAGTAAACAAAAGATCCCCGAAAGGCAATAAACTGCGTTTTACAACAGCCAGGTGTGCGTTTTTTGTCGGTATGTAACAATAATTTAGCTGGTAACAGCGACTTTGTCCTCGTTTATTTTTTACATTCTGAATTAAATAACAACGCCACTGTAATACTGAAACATGTACAAAATTCCTTTGTTCGTTACGAAAAGAGAAATAGTATGAATTTTTGTATCCCCAAATTTAAGAATAATTGGTAGTGTTTAGAAATTATCATACTTTAGTAGATATCATCGAGATTGTTTTATTAAGATCAACTCATAAAATAATTCCAGTATTAGAGTTCTTTAAACATACTAGAATTATCCGTGCAGGAACGGAGAAAGAATATAACTTGCAGCCAGGCGGCTTGTCGTAAGAGGCGACAAAATAACCCACAGCCAGGTGGTAGGCCATTTGCCCGTTTGGATAGCTACCGTCCTTGTCTAGATATACCGCTATAACAATATGGAGCCGTGTTCCGGCATTAGTGGCCAGGTTCCAGTCGTCCTTTCAAGAGCAGCAGTGCATTTGTAGCACCTTTGGTGTTGCAAGTGTCTATATGCGATCTGATCGAATGTATGTCTTTGGTCAATATTTAAAATTTAAGACTATATGTTGTTACGAGTTGTGTGACTCGAATTAAAATGCCGTTGGAATTATTATAGAGTTTATTAGAACTATACAAACACGTATAACACAGGTACAAATATAACCGAATACAACAAATCCAAGCGAAATTCAGGAGCTCGTAATTCAATACAACGCGCAAAGTCTGTCACGAATAGATATTCTTGACATGTAAACGTCTTGATCGTGTTTCTCGTTCGACTGCCTCCTCCCTCAATCAGGTCATTATTTTATACTACACAAATGTAATATGTACCGCCCGGCAATGTGGACCGAATTACCTAGAATCAGATTGTACCTTAAAATCTGTAGTACCGGACTAATGATTACAATACAACAATAACTAAAATAAATAATAGTAAAAAAAAAACACGCTTTCATAAAAAAGTATAAAGTAAAGTTTTGTATTTAAAAACATAAAAAAAATCAACTAAAAAACAGAAAATAAATTTTTAAGATATTAAAGAAGAAGAAAAAGCGCTTTGAATACACCCCACGCTTTTTTTTAAGACCCCATTCATCAGAGATCAAATTTATTAAATTTTATTTTCTGTTTTTTAGTTGGATTTTTTGTGAAAGCGTGTATTTTTAGTTTTTTTTAACTATTATTTATTTTTCATATTTTAGTTGATTTTTTAAAATGTTTTTAAATACAAGCTTTTGAGATCCTGCACATACGAGCCCAAACACGACGGGTCTATCTTGTTTAGTACAGGAGTTCCTATGGCCACCTTCCCACTCCATCATCAGATTAGCTCCATGGTACTATATTATTTCATTGTCATCGACCTTTGACAGGTGTGCAAAGTTTGAATTAAATCTGATCGTTCAAAGTAGGACAAAATCGAGCTCAAAGGGGTCGGTTACAAACATACATACATACATACAGGTGAAGCTAATAAAAGCGTGTTAATTAAAAAGAAGACGATTATAAAACAATTACAATCGTTTCAATGTTAATTAGTTCGAATGCGGACAGGTAATAAATGTGCTTTGTTTCAGATATGCAGATGGATTTTGTTTTTGTTGGTACCTGAGTTGAAACAATACAGTCAAGGTGGGCAAGTCTGTATCTAGTCTGTATTCACATATTTTGGCACGTACATGATTACTAAGTTATAATCTTGCTAATTATGTAGCAATTAATTATTCCATGTAAGTTACGTAACACTAAACTATAAATTAATTGCCTAACAAATATACTATAATCATAGCCTAAATAAATTAAATCTAAACTTATACATTATGTAGCTAATCACTGCCAGGGAAATTCTCAACCCTAGTATAGAGTGGAGAATTTCAATATTTCGCAATTTTCACTTTAGTTGTTTCTTACCCGGCAATGGAATATGTGTCAAACTTATATACAACCTTTATCTCGGCACTCTGCTGGCGAGATAAAGAATTACTAAAAAATATATTTGAAACTTTGACGTTTATGTTTGGGAAAAAAAATATATATTCTCATAAGTTTACCTAAATACATTATAATATGTTTTAACTGAAAAATCCGGAGTTTCCTTATAAGACCACGGCACCCTCGGTATCTAACAGCAATTTCTCCAATATGTTAAAGGAATTATGTTATTATTTATTTAAGTTTATGGCTTGGCAGCGCGAGGTCTTTAAGCCAGATCTTAGTTTACAATATAGTTTCTTCATTTTCTTAGCCTATGTGTAGCACAGCTGAACTGTAGGTAATCAGCTAGTGCCATTCAACGGAGTTCTTGTGATAACTCAAAAGGTGACATTTGACTATACAGTTCACATTTCTCACAAAACACATAATCACTACTCAAAAACTATCAATATTCTACAACTATTATTCATTTTAGAGTAATTTTACACATTTTTAGAAAATAAAACTGCACAGCACAACATCTCCATTCAGTTCCCGCCAAAAACTCCTTAAAGGAATCACAAGTGTATGATAGTGATTACGGTATGTGGCGTGAGCCTTTATCCGCAACCCCGGCAGGCGTGGGCTCATCCTATTACCGGGACAGGCCTCTCTTCTGGGCGCCGGGGAGCTGATTGCTTTGAGAGGGTCGTGGAGGTACCCTAGCGCCCCTCCGCGGCATTGTAGCAGGTGAAGGCATATTACTTACCCAAGGCCTCGACATCCACTGCCGCTAAATTTTGGCTACTTTTGCCGCAGGCTACTTCTTGCCGGCGAGCGGCGGCGTCGACGTGCCCGCCGCAGCTGCGGAGCAACTGTTATGTCTTGTAGGTTTTATTCCTCCATGTTCCTGGTCTGGATTCGAACTCACTTGATTAAAACAACATGCGAGTACCTTAGCTACTAGTTACCACGACACGCTACGGAATATGATTATACAATGCTAATTTGAAAAATGTATCTTTGAAAATCATTTCAGTTCGGATACACGTAATAACCACGTCTAAGAAAACGTGACTCATCCCGAAACTGACAAAAAGTAACAAAAAAGAATTCACGTGGAACATAATGAATGACAAGATTCGACGGATTCAAGGTTGTGTTAAAAGTTTGAACAAACTAAATGAATTTTAATTAATTTACTGTTCTCAATAAAACGGAAAAAGAAAATGTAAAATTAGAATAACAACATTACTAGGCTTACTACCAGAAGGTAGCGGTGCAGTAAAACGGTAAAAGGTTCTACCGTCGACAAAGCAACTCACAGCCAAGTGGTAGAGTATTTGCCCATCTGAATGGCTGCCACCGTTGCTTTAGTGCAGCGTTCGGCAACACACGGCCGCGAGATGCCTCCATGCGGCCCATGACTCTTTTATATATAAAACTTTTGTAGGATCCACCACCAAAATAAATAATTATTATACTTATAACGTAATCATTAACTAAGCGAGAAAGCGTGCATTACAGTGTACCACGCTAATACATAAGGTGAAAAGGTTTGCTCAGTAGTTACTTACAATTCGTGGTAGTACTTATTTATGAGAGCAAACTCTATCACTCCTTAATTACTGAAAAAATAAATATGCTTCCCGTCTCACATAAAAGCATTTAAGAGCCATTTTACGAATTGAAACACCACTAACATAAAAGCTAACATACACATATATATTTATACACACGGGCCGCCTTTACTAAATGTTGTCACCTTGTGGACCCTGCCTGCTGAAAGGTTGCCGACTAATGGTCTAGTGTATGCCGCCATAACAACCTTGAGATGTGTTCCGGCCGGCATTAGTTGCTAGGTTCCAGTCTCTCTTTAGAGAGCATCAACACATTGATAGCACCTTTGATGTTGCGAATGTCAATGAGCGATGGTAACGTCTCTCCATCAGGTGGGCCGTTTATCTGTCTGCTGAACTCATCATTCAATGAATAAAAGAAGCGTGCCTAGAAGCCTAGTAGCATTGCTAAGCTGGATAGCAATGTTGATTTCACGTGTGAATTTAATTAAATATTTTTTTCTATTTTTAAAACATTACGGCTATTTACGTATTACATATCTAATAGACTAACTAGGGCATATAATGTACAAGGTTTCCGGAACGAAACCTTGTGTTACACTATCTGAGATAAAATCTCTTTGATAATATAACTTATCTTTGGCATAGGATTTCCCTTGAGACTATAAGATCAGATGAGATTTAGTTCCGAAATTTTACTAGACAAGATGACTTCGTAAAGGTTAAAAGACGCTCAGGGGCTAAGGCGATCTTGTCTCATTGTATGTAAGGTGGGTTCGAACTTGGCAAAGTGGATTGTTGTGTCTTATTTCATCCACCAGTTTATTGATGTATAATTTAGCACAGTTCTACTTAATAATATATATCACGTTCATGCATTGACCATAGTCTTCAACAATGCTGAATTACACATCAATTTGTAGATGAAACGTGACGCAGTATGGATATCAGCAAATATTCTAACGGCCACCTGATAGAAAGTGGTGACCAATTAGTTGTAACAGATATACTGTCGATTTCTATTTTCTATATAGTGAGATTACCCCGAGGCCACCGTTGTGTGAAAAACAGTAATCACGAGTTTCTTAAAAATGCCACGACTTTCTTAAGTTATGGGGAATTTGATTAATCGGGCAGTATTAATATGGACCGATTAGTATTAAATAAAAATATAATTAGGATAATTAATTTTAAGTTATACCTCAATACACACACAAGTAATTAGTAGAATCTGTCGAAAAAACCCATTATTCAAAAGGAAGGCCCAAAATAGCCAAGCCTTAAGAAAACTCAAAAGCAATAACGGCCTTACTTATAATAATCTCGTTAAGAAACGATTAGGCATCTCTTAAGTAAGAGAATTACCTGTTGTTACCAGGTCGTACCCAAAATATTCGGCTAAAGAGGAGTTTATTGGTAAGATTTTCACTAATCAGCTGTTGAGCAGTTTCTTTAAGTTTAAAAAGCGATTATAAGTAAGGCCCTAAATTGTTACCTCGAAAAATATTGGTTATTTCTTTATGACATAATTGATGACATATCTAGATGAATAATGAAGATGGAAATGCCACATAAAATACAGTCATACATTCGTATAATAAAATTAGTTTATATTAGCCCAAAATACTGTTTTTCTCTATATGTATGACCTAAAAGGTTGTCAGTTGTTCAAAGCATTGATAAATTAACATCATTAGTGGAAGTACGATCTTTAATTAAATGGAATGAAATTTATTCTTGCTTATGACATAGTACATTGATAAATAGGTCTTAAATTATGGTTAGTTGAACATGCCATTACCGATAGGGCGGGCAAATATTAAATTGCCTTATTCTACTATATATTGAAAACTAGGTGACTATAGACATATACGGCCTTACTTATAAGAAAATCTTATTCTTTATTTTTTTATCTTTTTAGATTAGGCATCTCCTAAGTATGAGAATCAGTATTAGACCCCAATCAATGAATATCTTTTTTTCACTTATAAAAATGTAATACGTGTTGTTTATCTAAGAGGAGCACAGATAAACGATATTTGAATAATTAACGTAGGTTGTATCCAAACTATTCGACTAAAGAGGAGTTTATGGGTAAGATTTTCATTAATCAGTTGCTGAGCAATTTCTTTAAATTTAAGAAACGATTATAAGTAAGGCCCATAATCTTCCCTATAAATATTATAAACGCGAAAGTTTGTAAGAATGTATGTATGGATGTATGAAATAAAATTGACATTAAATTTATTAGCATGTAAGTAAGTAGTATATGGTACATATAAAATGACTAAATCACAGAGAACAGTAGAAATGGCGTCCCAAAGGAGTTTCCTTGTTTCACGCGCTAGGTCTCCTTAGAGCCTGTGTTGCGGGCCACAGTAGGATTCGCTTCGGTCGTATAATTATCAACATTGCTGATAGAACATTAATGCAATGTCTTTGTGTAGTTAAAATTTACATGTATAAATAGTATGTATGTTACTCTTTTAAGCAAAAGCTACTGAATACATTTTGATGAAACTTTACAATAATATAGCTTACACCTCAGGCACACATCACATTTATAAAGATACTAGCTGTCCCGACAGACGTCGTCCTGCCCGGTAAAAAATAGGGGTTGATCGTAGAGGGTTGAAAATCTAGGGTTGTATGTATTTTTGTATGTTGTATCATAAAAAAATAGAAATTAAAAAATTTGTCTAAAAAATAAAATAAAAAAATTAGGGGTGGACTATCCCTAACATTTAGGGGGATGAAAAATAGTTGTTGGCCGATTCTCATAGATACCGGATAAGCACAAAAAATTTCATCAAAATCGGTCAAGCCGTTTCGGAGGAGTATGGCAACGAAAACTGTGGCACGAGAATTTTATATATTAGATAGTGTAATTTACTCAGAAAACACTATTTGTCCACAAATTGACTGATTGACACAATATAATCATGCTCATACATTTATTATAATAACATATGTATTTTGTAATATATTATTGTATGCGTATATTATTGTATATTATATGTATGACTATGTTTATATGTATGTATTTGTATATTTATTTGTTAAATAATTTGATAGTTTATGTGCCCATTGCCTTTTTCCTGCACCAAATTTTGCGCCTGATTCAAATTTGTTTTTGATTTAGATTGCCTGGAAGAGATCGCTTTGAGCAATAAGGCCACCTATTGTATCGCGGTAGAAAGTATTGTAAATATGGTTTTGTAGTTGTATGTTTTGGTGTGCAATAAAGAGTTATCTCTCTCTCTCTCTGACTCTAGTGTGAATTATCCAGAATATAAAAAAAATCTCATCATCACGCGGGTGAAACCGCGGCCGCACATAGTAATCTACAATATTATAAAATTCTAAATATGCCATGTCTGTACATTCAAACTATTTAACAAAAAAAAAGAACTGGAATACAATATATAAATAATCGAGAACACGATGCAGATTCTTAAGATTTCTTGATAAAAATAAAATAAGAAAACGGCGAACCATATTTTAAAATATTAAAGTTCTATTTTCTTTATGAAAATAGAAAGCTTTGCTATAGATTCTCTTGCAATACGATCAAACAAGTGTAGAAAGAACATTAAAATTTGGTAGAAACGTATCCTATTTCTGTTTATAAGAACGAGAACGTACTCTCAAGGTCTGGTCAAACCAGCGGACGAGACGGGACGGCGACGCGACGTGAAGAGTGGTAATATATTAGTTAATGTAGAATATGTCACATAGATGGACGTGACGCGACAGCTAGTCGACCTAATTAATATATTACAACTCTTCACGTCCCGCCAGCATCGCGTCGCCGTCCCGTCCCGTCCGCGGTTTGACCAGACCTTCAAACATCTCTCGTATTTCGTTTTCGCAAAATAACTAATTTAGAACTTCCATGGGGTCTCGACGCTTTATAATTTATCAGAAACGTCGCCAAACGCCTGGACGTATCAGGTGACCAAAAGGCTGAATTTATTTTGCCCATCGAATTAACTTAGCTATCCAACGAGGTAACGCTGCCTGCATTTTGGGAATGTGCCCAATAAGTAACGGTGGTTTGAGACCAGTTTTTTGAAGTGATAACTTTTAATGGGAGGGTAAACCGCTTCGTTACGTAACGCGTTACAGTGCCAGTCTGTCTGGCTTCCCTTTCTCTCACGCATACGGCAGCGGTAGGCAGGCTAAGTTATCACTTCCGTCGGACGCGTTGAGACGAACACGTTTTTTTTAACTATTGTTTTATTTGTATAGTAGTATGTACAGTCGTGGTATGAAAAGGCTCACCAGTTTTCAAATTGATTCATTAAGCGTTCCTCGGGCACATTTTACCTTTTTCAATTAAATTACGGGACAGACTGTTCCACAGAAAATGATGTTTATCATATTGACAATAAATTTAAAAACTACTTAAGTAGATGAATCTTGTTTCATTTTCTATCTAGGCTAATAAAATTGTTTAGAAATGTAAAACCTTTTTTATTCATTTTGATATTTATGATAAGCGTAGTGATTATATCCTCTTTGTTTGTAATGATTTTGTTAATCTCAGTGTCTATCATTGTCAACATTGCAATTCTCGTTTTTATATTTTATGAACTTAGCAAAACGTAACATTTGTCAAAATCTTGGCAGTACTGTTTATTGTACTCGTGCAAGCAAAAAGTCGAATTAAAGGTGATAAACCTTTTCATACCGCGACTGGACATACTAATTAATATATTTAACTGCTTTTTATAGCGTATGTTTATTTATTTTTGAGATATTTAGCCTTTGTTGTTGGCATCGTCAGCCATTCGCAGTCCACTGCTGGACGTAAGCCTCCCGAAGACGGCACCACTTATCCCTGTTCTGCGATTGTCTCAGCCAGCCCTACCGGCGACCTTGCACTGGTCGTCGGTTCATCGGGCTGGGGGGCGTCCGACACTACGTTTACCGAGACGCGGTCTCTACTCCGTTTACATAACTTTATTGTTGTAGTTCTAAATAAAATTGCTGTTTATAAATTTAAATAAATTTTATTATTTATTTATTTATTATTTTTTAAATAAATTTGCCTGTCTGCTGATCTCCTGCAATAAAAAAAAAAAAAAAATAATTGACGGATCTGATCATTTTATAAGAGTTCTCTTTCACCAAAATACATACATACATAACTTCACGCCAGGTCCTTTGCGGGGTAGGCACGATCAACAGAGCGCCACACAGGCCCATTCTTACACACCTCACTTGCTTCTTTGACATTCATAGCTCTTGTCATGCACGCTCGTCTGTTCTTAAGGCTCCTGACATCAGCTTCTGCTAAAACAGAAGGTGAAGGTGAAGGTGTGTCGTGGCCATTCGCGACTTCTGCATCCATCCACTTTTGCATTGTGTATATCTGTTTAGTCATTCTTTCATCATACATTCTTTCCACATGCCCGAACCACCGGAGCATTCCTTTCCTTACCTTCACCCCGACACTCTCTTTCAGACCAACTCTTTTTCTTACTTCGGTATTATGAACGCGGTCTGCGAGCGTCACTCCGCAGATTTTGCGCAGTGCTCGCATCTCGACCGCGTTTACTCTACTTTCGTGCTCTCTATTCCATACCCAACTCTCGCTTCCATACGTGAGCGTAGGTACCAGAACCGCGTGGTGTATGGTAAGCTGGGCCTTCTGGCTGAGGTTCTTAGCGCCTAGAAGTTTACCTAACGCTCCATTCACACTATTCCCCAAATTTACTCTTCTTTCTATGTCAGCGGTGTACCTTCCATCCCTGCTAAAATCACATCCAAGATATACAAACTCATTCACTTGTTCCAGCATAACATCATCGACCACTATCCTTGCATTCGTTCTGGTTTCTTCTCTTTCAAACCAAAATATCTATGAAATTCTAAAATGAAGACGAACCAATTAAATATTTCAGCATTTGGTACAATATTTCATTATTATTACCAGACAATTCCACCCCAAATACCAGTCATAATGAATATTTAAAATCGTCGTAGACGACTGTGACAAATTGATGTCATTACCTACATACCTTATTTTCTGTTCAATCGTCTGAAAGGTTAAAGGTTTTATTTGTGGAGAAATTAATGAACTGTATCTTTTAATAAAATAGAAGTAAAACTTCATGTCATGGCAACAAGAATGACACATGTGTCTGCTTCTACGTTAGTCCCACCATTGCTAGATGGCGTTACGCGTATTTTGAATTAAAATTAGGCTAGGGGGATGAAACCAGCCTCTTATTCTACATTTTGTATACGTGTTTATCTTGCCAAGCGTGTAAAGAATTTATGGAGTTATGTTGCAGTATACAATTTTAGTACATTATATCATTATAATAACTATAATAATAGTTTTTTTTCCTTTCATTGTGAAATATATTTTTGTATAAATTTTTTATGAGTTAATACATTTTTAGCTAGACCGTGTTGCTACGGAGTTTCTTGCCGCTTCTTCTCCTTAACAGCAATAACGGGTTGCGAAACGGTCTAAATATACTATAATATAATATAATTAAACTGTAAATTATATGAATGACCTTCAAAAGCTTTCTCCAGTTTTGAATAAGTTTTGAATTAAAAAAATGATTTGAAACTAACGACTAAAACGTCGATAGCGCGATGAATTTATTGGCGCTTACGTTTTTTATTCATGCATATACTATTACTGTATTATAACGTCTTACGCTTGGCGGCTGTCTATATGTATTGTATGAAATAGCAACTGATAACCCGATCGGGCACTGGCTTTTATTCCAAAATATGCGATAAGATCCCAAAAATAAAAATACAAATTGTAATAAGAAATCCTCTTACTCTCAGAGATACCAAAATATAACCTACATTTTGGAACTCCCTTAGAAGATACTATCTGTCTTTAAATAAATATGACTAATATATTAAATATTTACTTATTTATTTATTGTAATATATGTTAATATGAATTGCTCGTCACATATATATTTATTTAGATTATTTTGTATAGGTATATGTATTTATATTAGGCTTGTGTTTAAACGCCTACCAGAAATGCACCTATTTTACTACCAATAAATTCGAAATACCTGCCAGAATGGATAAATGCTCACCAAATTGTTTCCAGAAGTATTGTAGAAATGAAGCTATTTTCCTTTTAATGCTATGCCATAAAAATACATAAACGCCTTTAAAGCTAATTTCAGACCAAATATTTTACATTATCGCTAAGTCGATATTACCAATATTTTGTTTCTCCACTTCCACTTTAGTAATTTTTGCTGAGGCAAAAAAGCAAATGGTCGAACGTACAATTATTTTTAATACCAAATATAAAATTGCGTTGTTTTTCACTAATATTTCACTTATATATAAGATAAATAGTGAATGGTTACCAGTCGGTTCTGGCACTTTGGTCTACACATAACCTAACCTAACCGACTGTTTAAAACTCCACATATTTAAATTTTTGGATACATACAGTCTCCTATCTAAATAAATCCCGTCAAAAAACGTCTCGGCGACAAAATTACCAGATCATTGTCGTGAATTTCAAACTTCGATAATTAATTGAATATGTATTTTTTCCACTCTTGGATTCAGGTTGGATAATTTGATTACACTTAAACTATTTAGAATTGTAATTTTCGGTTTGAATGTTAGTGTTTTGTGTTTGTGTTGTCATTTATCCATTTTGATAAGCAAAAAGAATTTAAATACAAAACGTATAATTCTGTTGACTGTATATTTATTTTGGAACGTAAAACATTGTTTTTTAGGCACCTCGGTATAGAGTGGAATAAATTTATATGAAGTAATATATTTTATTTGGTGCTTAGTCTAAGGAACAAAAAATATTTTTGGTGAGCATTTAAATTGTACCCTTTATATTACTATGATATTTATGTATGGATTAAATTTATACATTAGTGTATTATATTTAAATTGTACAGTCCTATCTTTTTTCAGCTCCACCTTCATGGCTAGATTAGTTAAGAATTTCTTTTAAGCTAGGTTGCCTAGAAGAGATCGCTTTTAGCGATAAGGCCGCCTATTGTTTTGCCAAGAGTAGTAACTATGCGTTTTATTTTTGTATTTGAATATTTTGGTGAGCAACAAAGTCTAAAATCTAAATATCTATCTATCTATCTAATAGCTTAAGAGCTCAGGACTGCCATACCTTTGTAATTTTACTTTCAATGTGTCTGGCATGATGTAAACACCATTAAAACTGACCGGCTTTTGCGGTTAAATTTTTTTATAGGTCCCGAAGTAACATATAAAATTTAGCTTTTACACTATAATGAAAGTATATTTGATTAAAGTTTAGAGGTATCTAGCAGGGGCTTAGTAACTGTCATAAGTGTTCGGGAATGGATGACGAGATTTCTAAAGTTATCCCGAAGAAAATATAAAAAAATGAGCTTTATACTTTAACGAATTCAAGGTACTATTGTATACACCTTCACTACCTGTTACCCGCCCAAATAACCACAACCCAGGGATGGTAGCCATCCAGTCGGGCAAATGCCCTTCCACCTGGCTATGGGTTGTTTTGTCGCCTCATACGACAGACCGCCCGACCGCAGGAAATTGTATTCTTTCTCTGTTTCTGCACGGGTAAACTGATGAAAGTCTGGCAGTCCTGGGCTCTTACTATATAAGAAAATACATCGCGAGTTGGACGTTACTTTAACTGGCTTACCCTTCCCGATCTTCCATTTCGCGCCACTAATGGACAATAAAGTATATGCCTTTGGGACATTCGAATGTGTACAACCTAGCAGGAGCAAATGAAGGCATTCAAAAACTTGAAGTGAATATGGGTCGACGTACGACAATAGAATACGCAAAGGTTGACATGTGCCAGCCCCAGGCAGAACTGGGGTAAGCTGCGAGATATTACGACGGATTATTATACAAAATGTATACCAATAAACGTTATATTGTATCATAAACCCGTTCGATCCTCTTGTAATTTGTTCTTCGCTTACTACGCGGTATTTTTACAGAGTTATTGCGCGTTCGTGACATACAAATATTTTTTATTCAGAATAAAATATATATATTGTTACAACTCAGATTCCGACAAAAACAAAATCCATCTGCATATCTGATACAAAACACATATTATTGCCTGCCATCACATAAACTAATTGTAATTCTTTTATGATCGACTTAGTTTGTTTACTTTGTGTTTAAAATTTGTGATTAGAAAACGGCCTATTGTTGTATTGTACTCTTTTATGGCAGTCTAATGACTTTGACCTGGCATTAGCCAGATGTGGCGGATTATGTCAACTTAGATACAGGGACATTGAATTTATGCAGTATAAAACGATGACCTGATGAAGGGGGAGCCAGTCGAGCGAGAACCACAAGCGAAGCGAGACCTGTTTACTACAATCGGGAATCTAACAAGTGACGGACTTGGCGCATTTTATTGATTTACGACCTTCTGCATTACGTTTGGACTTGTTATGTTCGGTTATATTTGTATATAAACTCTATAGTACGTCTAACGGCATTTTAATTCGAGTCTCGCAACTCGTAACCCAGCGCATTTATCCAGGAAGGCTATATATTTGCACGCTAAGACCAATAGGAGCGGAGCACCAATGAAGAATGTTTTAAAATCGGGAGCTCTTCTTAACTTGCTTTTATTTTTTTACTATTCCACGCGGACGAAGTCGCGGGCAGGAGCTAGTATTAAAATGTGGTGTAGACAATAAATATAAAAAAACAAAAATCTTTATTATAAACATCATGTAGAATAAGCATCACTATTAAACCCGAGAAAACCTAAAATAATTAAAAACCATGCTTATAGTATATTGCGTTTATACAAGACAAGCATGTATCAGCGAAATTTTGTTTGCGTCGCACAACATGTTTGACAATGAATTGCAAAGGTGGCACAAAAAACATATAGGCGTACTAACAAATGCCGGCAACTTCGTCCACGCTTGTTTGATATTTCCGAGGGATTCCTGGGACAAAAGGTACCACAACATCAGAAAGAATGTAAGCTATCATTTTCGTGAAAACTGTGTCGGAATAAGCTAATTTTTATGTAAATTGCTCTCGGGAATATATCCACGGGATTCGCGATATAAAACGTGGCGCAGATTTTAAGTCTAAGAATTTCCTGTCGATCAGCGAAAACCGCATCGAAATCGTCCCAGTAGTTTTTATGTGCATCCCGAATAAACAGACAAGAAATCTTTAAAAAATCCATCGTTTATATGTTTATTCCAGTTGATTTTTTTAAAATAGCTTCCATGTACAGACAGCGTCGCGGGGACCTTTTGGATTGTGAAGATAAGTTTCTAAAAAGAAAGAAGGTTATTATGATGTGGGCATACTTCACTGGTCGGGGGAGCGAGTACAGGTTTTTATTTAAAAAAAGAGTAGCACAGAAATACTCAAGCGCGTCAGATATTCAAAAGGGATGTTAAGTAAACCCTAAAAGAACTCCTATTCAAAGACTGACGATTTGGACGCAACCAAAAGTCGCGGTTGATTTTTGATAAGCAAAAAACGTAACATTGAAATACTCAAGCGCGTCAGATATTCAAAAGGGATGTTAAGTAAACCCTAAAAGAACTCCTATTCAAAGACTGACGATTTGGACGCGACCAAAAGTCGCGGCCGATTTTTGATAAGCAAAAAACATAACATTGAAATACTCGAGCGCGTCAAATTAATATACAGACGGTTCAACTTAATGTATTTGTCGTGCTAACCCATAATCTGAAAATTATGTGGAGGAATTTCTTTAATTTAATGGTTTGATTAAAAATTTGAAGAATAAACAATACACCCACCCTATATGAAGGGTTCATATATGGTGTGGGTACATAATAGGGTGCAAGGTTTCTACCCTTAAGTTATTCTGCCACACTCGAGTAAATCCCAAAATCTCCGCTTGGCCTCCCCTTCTACGTGATGCTTTAACAGATGCATAGATAGTCAAAAGATTTAAAAGTTGCAATTCGGCTTAAAGCTACGTTGCGTAGTGCGTAGCACGTAACACCGCTACGAATTCCAGTAGAACCTACGTACTAACTACGCAATTTGTTCGCAAATAAGCAAAGTATTGTATCTACCACCATAACCTTCCCCAAAACAAATCAAACAATGGTTATATTTACCACAGTTTTATTTACTTTATGACTTAACCACACGACCCTTTATTCTTTGGTATAAAGTTACAGTGTGAAGCGTCTGCCCTTTTTCACCTCCTATTATTTACTTAAGACACAATGCTTATTGTGTTGCAAGATGTCGTAGGTTGAAATGTCCCATATTTTTGTATTGTTTATTATCATGCTATTATCCTGACCTACGCAATAAGCTTTGAGTATACCTGACTAGTTATTTAATACGTAAGTAGTAGAGAAGAGAAGAACAAGTTTTTAAAATATGTCATTAGATTTTTTGATTTCATTATCTATAGTTTCTTTAATATATTATTTGTAGCAATTAATAATATGACGTGACGATGATAGGCGTCCTCACGGAATGACTCTACTTCCCTAGCAGCGTGGCAAGTCTTTGCTGTGGAATGCCTGGGATGAGACCTGCGTAGACACGTTGGCTGCATCCCGTTTATCAAACAAGTCTAGATCAGCCGGTTCGGCAGCGGTAACAGCTAAATCACTCAAGTGGCGTATGCAACCCTCAGTGAGAGTTATATGTTTGTGCCGTTCGCTGTCGAGATGCTTGGACCGTGAAGTCTTGAGGCCATGAGCCTATACCAAAATTTATCAAAACGACTCATTGACTCTTAGGTGATCAGACGTTTCAATAACCTCGGGCAACGGATAAGTATGGTGATCAAGTGAGGAAACGTAGCCAGCCTTCTGGGCACCTTACCCATAGAAGACGGTGATCTAGGCTCAGTATTCTACTTATAGTCTTGAGGGACTATGGGTAGAATACAATACAAATAAGTCAACTTTTCTTTTATTGTATTCGATTAGATACACATTTCTTTTATTAAAGCATATATGGTATGTAATAATATTAAAGTGTCTGTTTGATTTTAATATTTTTTTGTTGCATGAGTCGAACAGACGGTCCTCCTGTTGGAAAGCGGTTACCATCGCCTATGGATATTTGCAACATCTAGAGTGCTACAAATGCGCTGCTGCTGTCTTAGGCGAGACTGGCTATAGGAAATTCTATTCTTTCTCCGTTCTTGCACGGATAAATAATTAATAATTTTATTTCGATATCTTGCAAGGCTATATAAATAAATATAAGTCGTGCACGAGCGAAGCCACCGACACAGCTAGTTGCGAAACAAGTGACACCCAACGCTGTCACATTAAAACTTTAAAGATGACCCTAGAACGCTACTATAATTACATTAACAAATTAATTTACACTAATTAAGGCTCAACAAGACGTGCGCTTAGGGTAAAATGGCAGATTATAATATATTTAAATTAATTATCTTATAAAGTTCAAGTAAGGTCTCTAAAGCTTTTATTGTAGGTCATAACCTTAACGAGTTCAGTATCGATGACATTAGCAATGTAAGTCAATAGGGTAGTCGACAGTTAAGTCGATAGTCATACTTTTCATCATCTTACTCTCATCTTTTGTTTACAGCGAGGAAAATCAGCAGTTCGAATATATGGGTATATGCATTACACACTTCCTGCCGCTGTTGTATCTATAAATATATTATTTTTTTCAAAATAATCTTACATAGATATAGACATAGAAAACACTTTATTGTTCACCACAAAATTTAACACAAAAATTAAAAAATGCACGACAAGACAATTGTTACTTAATAAAACAAAAGGCGGCCTTATCGCTGAAAGCGATTTCTTCCAGGCCTACCCCGCAAGGGACCTGGCGTGAAGTTACGTATGTATGTATATATAATTATTATTATAATGTAATAAAATAAAAAATAACATACCTACATGGACAGCAGATTACAGTCAAAAGTATAATAACCTAGCACATACATTATTGTGTACGAGTAACATAATGATTCCTAAGTAAATTTTTAAATATGGCAAAAGATTTAGCCTTTCTGACGTCAGCGGGCAAAGAGTCCCAAAGTAAGACAGCCTGCAGGTGCCGTTAACAGGAGATTATTGATGGAGCGCAAATTGAGTATATGTGACGTACATATTACTTATTGACAGTTTATTACCACTTCCAAAGTAATTTTGGTTACTGTGAAAAGAGAAGAAGCGACGCGGCATACGTCCTGCCCTGAAAAAAATAAAATCTAGGACCCGATTCTTATGCCTTAAACCGGTTCCAATTGGGAATCTAATCTAAACACACAAAAAATACATCAAAATGGGTTAAGTCGTTCTCAAGTTATTCGCGTACGTATATTTCTACAATTTATTTTTATTTATGTACTCGTAGATAGTTAGAACATTGTGATTAGATAGATGTAAAAAATACTCATTTATGATCTTTTTAAAATTTATTTGAAATTATAAATAATAAATTAAATCGGCAGACAAACACACTGTATAGCCCCAAATTATAGCTTGCGCTTGTGTTATGGGAAATATACAACGGACCACTCTGGGGCCGATCCTAGACACCCAGACCATAGTAAATAAAGGAGAAAATTCGTTTCCGAAATTTACCATACCAGGAATCGAACCCGGAGCCTCTGCGTTACAGTGAGGTAAGCCGGCAGAGGCTTAGTCCGCTCAACCACAGAGGCCGTCAATTAATACTAGGTTTAACAAATTTGGATGAAACTACTTTTCAACGGTTTTAGCCTACTCCCAACTTGATCATTTTAATTATTCAGTTTTAATTTTTAAAATTACAACTAAATAATTAAAATGAACAAAAGTTGGCGATAGGCTAACTAAAAGCTTTAACAATACTCATTGACACTTGACATGTTTGTCTTTCGTGATCACGGCTACTGAAAAGTGGCCAAAACCTCGGCAAGATAAAAAATAAATAAATTGCAACGCTTAAAACCTTTACAACCTAGTTTTATTATGTATACTGGTCGCGAAAACTTAGGAAAATATTTTTGAATGAATAGTTACTGAAAGAGCGATCGCATTATTTCCATTGGTGCGGTCGTCTAGAAAATCTTTCGTCGTACAGTAAATATGTCTTCTTGCACTAACGTTGCTTTACTAATTTTTGAAGTGATATCTTCTAATGGGAGGGTAAACCGCTTCGTTCCGTAACGCGTTACGGCACCGGTTTATCTGGCTTCCCTTTCTCTCACGCATACGGCAGCGGTAGGCAGGCTCTTCAAAATAAACTATTTTAATATTGAATATTTCAACTTAGATTAGTTTAAGTATCACTTGTATCGGGCGTTCTGAGACACACGTTATTTTTTTTAACATGTTCAATGAAAACACATCTCTTAGCTAAGCACTTGTTGTATTAAATATGTTTAAATTTAGTCATACAGCGTATTTAAGCGTTTTATTTCCAAGAAAGCTCTCCTATCACATCAATTAATTTATGTTAACAACTCTTAGTATATACCAAATTAAACCGAGCAAGGGGATTTTAAAATTCTTATTAAATTACAAAGGCTTAATTACGTACTTACACTCATTGCGTAATCCTTTTACCAAGAAAACTCATAAGTCGATATCCGGGCGCGTTACTTATAAAACATTTTGTGTGTTAGCTTTGTTTTTTAGAACAATAAAAATAAAAATATAAAATTGGGTAAATGCATGATGTCACTGGGAGTCTATTTTTTCCTCCGTGCAAGAACGGAAAAGAATACTAATTCCTGCGGTCGGGCGACCTGTCGCAAAAGGTGACAAAACAACCCACAGCCAGGTGCTAGGGCATTTGCCCGACTGGATGGCTACCACCCCTGGTCCGCAAACGTTTTGTGTTCAAGGTACATCAAGGAAAACGAAAATTTTTAGAGGTACACCACAAATAAAAAAAAAATCAGTAACATTAATCAACATTTATTGATAAATCATCGAAACAATATTTATTATTAATCAACAAACCTAAACTTAAATTATTTGAACCTTATTTTTCCGAGGAACACCAATTAATGACTACGGTACACCAGTGTACCGCGGTAATGACGATAATAAAGTAAATACTACAGTAACAGCTCCTTATACACGCTTCCTTCATTCGCCTATTCACTATTCGCGGATTTTAAAAAATGTGACCCAATTCCTGCATTCGGGGATCTAATATGTACATACATAATAATAAAAGGATCCCAATAGGTATCCAACCCTTTGTAAATGCCCTTAAATGGACTAATAAAAAAAGTAAAATAGATCTTATTACAACTTTGCCTAAAGTATGTTAAATGATATCACCGAGGACTTTGACATAAGCCGCCTTCGCTGCGATCGGTGTTTTTGAGACAGTAAACAAACAGAATGAAAGCTGCTTTAAAAACTGCCAAGCAAGAGAACATTACAAAATTCTTCAAACTATTGCCTAAGCCTTAAGATAATTAATCAAAATGTTCAAAAACTTCAATTAAATTGGTTTTTTTTATATATTTGTTATTTTTTTGTCACCTAGGTCGCCCCTAAAATCTCATATAAATTACCATCCCGTATTCACGGTTTCTTAATTCGCGGCATATTTATGGAACATATACCCCGTGAATTAAAAGCTTTTACTGTAACGACTTTGGGTTGTGTTCCGGCAGCAGTAACCAGGTTCTAGTTTCTTCTTCAAGGTCGACAGCACATTGGCAGCGCCTCTAGTATTACTAATGTCCATAGGTGACGGTAACCATTCTATCACTTCCAACAGTCGGGCCGCCAGCCTCTCTACTGTGGTTCAGCAATAAAAAAATAAATAATAATATAATAAATGTGAAAAAGTTTTATCCGATTCATTTATTTACAAAGGGCCGTTTTATCAATTATCAGATAAAAGTTATCAGTCCAATAAATTATAACCTGATTAAATTCAAAAGTGAAACAATTCAACTGTTTTGTTAATTTATTTCTTTCTTCTTTACAGCTTTTTTATATGTACTTTCATATATATAGCTATTTCAAAATGTTTGTATCCGGTTCATATTTCGGTTGCGTAAATATGACCATATTTCCGAATTTCGTAATAAGCTTAAATGGTTGCCTATTCGCCTTCGTTTGAATGTTCACCTACTCTCACTTCTGCACAATATTGTTTTCAATCCCTGAACTCTCCCATATTGAAAGGAACTTTTTAGTTTCCTCTATCAATCTCATTCCTGTAATTTGCGCTCAAATGGAAATCTGCTAATGATACCTAAACACACTTCGTGCTTTGTGGGAAATTCTTTTGCCGTAGAGGCAGTTCGCCTATGGAACTCTCTCCCCTTGAAAATCACACAATCTACATCCTTATCTACATTCAAACACTTGATCACTGACATTTATTTCTCTATTAAATAAAATTTATCGCAGTATCTATAAATGACATGCGAACAATAATATAATTCTATAATTATATTATTGTTCGCATGTCATTTATATTATAATAATCAATTTAATTGTATATATCTATTGTAGTTTTTTTAATTATATTTAATTACGATTGTATTAGTATTAATTTATTAAACCATCAAATATTATTCAAATTTTCTTTTAAAGTCTCCTTAGACACCGGGTTGCTTGGAAGGGATCGCTATAAGCTATAAGGACGCCCATTATTCAAATGATAATATGTATTGATAATAAATTGTCTAGGTTTAAGTTATGGTGAACAATTAAAAAGTTTTCATTAATTATTTTCATATAAATAATGGAACACGTTCCACAGCCAAGAAAGGTAAGTAAAACATTCCTACATAATGACTAGCAAATTTTTTTCAAACCAATTTCCTGGATTCTTTTAAAAGTCAGCCGTACTTTTAATACGACAGCAATAAAGGAAATCCCCAGGAAATTTATATCCCGGAAGAAGCTAGGCTTCATTCGGAATACAGATTTAAAGTTTGAATCGGAAAATTGTTCGGAGATATCTTCGTTGGCTAAAATATTGGACGTAGAATCAATGAAATGAACACGCGTATTATGATTGCAGGGCGTTTCACAACTTTTCAAAAAGAGATTTCTTATTATGGAATTCGTAAACTACTTATAAATTATATTTTTCTGTGGACTAATTTGGAAAGTTTTTGAAGTACTCTGGGATTGAGTTATGATTTTAACGGCCGATAACAGTGTTTTTATTGGTTTGAAATAAGTTATAGTCCCAAATTATAGAAAGAAGAAAGAAAGAAAATAATTTTATTCAGGCCAAATTACATTGGTGTAGTGTAGGTACAATTGTTTACAAAAAATAATTAAAACTACAGGTTTTATATAGCAAATAATATATTTAATAAAACTACGTCTTAACGGTTTTAAGCGCGGTAATTTATTTGATTTTTGGTTATTCCGACGTTTCGGCCGCTTTTCAGTGGCCGTGATCACGGACGATAAAGTTCACATTCGTCCAACGACTATTGTTAAAGTTTTATTTAGCATATCGCCAACTTGTTCATTTTAATTATTTAGTTTTAATTTTGTTTATGGTTATTATTTACTCTATGGGAGCTTAATCTAATTTACCATCGCTTCAAATTCAAATAAAATACCGCACTTAAAACCGTTAAAACGTAGTTTTATTATGTATACAAGTCGCGAAAACTACTAAATATTATATTATTATGCGTCCTCCCCTCCTGACCTACGGGGCCGAGACGTGGACACTGACGGCAGGATTGGTCCACAAGGTCCAAGTCGCCCAACGGGCTATGGAGCAAGCTATGTTCGGTGTTTCTCTTATGGATAAAATTAGAAATGAGGATATATATAAGAGAAGCAAGGTAACCGACATAGCACGCAAAATTAGCAAGTTGAAGCGGCAGTGGGCCAGTAACGTCTGCCGCAGGACCGATGGCTGTTGGAGCAGACGAGTCCTGGAGTGGAGACCGCGTCTCGGTAAACGAAGTGTCGGACGCCCTCCAGCCCGATGGACCGACGACCTGTGCAAGGTCGCCGGTAGGCGCTGGATAATCAAATCAGAGGACAGGGATGAATGGCGCCGTCTTGGGGAAGCCTACGGCCAGCAGTGGACTGCGAATGGCTGACGACGTAACATTAACAAAATCGCTTTTGCATTGAAGAAATATACGAAATAATAAATATTTTATTCATGTAGGAATTTATACATACATACATAACTTCACGCCAGGTCCCTTGCGGGGTAGGCACGAACAACAGAGCGCCATTCAGGCTTATTCTTACATACCTCACTTGCTTCTTTGACATTCATAGCTCTTGTCATGCACGCGAAGAAATATACGAACTAATAAATATTTTATACTTGTAGCAATTTATAGTATAGTATTTTTTATATTTTATTTGGCACCAACTGCAAGATGTTGAAAAGATTTATTTTTGCTAGGTATTTTTTTTCTAGTAATTCTATTCTCAAATGTAAAAAGGTTACATGAAAATGCGCTTGGTTTCTGCGATACGTTTGCAATGACTCACCCTTAAGTTTGTCTTCAAAGGCAGGGGCCATATAAATATTTCTTTGTGGAACTTTATAGATTATCCATCCCCTCAACTACGTTCATGTATCATACATAAAGGTCAGGTATGTTGTATGAATAAATTTATATTGAGTCTGAGGTTGAAAAGCAATATCTCTTTGGCTAGACGTGATTCTCAGTCATTCCTTATTTTATATTAGTTTTACAGTCAATTTTGAAATACCTAATAATGGATGCATTATTAATTTTAACTATAATATTTATTATTAAATTTATATTAAAATATTAAATGTTCTGTAGATATATTTTTTTCTTCGGTGAAGGTGACGTTACTGCTTGGCACGGAAGACCAGCATTTGTTGTTATCAAAGAGCAATTGGTCAGTAAGGGCCTGTTTAGAGTAAGTTAACATTAGGCTTTTATTAAACAGCGTATGTATGTATACCTTTATGACTTTAAATAAATCTAAATAAACTTTTTTTTCTTTCTTATTGTAATCAATCAAAAATTAAAATTTTATACATGTTATTGTATGTATGTATAAATTTTTAATGTAATTTGTAATTTATACGTACCTATACGCATTAGCTGAGTTTAATCTTGTCCTGTTGACTCGGATGGTCGATATATATTTTCTTTCCTTACTTCTTCTATATTTCTGAATAAGTTTCGTGTCACATCACAAAATTTATGTATACCATTCTTCAAAAAATCCATCGATTTTTATTTGATACATGACATCCCCTCTTTATACTCTCATATCACCTTAACCTCCTTTTCAATTTTTCACTTACAGGCTATTTAACAAAATACCTTTACAGTTTTAAGCGGCTTTTAAAAAATAATTTTTGAAGTGATAACTTCTTATGGGAGGGTAAACCGCTTCGTTACGTTCGTTACGGCGCTAGTCTGCCTGGCTTCCCTTTCTCTCACTCTAACCCACAGCGCGGTAGCGGTAAGCAGGCTCCTCCTCTCTCACTCTAACTTCCATAATAATACTAATAACGCACATACACAAAATTCTAATGTAATTTTTTTAGAATTGTAACAAAGAACGAAATACATTTATAATCAATAAAAGATTTTATTAATATATATCCTTTCCGTCTATTATCATATTAATATATATAAAATTTAAATAATAACCTATGCTTTTCTCAAGTTAAACAATTTCAATATTCAATAGTTCAACTTAGATTAGTTTAAGTTATCATCCCCCAGGGGGTGCCGCCCTGGTCTCTTCTCCGACCAGGTAGCGGTACAAGGGGATGCGTCCCCGGGGCCCCGAGCGGCCACTGTCACATTCCCCCCTTCGCTCCGTGACAGTGGTGTCCCACCTTTCCGCCTCCAAATCCCAATGCCTGCCCTTCCTTACCAAACCTCCTCCCCAAACGCCCCTCCTTTCCGATGCGACCGCCAGCGTCGAGGTGTTCTCCGCTGGCTGTCAAGGACGGCGGTGGTGATGTCCACCCCACCACCGCCCTCCTGACAGGCGACCTATCCTCCCCGACCCCGTCTGCCAACGCTGCTGTGTGCGCGAGGCGACGGGAAAAGGGGAGGAAGGAGAGGGGGGAGGGGTGTTGGCGCAGGAGCAATCCTTCGCAGCCTCCCCCTCCCCCCATCGCGAAGCCCCCCCCCGCCGCTGACGCTGCTTAGAGCGCGAGGCGGCGGAGGGGGAGAAAGGAGAGGGAGGGGTGATGGCGCAGGAGAAATCCTTCGCGGCCTCCCCCTCCCTCCTATCGCGAGGCCCCCCCCGCCGCTGACGCTGCCGATTGCGCGAGGCGGTGGGGGGGGCGGGGTGGAAGAAGAGGGGGGAGGGGTGTTGGCGCAGGAGCAATCCTTCGCAGCCTCCCCCTCCCCCCATCGCGAAGCCCCCCCCCCGCCGCTGACGCTGCTACGAGCGCGAGGCGGCGGAGGGGGAGAAAGGAGAGGGAGGGGTGATGGCGCAGGAGAAATCCTCCGCAGCCTCCCCCTCCCCCCCCATCGCGAAGACACTCCCCCCCGCCGCTGACGCTGCTGAGTGCGCGAGGCGGCGGGGGGAGGAGGAAGGAGAGGGAGGGGTGATGGCGTAGGAGTATTCCTTGCAGCCTCCCCCTCCCGGCGGCAGCGGGCGTCGAGGTCTGGGGGATCAACATAGACCTCCGCCCGCACTAATGCCGCGAGAGGGCGCGAGAGGTAGCCGCGCGTCCCTCTCAGGGCCGGAGACCACCATCTCCCCCGGCCCGCACACAGGAGAGGCCGCCTCTGTTTACGAGGCGGCCGGCCGCTGCCGGGGTTGCGGGTTAAGCTCACGCATGTACCGCGACCCCGGCGCTAGGCGGAAGGAAGGCTCCCATGGGGTTTTAGTGGGTATACCGGCAGCCGGTCGTATTGAACCGGCGTCGGGGAGCCCCACACACCGGCCGCGCATGATCCCCCGCGCGGCTGACGGTGCGGCAACGCATTTCCCCATGTAAAAAAAAAAAAAAAAAAAAAAAAAAAAAAAAAAAAAAAAAAAAAAAGTTTAAGTTATCACTTCTGTCGGGCGTCCCGAGACGCACACATTTTTTGTATGTAACTATCCATATTGTTTCTTTTAACTGTATGAGAACTTAGGAATTATTCGCTACACGTGGTCGAGTCCTACATTAAGAACTGAGTTAAGTATCAAGTCAGTAATATTTCTTATACGAGAATTTCAATACTCGTTAGAACAATGATCGAATTAGTACTCGAGTCACTTGACTGGGATCTAGTATTCGAGTATTAATCCACTTCACTATAATGACATAAATACAAGTAAAAGTAAATCACAGATCACAGCCAGCCTTCTAGGTACGCTGCCATCTGCCAGGGTAGAGATACACAATTTAACCTAAAATTTTCATTTTTTTGCATTTATTCATAGAGTTAGAGTGAGTTTGAACTCTTCTTTAAGAACCATAAAGAAGCGATCTACGTCCGTGAGAACGTAACTTGTGAGTGATTAAATACAACAATAATGAGTAAATGACTCTATATCAACAAATAAAGTTATAAGTATGAGTAGAAAACAATTTAAGAATATTGTTACAACTCAGGTCCCAACAAAAGCAAAATCCACCTGCATATCTGAAACAAAACATATTTAATTACTTGCCAGTATTTCAACAAATTGTAACTCTTTTAGGATCGACTTTTTGAGTTTACTTTGTGCTTACAATTTGTGGTTAGCAAACAGTCCATTGTTTTATTGTATTTTTTTATTAGCCAGGTGTGGCGGATGAAGTCGACTTAGATACGGGGACATTGCATTTGTGCAATATAAAACGATGACTTGATGGAGGGGGAGGCAGTCGAGCGTGAACCACGGTCAAGGCGAGACTTAGTTCGGAGAGCGAGTTCGGTTATATTTGTACCTGTGTTATACGTGTTTGTATAATTCTAACGACATTTTAATTCGAGACCCGCAACTTGTAACAATATGAATACTTGAGTCAGTATTTGAGCCCACTTGACTTTGTACACCACTATAAGAATTGCAAAAATAATTATCTATATGAGTGCTTACATTTATCGTGAGATCATTTAGCTCATGAAGAAAAAAGGTTTATCCATTTGGGTACATTAGGCGTAACTTGTGAGACGGTTCAATTTCAAATTGGGCCCCAAATTGATCGCTAATGGCTCTTAAAACGGGTAAGTTATACCCACTCCAGGACACTTACGGTTACTGTGACAATGGGCTTACAGAAAATAAGAATTGCAAGTTCATTGTAGTATGTAAGCATTCGTATTGTTTATTGTAAGGGGGACCAGCGCACAATAATTAAATATTTGCACACTTAGCATAAATGAAGAATATAAGGCTGTACTTTTGTTAAACGTGAAGAGAATAAAGACATCATACACATTGGGACAATGTAGTTTTAATATTGCAACCATCCCAGGCGATGAGCAGCCACCGCCCATACTCGTACCACACATTGTTATGTTCTATTACATTCTGTGTGTTCCACAGAGATTGAGAGAAAATAGAACTTCCATTTTTTCTATATAAAAAATAAATGTGGGTAAAAATATTCGTAAAATAAGTTAAAAAGGAACAAAAATAAATATAAAAACATATTTATGAACTAGTTATAATATCATTCTGTTATGAGTGCGAGACTCGAATTAAAAATGCCGTTGGAATTATTATAGAGTTTACTAGAACTATACAAACACATACAACACAGGTACAAATGTAACTGAACATAACAAATCCAAACGTAATGCAGAGGTCGTAATTCAATAAAAAGTCCGTCAGTAATAGACTACCGAATGTGCACACGTCTTGCTTCGATCGTGGTTCTCGCTCGACTGTCTCTCCCTCTCTTACTGCCATAAACCTGGTTTATTACCTTTTCCGCAGTTGGACTTCTTTTGAATACTTTGTGTTTAAAATTTGTAATTAAAAAAACATATTGTTATTGTATTTTATTATGGTCATCATTAGGCAGGTGTGTCGAACTAATTCTTGTTGTTATTGTTTTGCGTCGAGGTATATTGTATTTCTACAGAATAGAAGGAATGCCCGAACGCAGGGGTGAGGCCGTTTAGCGAGAACCACGATCAAAGAAAGACGTGTACATTCGATAAGCGATATAATGACGGACTTTGCGCGTGTTATTGAATCGTGCTGATTATACTGGTATATGTATATATGTATCCAGTTATATTTGTACCTGTTTTATACGTGTTTGTACAGTTCTAATAAATTTTATAGCAATTCCAACGGCATTTTAATTCGAGTCCCGCACTCGTAACAATATAGTAGTTATATATCATTAGTATCCTATAAACTTTATATACATATTCCTGTCAAGAAAAAAATAATATTTTTATCTATAATAGTTAGACGCTATAAACGCATTTTAAAAGCTATTATGATTTAAAAGAACGACTTGACTATTAGAAATTTATAAGAGATAAAGTTACAATGATTGTAAAAGTTTAAATTTAAAAACTTTAATATATTACAAAGATAATATTTTTTTATTTTCTGTATAAAATTTCATACACCATTTGAAAATAAAGTTATTATTATATAGTAATTATAAGCTTTCTAATACACTCAAAGACTTTTTTCATTTTAAATTAGTTTACATTTTGATTCACTTGCCACTATTTACATATGAAAAGGTTGTACAGAAACTTTTTGATTCGTTAAATTAAACCAATAGAAATAATTAGCTATTAAATGCCTCAAAAACAGTAAACAGTTTAATTTGAAAAGTTTTCAAGTAAAATATTCAAAGTTTCTTTCTAATCCACAAAATGCTAAGTACTTACATATATGGGGGAAATATTTTATAATTGTTGTTCTCTGAAATACATAAAATTAGCGGATAAATACACACGTTATACAATCCTAATAATAAATAAAGTATAGGTGATAAATGGGATCACGTCAGAAGTGGCTTCGGTGAACCTTCACCTCTCTACTCCTCTTAGCCAGTCACACCCATGTTGCCCCTGTCTTCTATGGCTTTTTTGGGGCCCATTCAGGAAGTGGCGAGTCACCGTCTGCCCATTTCTCCATGTTCCCCAAACATTGCGACTCGAAGACGCCATAGTCTTCATATTCCCAGGCAAATAGTATGCATACCACTAGCCCGGTACTTTTTGTTCTCATTTCCCACAACAGTCCTATACTTGCCGGGGCTTGCTTGCTTGTTAGTATATGGTGTAGACAGAGATAATCGCCGGTCAGTGTCACGCCATATTTACATTCAATTTGTCAAGAGGCCTCATCCACACGAGGGCTTGTTTGGTCCGAAAAATAGTAATAAACTGAACTTGAGTATCTAAAAGTATAAACTGCAAATCAGGGATAAATAAGTAGAATTCAACAATTTAAAAATTAGCTCTGTTCTTTCAGACTATCATTCATCTGTTATATATCGTGCTAACACCTTAAGGCACAGTTTAAGAGATCTCAGTCATTTTAAATAATTAAATTTAAAACGACGCCGGCGCCGTTTTTCAACGCGGCGCACATATCTAATTGGTTTTAAATAAAAATACAAAACATAGCTCTTAATTTTTTTAACAAAAATTGATTAAAATAAGGTTATAGTTTATTTTAAGGGACTTTCCGTAGACAAATTGAAAAAGCGAAGAATTATATTTTCCATTACGGAACCCTTTGTATTGTTACAACCTAGGCGCCGACAAAAACAAATTCACACCTGCATATCTGTAAAAGCGCATTTATTATCCGTTGGCATTTGAACTAATAACATTGAAACTATTGTAATTCTTTTATGATCGTCTTCTTTTGTTTACTTATTTATTGGCAAACGGCCTATTGTTGTATTGTAATCATTAGCCAGGTGTTACGGATTTTAAAGTCCAACCTGATTCTAGGAAATTCGGTCTACGTTGCCGGGCGGACATATTGCATTTGTGCAGTATAAAGCAATGACCCCATTGAGGGAGGTGGCAGTCGAGACGAATCGAAGCGAGACGTGTGTACTACAATCGGTAATCTATTGGTGACTTGCGCGTTTTATTGAATTACGACCTTCGGCATTACGTTTGGATTTGTTGTGTTCGTTTATATTTGTACCTGTGTTATACGTGTTTGTATAGTTCTTATAAACTCTATAATAATGCCAACGGCATTTTAATTCGAGTCTCACAACTCGTAACAGTACGTATGCGTGGACTGATAGACACTTGGCCATTTTTTGTTTTGTAGAAAATAAATAACTTTTCACGAAAAATATATTACAAACTTCCTGTTTACTTGAACGCATTTTCTGGATCGTTTGAAACTGATTTAACGTTTGGCAATTTATTATTTCACCCAATTTGCTCCAACATGGCCGAACCAAATTGTGGTTCAAATGATAGTGGTTCATATATAAGTATAATACACATCAAATTTATTTTCGTTCTTTTAGTTATTATACCTAGACTCGTATATTGACCAATGCTGTTTTTAAAAAGTTTACTACTAGTTTTTACTACACACGGATATATTAATAAACCATCAACAAAATTGTATAAACAATAATATTTACCCATTTTGCCGGAATATTAAAATAATATGGGAATAATGTAACAAGAACGCAGATTATCTGCGTTTTTGTTACATCATCAAAACATCGTCATGTATCAACAAAAACCTTCAAACTTGTAGTTATAGAGGACCAATGGATTTGCAATATACATATAATATTATTACGCGCCGACAAGGTAAACGCACACCTGCCTATCGTAAAGCGCAGTTTATTATTTCCCCGTATTTAGGATCTTTCGTTTACTTTGTGTTTAGAATTTGTAATTAAGAAAAACATTCTGTTGCTAATTTTACTTGTTTTATGGCCGTCATTAGTGTCGAACTAATCCTTATTGTTATTGTATTGCGTCGCAGCTTGCCAAGTATGGATCCGTGCATTATAAAGCAATGATTACGATATGAGTAAGATGTACATTCGATGAGCGGTATAGTGACAGACTTTGCGCGTGTTATTGTATCGCGCAGTGAGTACTGGTTGTATCCAGTTATATTTGTACCTGTTTTATACGTGTGTGTACAGTTCTTATAAACTCTACAGTAATTCCAACGGCATTTTAATTCGAGTCCTGCGTAGCTCGTAACAATACATACGATTTTAACACTCGGTATTCATATTTTATACATTTTTACGTTTATGAATTACAGACCGAAGTCGCAAATTGGTTTATTGATGACTCTCTCTTGCTGAGGTTAAGCTATTTTGGTACCATTTCATTTGACTTTAAGCCTGCAGGGTATTTCTTTTAGATTTGGCTTTTGACGGTTTACAAAAGTTGTCTATTAACCCAAAGACGCTCAATTTTAGAATATATCTTTTGAACAGAATAACTTTATTAGCTTTCTGTTCTTTTTACTGTTTGTAAAAGATAATAAATTAATCTGTTGTCCGTGCCTACCCCGCAAGGGACCTGGCGTGAAGATATGTATGTTTGTAATAAATTAAAGAATATTATTTTTATTATAATGGTTTTTATAATTTACGAAATACGTAATATAAAACATACAATTGGTGTTTTATACTATGTACATACTACATACATTATGTACAAAATAGACACTTACTCCTAATAAAACTACGTTTTACTGGTTTTAAGTGCGGTAATTTATTTGGTTTTGGTTATTCCTAGTTTCTAATTCAAAGGTTGGAAACGAGGAATAAGTAGCTATTTTGTACATCCTTTATGTATCATTTTTATTATAACTATTTTTAATGTTAATTTACAAAATACATAATGGAAAAAATCCAATTGATGTCCTACATTATATACATATATTATGTATAAAATAGACACTTGTTCCTAGTTTCAAATTCAAAGGTTTGAAACGAGGAATACTTGTCTATTTTGGGTCAATCAAATATAATCCCCAGCTATAGATTATAGATAATAAAAAAAATTTTTTATATAAAAAAGCAAATTCATGTTAATCTTACAACATAAAAATGTAACATTGTCAGTTGTTTGCAGGAGGCCTATATATCTTAAGAAGCTTGTAAATGCACTGTGTTTCTATAACTTGTATAAATGTCATAATTCACTTTGCAATAAGTTTTTTCCTTACTTCAACATTCTGGAATGTGTCCAATTTTACACTAGAAATCTTCTTATCATCCTTTCTTTATTGTACACAAAAAGTTACATACAAAACTATAAAAATAGTGGTGTACTTATACAAAGGCGACACCCTTACCCTTAACCTATGTGGGTCGAGCGAGAAAGTGAGAAACAAAGGTAGGGTGTACACTTAAATATATTTACCATTTAAATATATGAATAGGGTTAACATATTAAAATACAATCCTTTTGTCCATTGTGTTGTGTACAATCACAAACAAACCAAGACACACAAAGAGCCTAAAAATTAATAACCTAGGCACAAAAAGAAAAAGCAACATACATGGCACTAGTTGAGCTAATATATATAAGTATAGACATAAGGCACACACTGCACATGCACTCTCTCACAACACCAGCTTGTAACAGATACACTCTACATTAATATAAGTTTAGTATTAAAATTAGAAAAAAATATATATAAGTTATTCTTAAGGTACACAACACAACATAAAAACCACAAAATTAATGTCACACACAATACCAAAAAATAACAATAAGCGTGTACAAACTCAAAAAACTGTAACAGTAATCAAGTTGTAAAAAGGGTACGGACCCCGAGTCCGTATAATTTTTATTAAAAAAAAATCTATTTGCATAATTTGAATATAAAATACAAAAAATACACACATATGTATATAAGATATTTTACATAATATAATATTTTTGTGTTTGTGTGTATGCCTCTTATTATTTCGACTCACTTTCTATGGGAATTGAAGGTCTATTCCCGACCTGGAACTCCCATAGCGTAATTCGTAGCTCATAGCTCATGAAGTTTCCCCGGCCCTGAGAGGGTCGCGCGGCTGCCTCTCGCGCCCCCTCGCGGCATTAGTGCGGGCGGAGGTCTCTCTGATCCCCCAGACCTCGACGCCCGCTGCCGCCCGCCCGTGGCTGCCATTTAGCCACGGGCGCTATCCTCGGTGGGGGAGGGGGAGGCTGCGAGGATTGCTCCTGCGCCTTCTTACCCCTCCCTCTCTTTCTTCCTCCCCTTTTCCTCGCCGCCTCGCGCTTTCAGCAGCGTCAGCGGTCGGAGCCGGGGGAGGCCACCTAACTTCGGAAGGGAAGAGTGTTTTGGGAGGAGGTTTGGAAGGAAGGGAAGGCTTTTAGGATGAGGAGGCGGAAAGGTGGGACACCACTGTCACGGAGTGAAGGGGGGAATGTGACAGTGGCCGCTCGGGGCCCCGGGGACGCATCCCCTTGTACCGCTTCTTGGACGGAGGGGAGTCCAGGGCGGCACCCCCTGGGGGAACGTGTGTTAGCACCGCGCTTGACACTAGTAACCCGAGCCTGCAATTTATATATAACAACGTCATTGAACTCCTCCTATACGATTGGACCTATACGATTGGACCTATTTTGTTGAAAAGTTAGTTTGTGTTACCATCGCCTATGGACATTGACACCAAACGCTGCTTCTCTCTCTTAAAGGAGACTCGAACCTGGTCACTAATGCCGGAACACAACTCAAGGTTGTTATGGCGGCATATTTTAGACTAAGGGTGGTAATCCAGTCAAGCAAACACCCTACTACCTGGCTGTGGGTTATTTTATCGTCCCTTACGACAGGCCGCAGGAATTGTTGTTGACTAAGAGAACAGCAGCGCATTTGTAGCACCTTTGGTGTTTTAATGTCCATAGGCGACGCTTTCCATCGAGCGGGCCATCTGCCTGTCTGCTGAACTCCTGCTATAAAAAAATGTAATCTCCGTTCCTGCACGTTCCTAAAATATATGAGAAAGAGAATTCACATACACTCGTTTAGTAATAAAGACTAAATAAATATTTACTATAATAATGTGAGATTAAGCTGATTAATATATTAGTTTCTAAAGAACTTCGTGACTAATCATTCCATTATAGTTTATCGCATTATTTTGATCCCTCATCGGTTTTCCTCATAAGAGCGGCCACAGATAAGCAAATAAATAACAGTCATATATCACAGTAATGTACTGAACTTATAAAAATATAACTATATGGATCTATACAGATAAATTAAATGGAAGTGTCTGTTTATAATATCAAAACAACAGCTTTTTACTAAAAGCAAATGAAAATACAGTACTTATATCGAAAAATTAATTTTCAAAATTTTTGTCGGTCTGGATGTTCCGACTAATCTCTGAAACGGTATGACCAATTTTGAGGGGACTATCACTGGCTGGATAGCTGATCTTATAAGCAGTAACTTAGGCTATTTATATATATTAAGCTTTCATGAAAAAAAACGGGTACAATCCCTACTAATATTATATTCATAAATGTGAATGTAAGTTTGTTTGTTACGCTTTCACGCGAAAACTACTCAACCGATCATCATGAAACTTTGTACACATATTCTTGGAGGTGTTAGAAGTAACATAGGATGAATTAAAGTAACTTTTTATGAAAAAAAAATCCAGGCGGACGAAGTCGCGGGCAGAAGCTAGTTGGTTATAAATACGATTGTGAGTTTGTTTATTTGTTTGTGACGTATTCACGTTTTAATTAGGCAACAGAACGGCGTGAAGTTCTGCATTCACATAGGGTATCTTTCATCCAGAAAAAATACTGTACCCGAGGGAAAGACGAATACAGTCGAAAAGGTGGCGTTCTGATCTCGAATTATTAGCACCACCGTTACAATTCACTAACAAACACATCGTCATGGCAACGAGTGTGACAATGCAATTTTAATGCGTTACTTTGATTAGTCCATTACGGGTATTTTTATCAAATATTAAGTAAGGCATTTCTTAGGAGGGCGTGTGGGACTCCCAGCAACCGGTCCTGTAGGTACTTTACAAACTTTACATACATACATAATTTCATATGTGCTTTATTAAAAATATGAAAGAAATGAGGAATAGTCTCAAGTGTCATTTCTTGTTTTTTCAATAAGGGCTAGCCTCTTGTGGAAATATTTTTGAGAATTTGGACATATAAACAAACTTACAAATACCGTTATTCAAGCACGACCTAAAACAACTATCGAAAGTAATCCTGTTGTTCCAGCCTACGGCTATATTTTTTTACAAAATTGACTTCTTAGCAAAATCCTCAGGAGTAAGTTGACGGATGATGGGCGTTTGGTTTCTTTATTGACGTATGAACGTATTTAATACTTACCTATATCTATCGCTATCCTTGTCTCCGATGTAATCCGACATCTTAGATAAAAGAATGATTTTGACATGAAGTTCAAATATAGAATTTATATCTTGAATTACTACCTACATATTTGTGGCTTTTGGTGTCAAAACTCTGGGCTATGGAATCCAGAAGCCCATCGCCTTTACCGAGACCTATTAAAACGGCTGATAGGTGTCTCACAGAACCAAAACGTTGGCCTGTATTTTGGGCAACGCATAAGCGTTGCCATACGACGTGGTAACGCGGCCAGCGTTTTGGAAACGTTCCCAACTGATTTGGGAGCCATTTACTATTTGTGATTTCTATCTTTATAGAATTACTATAATATTTTTTTATAATATATATTATAGTAATATTATATACGATTATATACAACATACAGCCGGGGCTTCTGCTGCACACCAGGAGGCCTTGAGATGTCGCAAATATGTGTCCATAAGTAGTGGGCACGTATTTCTGGCTTTCGGGGTTGAGACCCTGGGGCCGTGGGGACCTGGAGCTCTTCATCTCTATCGAGACCTCTCAACGCGTCTAATTAAGGTCTCGCGTGACCAAAACGCTGGCTTGCACCTAGGGCGACGAATCAGCGTTGCGATCAGCTGTATATTTAGAAAATATAATTGAAGTATTATCCCATCCTCGTCGCCAGTTGTATATTTAGGAAATACAATAGGGATCGATCATTAAAACATCGAGTACGCGATACAACTGATTTATTTCCAAACTACCTACATAAATAATATATTTATACACTACACCATCCAGTGCGGATATGTGGCCAGCATTATGGGCACGCTCCGCACCGACAGCGATTTGGAATCAACTTTTTTCTTATAGATTTATGTTATTTTGTTAGTATAGTTTTATTTATATTGTGAGCGATGAAATTATATTTTTTAATTTTGTATTGTAATAAAGGTTGTATGGTAAAATGAGGGATGCGTGCGAAGGCACGCGTATATGGAGCGCGCGGTGTGAAGCTTGCTGCGTGCGAGATGCTTAGACCTAGACCGAATGCACTAAAGCGTGATGGTCCGCGGCCATTTTGTTTCGCTTCTTGTTCCTTGTTCTTATATAATCCATTGCGCACGCTATCATCCATTGAATTGTAATATTTTAAATAACTAATAACTATGTAAAAATCACGGATCAGCACAAACTGACAACTACATATCGCATAGTTTAGTTTATTTCTTTAAATATCCAACAAGTAATATTTATAATTTACTAGTTGTCCCGGCAGACGTCGTCCTGCCCGGTAAAAAATAGGGGTTGATAGTAGAGGGTTGAAAATCTAGGGTTGTATGTATTTTTGTATGTTGTATCATAAAAAAATAGAAATTAAAAATTTTGTCTAAAAAATAAAATAAAAAATTTAGGGGTGGACTACCCCTAACATTTAGGGGGATGAAAAATAGATGTTGGCCGATTCTCATAGATACCGGATAAGCACAAAAAATTTCATCAAAATCGGTCAAGCCGTTTCGGAGGAGTATGGCAACGAAAACTGTGACACGAGAATTTTATATATTAGATGTAATTATAAATATTACTTTTTCGCTTTTCCGAAATATTTTTTACTTCTATTATAATTTTTGTAAATCTATTTGAGGACTATTCACCGTGGGGCAAAGTTGGTGGGGAGTGTGGGATGCCCTATTTTGGGGTGGCACTAGCACCGCACGCAAATAGTGATATTGCCACGCCGCGGTTAGGGATACCCACTAAAACCCCTCATTGTTTTGTCCTTCGCCCTTATGTCAGGGCCACAAGTATTTGGCATAGCCATTTCATATGAAAGGCGGGAATATGTTGAATTATGTCACTGTACAATCGTGCAGAGATATAAATCAAAAATTTTAATGTAATTTTATTGTGTGAATTAGTTGAGAAAATTTAAGAAAACACGGTTACACCTTGAATCTGAGGATAAGGGCCTTGAATTCTGATATGTTTGCAACGACCCCGTATGCGTATCACGTGTAGTATACTTTTCCCTTTGATGTATTCAAAGAATCTTATTCCAAATAAGAATTTTATTTCGGCTTTGAGATGCGGCATTCTTAGTTTGTATTAAGCACCTCACTTTGCCTTTAGAGAATTATTGAACAGATGTTCTTATTGAACACGTTTATGTGTAAAAGTATATTTTCCAATCTGACATGCTTCTGGGAATGTCATTAGGGCGCAAAGGTGAGTCGGAATGTCAATTGAAGATTCATAGCGTAATTAAGTCAAAGAAATGGGGAAATTCCAAAGTACACTGTGACAGCACGTAAACAAGTAATTCGCTACGAACGCTAGCAGGTACATTGGGAATACCTTATTTACCGTATTTTTTTACGGATAGATTTTATTGAGAAACATAAAGGCATACGTAACACATATTATGCTGCCGTGAAAAACTTGAGAGTAAGGAAATAAAGGCTTACCGTTATAGGCATTGAGGTTAGTAAAACAATAACAAAAGTTGTTAATATATTTGTCGGAGGGAAGATATAAATCGGATAATTGTTGATTGGTTTTATAACGCACAATATTATTTGTTTACATTTTAACTACTTTTAAAATTCTTAATTCTATTTTATTTGATTTGTTAAATGTTTCTATAACTTAAAGATCGTTCTAACCTAATAAAAGTTATGAATATTGTAATTTAATAAACGACCAATGTGAGCAGAGTGTGTCTTGAGCGGGGTCAAGACGCCCTCTATACTTGAGTAGTATTTACTTCGGTAGATGGAGGAGTTTTTGTGGCACGTTTATGTATGGCACACGATACCTGGCACTCATATGGTATTACTAGTTTATGCCCGCCACTTCATCCGCATGGAATAGTAAAAAAAGTAAGCTAAAAAACCCCCCCGATTTTGAAACATTCTTCATTGGTGCTCCGCTCCTATTGGTCTTAGTGTGATGATATATAAGCCTATATCCTTCCTTGATAAATCGGCTATCTAACACTAAAAGAATTTTTCATATCAGACCTACTGGTCTTCCTGAGATTAGCGCGTTCAAGCAAACAAACAAACTTCTGTCAACTTCATATATTAGTATAAGCTTCATAAACTAATTACAGTATAAAGCCTACATTAAGACTACCTAGGCCCGTGGTAAGTCGGTGATTAGCGCATTCGAGTCCCAAACTCAAAAGGGTTGGATTCGAATCTTGGTTGGAAGGCATACACTACTTAAGCAGTTTTCCGGGGGGTCGGCAGCCAAGTGCGTTGATGGTCCGGTGGTCGCGCGTGTAGAGGAGCGATCCCGTGGAACGATGCGTGGCTACCGCTGTCGCCATGGCTAAACATTTTCCGCGCCAACATCGCCACAAATTTCTGAACACTAGAGATGTCTACATCACGGGCGATTACATAATTTCTGACGTACCGACCCGCTCCTACACACACACGCAGGGCACGTAAAGTAATATGAATTTTCTTTTAATATTAATATTTATTTTTACAACGATACGATACAATCAAGAACAAGAGTGAAGAAAAACAAACAAGTAGCACAAATAACAAAAACTAAACAGGTTCATTCCAATATGCTGGGGGCCTCAATAACGATTCAATACTCGTATAATTTGAGTAATAACATAAGCAATATTAACTTCTGTAATCAAGAGCATATTGAAATACCTGAAATTAAAATACTTATCATACATAATCTAATTTATAACCATTATGGGCCTTACTTATAATCAGTTGTTAAATTTTAAGAACCTGCTCAGCATCTGATTAACGAAAATCTTACCCATAAACTCCTCTTAAGGATAAGAGGTGGTGGTAAAGTAACTCAAAAATAATCGACATCGAGAGTTAGTTTAAGTGACTCCTAGGAGGCAAGATGACAAGTTTTATTTGAAACAGCCGTTGATTAGGGGCTTAAGAGTCTCTTATTTAAGAGATGGCTAATCCTTTCTTAACGAGATTATTATAAGTAAGGCCCTATATGTAAACGCGGTTGAGATGCGAGCGCAAAATCTGCGGAGTGACGCTCGCGGACTGCGTTCGTAATACCGAAGTAAGAAAAAGAGTTAGTCTGAAAGAGAGTGTTGGGGTGAAGGTAAGGAAAGGAATGCTCCGGTGGTTCGGGCATGTGGAAAGAATGTATGATGAAAGAATGACTAAACAGATATACAATGCAAAAGTGGATGAATGCAGAAGTCGCGGAAGGCCACGACACACCTTCCATGATCAAATTGATCATGTATTAGCAGAAGGTGATGTCAGGAGCCTTAAGAACAGACGAGCGTGCATGACAAGAGCTATGAATGTCAAAGAAGCAAGTGAGGTGTGTAAGAATGGGCCTGTGTGGCGCTCTGTTGTTCGTGCCTACCCCGCAAGGGACCTGGCGTGAAGTTATGTATGTATGTATATGTAACAAATTATACTATACGATTATACAAAAACAAACATTATAATAAAGAATGGTTGTGATACCTGTAATGTCGGTGCATATTATCACATACACCACGTACTGACGTTGAAGTAAAAGATTGTGATGAAACCTGCATAACGAGATTACCGATGTGTCAAAGCCTTCAATGATAAGCTCCATACAAGGGTTATCACATTTCTACCGATGGCAAGGTAAGTGTTTTTTTCTCCCACCTGATGGAGAGCGGTTACCATCGCCTATGAACATTTGCAAGATCAAAGATACTCTTAATGGATACTGGAACCTGGTCACTAATGTCGGAACACAACTCAAGGTTGATATGGCGGCATACTTTAAACCAGCGGTGGGAGCCATCCAGACGGGCAAATACTACCACATATATGAACTAAGTTTTAGGAACTAGCCATCAATCGTTCAAAAAACTCGCTGAGTGTAAGTTCATTTGATGTAGTAGAGCAATTCTTTGATAAAAAGGTGCGCAACGTTTTCCACGCCTGCATATTTTCTCTCCGGGCGCGTCATTTAGCCTCCCCACGCTAGACGGAGAGGAACGACGTAAGGGTCATGTTCCCCCACGGCAGCGTACGTGACCCTTGAAGCCCCAGCCTACCAAGGCACGCGGAGTTTGTCGAGCTTCCGTTTTCCCGCAGCCCTGGCATAAGGCGCAGGAAGAATTATCTGGTTTTAGTGTATATCCCTGATCGACTTCTTACTTGAGGTGCTCGAGCCACCCCCACTTGGCGAATCCCACGCAGTTGATAGACCGTGATTTCTCTTCGTTAAAAAAACTACAGCCATTCTGGAATCAATATCCTGATAACAGCTCCTAGGGCTGTCTCGATAGGTGTGATGCCACGCTCTTACAATGAAACAGTAACTAGTCAAGCGTGATCCGTGCTATGAGTGAGAGTTCCGACGGCACATTTCTCCCTCCCCATAGGTAACCTTCCCTATCCCATATTCCTATTCCAATCCCATATCCTAAATTCCTTGTGTCTGATCTCTCTATATAATGCCTTCTGTCTGATCTTTCTATCTCACCCTAAAGAATGGCATCGCGCTAGCTTCCTCATTAATATTGCAAGCGCCTATAGGCGACGGTAACCACTTTCCACGAGCTGGAGCGGCTACCTGTTTGCCAGCATCAAAATAAAAAAAAGTAATTGAATATTTTCTAAGCGCCTTAAGATAGATAACACTTTATTGTAACACCATTACAGAAAACTTACAAACTAATATTAATCTTATTGGGTACAAAGGGAGGTATTATCGCTAAAAAGCTATCTCTTCCAAACAAGCCGTGGCAAGAATATTCTGATTAGGAGTCCTTAATCAAACGATCAATTTAGAAGACACGGATCATAGTCTCATTAAATTTTTTAGCACCTTGAACAACAAACAGTCTAATGAGTTTAATAAATTTATGAAATTTTGTGTGAACTTGGACTGAATTATTAATGAAGTTACCAAACCGGTAATTAGAGCAACTTCTTTACTTAAGGCTTTATAAAATTTGGCATTGGATAATATATACTTTTTTAATATAACACCACAGGCTGGATCGTATTTCGCGCAACGAATCAGCATTGCCATACGGCGTGGCAATGCCAACAGCTGTCTGGGCACTCTTCCCTCAGGCACCGATTTATCACATACTTTGAAAATCAACGTGTGTCGGATATAATTTCAGCACAGCAATATGCTGAGTACAAACCTTGTTTGCTGAAAATACGGCGTACAAATTCTCAAAATGCGAGTACGCTCTGTGTGTGTATAAATGAATGAAATGAAATTTAATAGCAAGTAAATAAGTAGTACATGGTACATCAAAATTACTAAAATACAGAGAACAGTACAGATGGCGTCCCAAAGGGAACACTGTTTCCCGCGCTAGGTCTCCTTAGAGCCTGTGTGGCGGGCCACAGTAGGATTCGCTGCGGTCATAAAAATTCATATCATTGCTGATAGTATGTACATTAATGCAAGTCTTTGTGTTGTAAGTAAAATGTATATGTATAAATAGTATTTTCTATGGTTAAATTAAAGATTACAATTTAATATTTAAAGAGGTTAGTAATGACAATATTCGTTTATGTGTGTGTGTGTGTGCGCGTAGTGTTTTAAATAAACATGTATAAGGAATGTAATTTAGTCCCTATTTTTGCAAATAAACTTTTTCTTTCTTTCTTTACTTTATATTAATTCATTTATAATTTAGTTTTATTTTCTTTAAATTGAATGTCAAACTTTGAACAGGAAAATACTGAAAATTCTGGTTGGTAGAGATTGATGTTGATATGAGACGGACCAGCCAAATTAATTCAGTTTGGTTGAGATGCACTGAATTGTAAGGACCCGACGGTGTTTAAAGACATCGATTTCATTTCACTTTCAATTTATGTTTATGGTTTCACCTGCGCTCTGTCCCGCTCCCCTGGTATATAGCGTCATGTTATATTGTCTATGACACTCCCTGTTAACGTAGCTTCCAAAAGTAAAGAATTTTTACAATCGGTTTAGTAGATCCAGAGATTACAACGTCACAAACTTTACCTCTTTATAATATTAGTATAGATATACCTGACGGGTCGTTGCCGAAATAAATACCCGTTCATTTCTAAAATATATATAAAGCACTACCTACAACTTAGTGATGTCTGATATTTCTACGTATGTTTATGTATGTGTATATATAATAATATATGTATCTATATATTTATGTATGTATATATTTATGTATGTAATATCAATAGGAGTATTTGTATATGTCTATTTAGTATAAAATTTAAGTAAGTAGCTGCATATCCTCTAATATTTATGTATACCACCTCTGACCAATTTAATATGTTTTTATTCCTGCCTCGGGTTGTCTGGAAGAGATCGCTTCTTAGCGATAAGACCGCCCATTGTGTACATATAGAATATTTTTAGGCTATAAGTTAATTTTTGTTTTCTGTAATGGTGTACAATAAAGTGTTATCTATCTATCTATCTATATATAATTTCGTATAATATGTACATATCCGAAAGAAGTAACATCAAATATATAATGAGATTTAAAGGGATTAAAATATGTACATTTTCGTAATTACTTTTTCTCTGTGTATCTAATGTCACATCACAGTTTTCAATACTAGATTCTCAATCTCGCCTGCCAGGCAGTGGGCGAAAAGGTTTGTTTCGCCACATACCTATATGCCGCCACTTCGTCCACGCTTGACTTGAAATTCCCGGGACAAAAGTATCGTTTTAGGGAGAACTGTGTCGGGATAAGCTCATTTTTATGCGCTTGAACAACTTCAAATCGCCCCCGGGAAAATTCGCGTGGAATTCTCACGATAACAAATCGCATTTAGCCTACCGTCAAATTGTAAATTTTATTTATTTAGTTTTAATTTTTATTTATGGTTATTATTTTGTGAAAATGAATTTTTATTATCCGTCCCTTAACACTTGTTCGTTACTAAATGTTGGTTTAAGCGAATTGGTAATTGTTACCTATATTGATTCCGCTTTGTTGTAAAACAACAATTATGGAAATATAGCTGCACAGAACTTTATATAGCTACAGGCTTTATATAACTACATATAAAGGAAGGATGGCACAGTACCTTTGCGTAGTGAACTGATGGTTTGCGCCGTGATTCTTAAAGTTAGCACGACACGCACAATTTCACGAACCTAACTAGTTTGGTGATATATAAAGTATATGGACGAAAAATGATTATAATATTCAAAAGCGGCTTGTATGCGTTGCAGTTCGTAAGCGAATGTGAATTCTATACGATGATCATTATAGCGATGCAGTTGACGTCTCGTGCCGTCTCCTCTCTTCTGCTTGCTAGGGTATGTACAGGAGAGGAAAAAAAGATAGGAGGTGGTTTTACATGATTTGAATTATTACGATTCGTGCCATAGATTCGTACTTAGAAATTTCAATATAAATATTAAATTAAATACGCGCGACCAATAAATGTTGTAATGGTTATGTTGCTAATACGTCGGCTTGGATAATTCAATCTAACCTATGACCTCCACATAACGGGTCTATGGGGAAATTAATGGGAGCTTTTGTATTGCTAATCTGTGTATTACATACTATAAATAGATATTTGGCGGATCTACCCACTTTTTCATAGAGAAAATATCTATTTTTCTTTCACATAGCATCGCTTGTATAATATAAGTCTATTTGCTTATTTGTTTTGTTTTTTTATACTGTAGACGGTTATGCTTTTGTAAAAATAAATATTATTGGTTGAATACCTTTAGAAATAGTATTTGAGCGTCTGTGACAATTGTACTACTGAAACGTTTATACAAGTTTTGCCTTTCAAACAGTATAGGCGCTTGACGCTTTTCAACAAATATTGTTCTCGATTTCCTTGCGATCCATTCATCAGATGACGTAATGATAATAGTACTTCAGGAATATGTCTACTCTTTCGAATATATAAAAAATAATTAAAAATCGGTCCACAATTAACGTAGAAATCGCATTAATGCATAAAAAAAATTAAGCAACAAAGTCCAGCTAAGAAGTTTTGAAGGTTTTCCCTCGATTTCTCTGAGATCCATTCATCAGATCCTGACATGGTTACAATGGGACCAATTCGGGAGTATATACCCCTTGGATTAAAATAAAATAAATCAAAATTGGTTTCCAATTGACGGAGAAATCGAGTAATATTCATATAAACAAACAACATGCCGACGAATTGAGCACCTTCTTCTTTTGAAAGTCGGTTAAAAAGTTTTCACATTTACATTAGTTTGGATGGATTGCTGTTACAACATGACGATCGTAAGCAGCGTAAACAGTGGCGTACTACGACGCCCACTTATTTGGCTTCAGATATATTTGAAGATCGAGGTAAGTAGGGGGCAGGTTATTTTTATTTCGTATTAAAACTCAAACATGTTCTTGCTAGATAGAGATTTTATCTTGAATATGAAATCTGAACCTGTTAATACTTCTATTAGAACTCTTGCGGAAAAGGGACGAGAATGAAATTAACTTTATTTGCCTCTGTGTCGCTTTCTTCGACAAATAATTGAGCTAATTTTATTGTGTAAGCGTAATTAAGTAATTGTCTTGTGTTGCCATACAGCGTATAAATGAGGCCAACATTTCGGGAACGGTTTCCATTGAAAATGATCTGGAATCCATTTTATTAATATACTAGGATATGTCAGCACCTTCGTCCACGCTTGATTTGCTGTTGCTTATCGATTCCCGGGACACAAAGTTCAGCAGCATTTAAAAAATGTAATGTAATGTAAGCTATCGTTTTAGTGAAAACTGTGTCGAGATCCATGGTATAAATAATATCACATATTTTAAACCGACAAACAGACAAGAAATATAGAAAACATGGCGGCGTGTTCTCTATCGTTTATATAGTCTTTTTAATAGCTTCAATGTACAGACAGGTACGATGTCATAAATTATCATATTCCATATTGTTATAAGATATTGAAGTGTGTTCGATTAACCACTTCTTAAGTTGACAAATGAATTTATGAGGATGAATCAAAACGTTCTTGGAATCAATATAAAAAATTTAATCAAAAAAAAATTATAGTACTTAATTTAAAAAACAAATTGTACAATGTACAATTATTAAAGCGATATTTTTTTACCTTTACCAGAAATTACCAGAGATGAATATAGAACACAGATCAAATGGAAATCCCGGGTTTCGGCACCAAAAATAATGTAGCATACACATCCAAATGGACGGTAGCTATATTATGGGAAGATACGTCGATTCTGGTTTTCTAAATGTTTTTCAGACTCGACCGATGTTTGAAGTCTAGGCTTAGCAGTAAGGATATAAGCAAGTACTTACCGGATGCTGCTAACACCTTTAGATCTTCGTTATATGAATTTTGTTAATTTTGGCGGGAATGATTGTTTGGTTGCACACGCGTGTAGTATATGATTATGATATCATGTTTATTATGATATAAACATGACATTGAATGAATCATATTCATGTTTATATCAATCACTTTGGTTGATTCATTGAAACAAAAAAAAGAAATTAATCGTTTCATATCGGTTTAATTTGCCAAGCCATTTTCCTCTTGTATTCGTAAATTTCATTTAAGGCGATTTTCCGCTTTTTCTCTCACTAAAGCTGCGTTTCCTTAAAAAGGTTTTTAATTAATGTGTTGTTTTGGCGCGTTGAATTTGTTATATGAGGAAATTATATATTAAATATCAATGAGTACTTGAATATTTGGGTCACATAATTTGATGGAGGCTGGTACTGAAATTCAGCGTTTGTGTTTTCTGTATAAGGCAGGGCCCTTACTCTAAGCTTTTTTTTAGTTTAATGTGCATTTAGTTTCAACCATAAATATTGTGTTTCTTTCTTCTCTTTTAGACTGATTTTCATGAGCACTAAATTTAATTTCTTTAGTATATTATAAGCTAGTACAACGAAGAAATTTATAAATAATCTAATAAAATAAAAGAAATCTTAACTTATTTGTATTGTATTTTACCCATAGTGCACCTTAACATATTAAGTTATTGTTTAACGCTAATATTATCTACGGAAAATTTAAACTTCAGTTTTCATGACAATCGGCCTCGGCCCTTTAATTATAAAATGACGTAGTTCCCACATTTTTTAAAAAGTGTCTGTCAAAAGTTTTGGCCACAGGAACTGTCTGGCAACTGTATATCTTTGTTTATAACAATATCATATATGACATATGTAAAAACTAGCCTTGCTACTCTGACGTAAGTTAGCATGGTTTTTCCACCTTTGATACCTGCTACCTGTAAAACAGCCCGGCTTTCAGCTTAGCGAGTATCCATTCCTTTCTAAGTTTATGTTAAATTACAGAGCCTAAAAATTTCATCTTTCCGTGGTAGCGTAATGGCTAGCACATGCGTCACAAACTCAAATGGCGCGGGTTCGCTCCTTGCCGGAACGCATTCAGTTAGGCAGTTTTCTGACCTAATGCTCATATTTTTACAACTACTATGTACTAACTAACAAGGTGAAGGTGAACATCCTGATGAAACCTACATCGAGATAACCGATGTGTTAAAGCTACCAAGCCGCTTCTCCGACAGGCGTCGCGGGTATATTGTCCGTTCCTCAATACTAGGAGGCACGAGCCCAGCAGTGGGACGCTTATGGGCTGCTGTTATATACAATTTCTCAAAATATGTTATGCCTATACTTTTTAAAGGACATAGTATTTTTAGTAAAAAGATTTTAACTTCGTTAAATTGATTAAAACTTGTTAATAAATAAAATCATTTTCTTATATCAAATCAATTCGTTAATTAAGAGGGCATTCCTAATTGACCAATGATGGGGTTGTCAAAAGTAAAATAAAAGATAGGAACAGTAATAACTCAGAGAATATAACTAATGATTTTTTGATGGTCGAACACTGAAATGCCACTCAAATTTCAAGTCCAAATTAAATTTTTGACTCATCATTTTTAATAGACAAGCTTGATTTTGAGTGATGTATCATTATTCGTAAGATATTTTAAATGTGTTTCTCTAGTTATACTGAATAGTATATTCTGTAGGCACCAGTTTGTTTACTCCACATTACACCTACATTCTCGTTCGCACGCAATACAAATGCCTACAATTTTTATTATTGGAAAAACCCTGGTACTAAAAATAGTGGGACGCTGTCATACATAACACCATCAAATCGAGCGATGAAGTATATTGATATGCTTGCTATGCCCGTCATTTCAGGTCTAATATGTACATTCGTACAGGGGCCAATTTTGCTGTTTCAATATGAGCGTCTGGCGAAGATATTTATTTAAACTACATTTCCATTACGATAGTGTCAAATCAAATAATTTATTGCATAAAAACATGGTTATACAGATAGGTCTTGTTATTTAATACTGAGCACATGTGTTTTGCCGGTTGGGCGTAATTTTTTTAAAACTTATATTATATAGCTAGTGTTAGTTTCCAATACTTTTGACTAATCTGCTGTCCGTGTATGTCATTTTTATTTACTTTTTTCCTTTTTCTTTGTTGCATAATACTAATAATTATAGATAATTTAAAAATTTCATTTGAGTCTGGTTGCCTGGAAGGGATTGCTTTCAGCGATAAGACCGCCATTTGTACCTAATTCTGTTTTTGTGTATTATTTCAATGATTTCATTGTACAATAAAGTATATTCTTTTCTATTTGGTTTTAATTATTATTACTAATGTTTATTATCATGTTAAAGAAATGTAAAAAATTGCGATAAATAGAAATATACCACATCATAATAATAATAAACCACATGTGACAAAGAATGTATGACGCCACATGTACATTAAAATCATCGAAAGGACCTCTACGTGGTGGCCTTACCATGGCACCACGCAAGCTCTCCAAAAATCCAAACCATTTTATGACCCGTGCTCTCAACGACATACAAGATAATAATAACTTACATATATAAGTAAAAGTCCCAAGTTATCGGTATAGTAGTAGGAAATTTTATAATCTATATATATATAAATCAATTGCTGTTCGTTAGTCTCGCTAAAACGCGAGAACGGCTGGACTGATTTGGCTAATTTTGGTTTTGAATTATTTGTGGAAGTCCAGGGAAGATTTAAAAGGTGAGACATCTTAAAAAAAACTTGGAATATAGTTTTTATACTTTATTTATTTATTTTATTATTTTTAATACTTTATCTATATATATATATAGAATATATACATACATACATAACTTCACGCCAGATCCCTTACGGGGTAGGCACGAATAACAGAGCGCCATTTAGGCTTATTCTTACACACCTCACTTGCTTCTTTGACATTCATAAAAATATTAATTTCTTTAAATACAGTGATAAAGTAAATCGCAAGTAAATTACATTGATGTAAAACAGCGAACGGAAAACATATACATCTCACTGGGTAGTGTAGCTATGATTTTATTATGTATTGATGTGTATACGCAAAGTAGACGTCTGCCGCGATCAATATAAGTTTTTAAGACTATAATAAACAGAATATATCAATGGCAGATCTGGTCAATAACTTTCATTTTTTTATCATTTTTAAAATGGTCTGCCACAAAGTTAACCGCATGATAATGGTCTGCCATTCTTATGTTCCGATAATAATAAGCCTATATTTTCAAATATCGGCAGCCCTGGTGAAATGGATTTAAAATTCGTCAAAAATCCATACTGTCTTACCTCAGCGCTCGTCGCGTCCACCACTTAGAGCTTAGTGAGTCCCCGTACCATGCATGGTAGGTATAGGTGCTTCAATGTACAAAACCTCAGGTCTGGTATAAATATATACAGGTAGCCGATCACTGGCTCCTAAGCTAATGAACGAAGTCGCGGATGAATTCTTACAATATGACAGTTTTCCTTTATACGACTGTTACTATTGGCTTACTATAATAATTCTTTTTAGGATTCACTCGACGTGACATAAATATGTATGAGACGTCATCTCACAATAATACAAGGTACCAATCTCACGTCTACGAAAAAAGGAATACTGAATAACAGAAAATACAATAGGCGGTACAATTTGTATAGGATTTTTAATGGAATGATCCTTTTTTCAGGTCGGAACCAGTCATTTTAACTGTGAAAAGGCCGCTAGCTATTTGGATAAAAACACGAAGTCGTCATTTATATGGATTGGAAATACCGTAGTAGTAGTACGTAGGTGTAATAGTAACAATTCGATTACACGTGTACTGGTTGATTTACGCACATTGAAGTGAATCGTGGAAGTAACAGGTCCGGACCCTGAATTTTTTCGACCTCAATCAGACATTTAAGTCACTAGACGTCCACTGATAGAAATACGTGCGTCTTTGTGTCAACCTATGCTTACGCGCCCAGCGAAAAGTAATTTATGTGCTTAAAATACTGAACGTCTCAGTAGTCATAGTTGCAGTTTCATTTTTTATTTCAGCAGACAGGCAGATGGCCCACTTGATGGAAAGCGGTTATCATTGCCTATGAACATTTTCAACACCAAAAGTGCTACAAATGCGCTGCTGCTCTCTTACTGGAATCTGGTCACTAATGCTGGAACACAATTCAAGGATGTTATGGCGACATACTTTACACCAGGGGTTGAAGCCATCCAGTCCAGCAAATGCCCTACCACCTGGCAAATTGCGTTAATGATGAGTTGTGTAATTGTTTGCAAAGTTTGAATTTACTGCCCGGGGCATAGGCCTTGGCTTGCCGTCTCGATGGTTACCACCTTTGGTCTAGAGTATGCTGCCATAACAACCTTGAGTTGTGTTCCGATATTAGTGACCAAGTTCCAGCCTCCTTTAAGAGAGCAGCATCGCATTGATAGCGCCTTTGGTGTTGCAAATTTTCATAGGTGATGATAACCACTTTCAATCAGGTGGGCCGTCTGAACTCATGCATAAAATAATATATGTTATATTTGAATATACATATTATGTAGATCCAAATTTTATTAGTTTCTGAGTAAAACAACTGTGTCATACAAAGACAGAGGGGGTTACTGCAAAATTATCTACGGAATCCAAACACTGAACTTAAAAACACGTTTAATTTTTTTTTTAATAAAATTATCTCCTTTTTTTAAACTTTCAGACAAAAATAATGTCATCTAGATTACCTACGTAATTACTAATATTAGTTATGACAAAACATTTACCAATACAAGTTAACCTATTGATAGTTAAACATAATTGGCCGACGGTATACTTCAATGCGTTAAGCAACAAACAAAGAGGTCGGTGTGTTAATTAGCAGTTAAATTAATTGTGAAAACACGTTATCTGGAGAGCTGGGAGTGGTACCCTCACACCCGTGGAACATGACTAATAAATGCTGATTTTGATAATCTCTCATTGTTACTCTCCGACTCTGCAAAAAATAGTTTTTAGTATATTAAGAATATAAGAATTTATTGCATAAAGTTAAGATGCAATTTAAGAAGTTTGAGTACAGAAGACAATTGGCGGCCTTATCACTAAAATTTCTTCCAGACAACTTTAGGATGGATTAGACTAGATAGATAGACTATATCACATCACATAGTGACAGATGCGGCAAAAGATAAAAAAGAAACAAAGAGGCGGTGACCAAATAGGTTGGCGTTAACAGTAGTTCCATTGTCAAAAAAATTAAAACTATGGCGGTCTTATTCATATCGAGTTAGAGTAAGTTTGCCGACTTATTTACGATTCTTAAAGAAACCTACAAACGTACTTTAACTCAATATGAATAAAGTTTTATCAAAAAAGACAACAAGAAAAGAAATAAAAAAGATTACTTATTATTTAAAGACCATTTATCATCCCTAGTATAAGTAAAAAAAATAGAATAATAAAACAGAGGGCTTACTCTCAAACGTGTTTCGCCGTTCGTTCCGTTTAAAAAAGTTTTTTGCTTGTTTTATTTTAATTAAATTTTTCTTTCCATTTTATGTCCATTTATTTTTGTGTAAGTTCGTTCATTAATCATAAAAATGTATGTATAAATATTTCTAAATTCTTGTATTGTCGCTTTCCTAGCAAATAAATTCTTTCTTCTTTTTCATTCTTCTTTTGTTCAAGAAATAATTTTTTATTGAATCTTTAGGGCTGATCATACGAAAACGAACGACAAAAGGCTTTTCAGAGTAAGTCTTAGCCTATGACGGAGGAAAAAGCGAGTAAATAAGATATATTGTGACAACCGAGGCCCCGACAAAGACAAATTCCACGTACAGATCTGTAAAAGCACATTTTATTACCCGTCGGCTTTTGAACTAATTCATCATCATCCGTGCGTTAAGTCCCGGTTGCGTTCGGAGCGATCACTTCGACGCCTAGGGTCCGCTTTCCTACTTTTTCTTCTCCACTTCGCGCGATCTTCGGCATCCCTTGTGTTGCGACCGTTTGTACGCATGTCATCCCTCACAACGTCAAGCCAACATTTCTTGGGCATACCCCTTCGACCGGGTCCTGGCGGAGGTGGCATGGCTAGACATTTGCTCCCCAAACTTTTGGCTTTTGAACGAATTGTAATCCTTTTATGATCATCTTCTTTTGTTCACTTATTTATTGGCATACGTTTCTAGTTATTGTGGATATGGCCTATTGTTCTGTTGTACTCATTTACGGCCGCTTGCAGGCTGCATCATTAGCCAAGTGTTGCGGATTACATTTACACGCTAATTCTAGGAAATTGTGTCGACGCTGCCGGGCGGGCACATTTGCATTTGTGAAGTATTAAACGAACGCTTGATTGAGAGAGGGGTCAGTTGAGCTACAACTACGATACGGGCGTAATGTATGTACGTTCGGTAATCTAATAGTGACGGATTTTGCGCGTTATATTGTATTACGACATGCTGTATTACGTTTGGGTTTATTGTGTTCGGTTATATTTGTACCTGCGTTATACGTGTTTCTATATTTTTATTAACTCTATAATAATTCTAACGGCATTTTAATTCGAGTCCCGCTAACTCGTAACAATATGAATAAACCGTGGATGTTTATCGTCTCTACGGAACCCTTCATTTTGCATGGAGTAAGAAGCGATTGCCCGATTTCTTAACTTGTTTTTATTGCACGAGTTCAACTTACAGGTAGACGGGCACCTGATGGAAAGCGGTTACCATCACCTATGGACATTTGCAAAACCAGAGGCGTTACAAATGCGCTGCAACTCACTAAAGGGAGTCTGGAGCCTGGCCGCTAGTGCCGGAACACAACTCAAGGTTTTTATGGCGGCATACTCAACACCAAGGGTGATTAGCCATCCAGATGGGCAAATACCCTACCACCTGGCTGTGGGATGTTTTTGTCGCCTCTAACGACAGACCCCCGGCCACAGGAAATTGTATTCTTTCTTCGTTCCTGAAATAAAGACATATGGCAATGGATTGTACGGTGATTGATATATACTAAAAAGTCTCGCGATGGTACTAAATAGGTGCAATATATATATATTAGGGTGTTAAAAAAAAATCCAAACAGGCTCAAAAGTTTCTTTTGGGTGTAAAAAAGTCTGTGAAAAGATGAGCCCTTAGTATTAATATTAAGATTGTCCTCATCGCATTATTTTAATTCCCATAAGAATAACATAGGAAAATTTATTTTTGCTTCTTCTGATTTTTGTACCGTTCAAACGACTGGTTGAATGATAAATCGCTGTTCCAATCTTTATAGAGAATTGAACGCTCTACAAAAAAGGTCTTAATATTAATGGCTCATCTTTTCACAGAATTTTTTTACACCCAAAAGAAACTTTTGAGCCTGTTTGGATTTTTTTTGTGTCACCCTAATATATATATATATATATATATATATATATATATATATATATATATATATATATATATATATATATATATATGTGTGTATATAGTTTGAATAATAATAAATGACATACATAGATATACATACAGTTCATATATAATTAGTACTCAGAGAATTAGAAACAAATATATACAATGTACGGACAACCTTATTTTAAGCATAAGTAGGCTTGAGTTGTACAGATTTCCCTTATACTAAACCGAAATGTACTAAAAGGTTATACCTAGCAAGCAGCTTTAAGAACAATCGTAATACGTCCGTAATCCTTTTTGTTTCGTACCTTATTTTCGTGTCTCAATCGAATAAATTCACAAAACGTTTTTATTTCTGTAATGTAGCAAACATATATTGATGTACAGATGCCGTGTCGACACCCCTTCCCAGATTTATTTAGTTACGTATTTAAAACATAAGTGAAATTATGCCTCAGGTTTTATCCGATTTTTATGGCTTTGTAGATATTTTGGCAATTATCAAATCTTTAGATTCATCATGTTCATCATTGTTTTTTTAATTATATCTAGGAATGTTAAAAGCAGTTTTTTTTATAAATATATACTTTACTAGCTGTCCCGGCAGAAGTCGTCCTGCCCGGTAAAAAATAGGGGTTGATCGTAGAGGGTTGAAAATTTAGGGTTGTATGTATTTTTGTATGTTGTATCATAAAAAAATAGAAATTAAAAATTTTGTCTAAAAAATAAAATAAAAAAATTAGGGGTGGACTACCCCTAACATTTAGGGGGATGAAAAATTGGCCGATTCTTATAGATACCGGATAAGCACAAAAAATTCATCAAAATTGGTCAAGCCGTTTCGGAGGAGTATGGCAACGAAAACTGACACGAGAATTTTATATATTAGATTAATACTTATACGCATGTAAAATAGAATAAACTAAAATTATTTCAAAAATTAAGGTAAACTATATAATGGAAACCTAAAATTAAATACTAAAAGTAAATAAAAAAGAGCATAATCAATACATATAAATAAAATTGGAGTGGCTGTTTGTAACATCGTATCCGTGCAGGAACGGAGAAAGAATACAATTTCCTGCGGCCCGGCGGCCTGTCGTAAGAGGCGACAAAACAACCCACAGCCAGGTGGTAGGGCATTTGCCCGACTGGATGGCTATCACCCCTAGTCTAGAGTATGTCGCCATAACAACCTTGTGTTGTGTTCCGGCATTAGTGACCAGGTTCCAGGCTCCCTAAAGAGAGCAGCAGCGCATTCGTAGCACCTTTGGTGTTGCAAATGTCCATAGGCGATGCTAACCGCTGTCCATCAAGTGGGCCGTCTGCCTGTCTGCTGATCTCCTGCAATAAAAAAAAAAAATATATATATATAAACCGCTTTTTACTACATGCATGTGAATGTATATACGGTACATACACCAAAATAACATTTTTTACCATTTTTGTCTGTCTGTGTGTCTGTCGGCTAATCTTTGAAATGGCTGGACCGATTTTGACAGGATTTTTATTGGCAGGTAGCTAATGTAATAAGGAGTAACTTGGCTACGTTTATTTTAGAAAAAATATTTTATTTTGGAATTAGGGCGGTTTTCAATCACCACGCGGGAGAGACCGCGGGACGCAGTTAGTTATAGATAAAATATTAGTCCCCAAACCACTGTCACTGACCGAGAACGTTCCCAAATGGCTGGCGGCGTTACTGCGCTGAATAGCAATGCTTACTTACTCTTTGAGCAAAATAGACGCCAGCCTTTTGGTCGCGTGAGAGGTCTACTAAGCGTTCGGCGACATCTCGATAAAGTTTTAGAGCGTTAGGACCCCAAGGACCCAGAGTTTCCACCTCAAACGTCGCAAATGTGACCAAAATAGATTGGGCATGTAACGGAACGCAAATGTAGATTGAATAACATGATGATAAACTTTGAATGAACAGTGCGCCAAGAGTCATGAGTTGAAAGATACGTAGTATCCAATAGTAATTTGTGTGTTAAGACTAAGTTTTTTAAAGGTGTTTTCCAGGGCCTATAAAGTTTCAAGAAGATTAAAGTGTGTATTCGAAGAGGATCTGTTTTAATTCAATCGAGCCAAATTGACCCGGATATTTTCAGGGCTTGCGTGGGGTCATAGGAAGAGTAACACGTCCTTGACAAATTTGGTGTTGGCATGAACTGCTGGAATTAAGGATCTGGATTGTAGGATGGATTATATGGCTATGGTGTCTGCCCATAGCAATATTCAGGGAACATGGAACAAATAGGTAGCCTGTGACTTGTGACTCCCTGCGTGGGCCCCAAAAAATGCCTTACAAAATTGGAGAAAGACTTATCCGTGCAGGAACGGAGAAAGAATACAATTTCCTGCGGCCGGGCGGCCTGTCGTAAGAGGCGACAAAACAACCCACAGCCAGGTGGTAGGGCTTTTGCCCGACTGGATGGCTACCACCCCTGGTCTACAGTATGTCGCCACAACAACCTTGAGTTGTGTTCCGACTTTAGTGACCAGGTTCCAGTCTTCCTTAAGAGAACAGCAGCGCATTTGTACACACCTTTGGTGTTGCAAATGTCCATAGGCGATGGTAACCGCTTCCCATCAAGTGGGCTGTCTGCCTGTCTGCTGAACTCCTGCAATAAAAAAGGTAACATGTGTGAGTCACTAAGGAGTGCGAATTTGCGGGCTGCAGATTCACCGTAGCTACATACGCCGTTTGGCCATTAAAAATGATTTTATTATATAATCGAAGTTGTATTGTAACCGCTAAGTAGCAGGTGGGCTGTTTGCCTGTCATTCATACAATAAAAACGAATTCATACAATAAAAAAATATTTCTAAGGGTTTTTTTAAATAATTTTGTAATGGTTTAACCTTCATACACGTCTATTACTAATAACATCCGATTGTACATACGACAGGCATATAACGTTCAGTTGTTTATTCCTTTTGACACAAAGTTTCTGTACAACAAATAGTGCGAAATTCAATGGAATTAAAACCCCTATTTAAATCTCAAAGCAACGCCTGTTAAAATACAAAACAGATTGAAACGGAACGTTTTGAATCGAGAAACCAATTAGTTGGCAATAAATTGTCGTTCTCTAATCAATTTCCTGTATAATTTTGTTTGCAAGCGATTTTATATTGAAACGTTGTGAAACGATACAAAGTTACTGCGTAACGTGACTTTAAGTAATCAACTGCGACGCGATGATATAGATTCTTCATGATATACTCACGAAATACTCATCATAAATTATTTATTCATTTTCATTCATTTATTCACTATTAATTCCCACCATGGAACCCTCGAATGTGCGTTGTTTAACGCGCACTTGAGAGTTGTGTTTTAAATTTTTAATTATATGTATTGTGTCTAATATCTAGGTATCCTATTAATTACATATATTTTATTTGCACACCACCGTCATACACTTTTGATTCCTTTCATACAATCCACAGCCCGGGTTGTCTGGAAGAGATCGCTCTAAAGCGATAAGGCCGCCCTTTGTTTCTGCCTTGACACGAAATTACTGTAAATGATTTACTTTATGTGTATGTGGTGAACAATAAAGTATTTTCTATCTTCTATCTATCTATCTTTTAAGCATCTGTGTGGGCTAATTAATCTTTACTTTATTCACTTGTCTTATAAACCTTCACTAAATAAAGAAGAAAAAGATTATTTTCTTAAAATGTAGGTATTAAGACCTAAACAAAATAAACTGTCAGCCAATCACGTTAAAACGACTGAAATTTATTAGACATTTTAAAATTTATTAAAACTGAAGGCGTACTATTAAATTCTAGATTCCATTTATTTGCGGAAATCCGAGATTCCGTCCTAAGTCAATAGACGAGCGACCCAGTGATCCCGACCTTAGGGATCAAACGGCACGCTCTGGGGCCAGTTTGCGGACGGCTCGCCGCATGGCCCACGAACTGCTGAAAAAACCAGACAACAGATTATTCTCATGAATATTTTGGCGATATTTACACGGTGAATATAATTACTCTGACTTAATAGGATGTGTCAAGTTTTCGTAATGTTATACAATATATTATCAGCCATAATGGCGGTAGTTGACTTTTTTGAAGTACGGCGGTAGCGTATGCTAGCGGCACGTGCCTGTACACATGCGCAGCGTCATCGCTCCTCCCACCTTTCACTACGCTTGGAGTATAAAATGGACCGCTCCGTTGTATCGGCACACATTTCCAACTAATGCGTCGATGAGCAAGGACCATTGTCTCTTGACAATCAGTACTGCCCTAATACTAGACTTGGAACACTGTCACTGACGGTTAGTACTTACCTTGTATAGGCAGACATAAAAACGGACGGTTGATTAATTTTATATGAGTTCTTACCAATTTGGCTACGTAACCTTATGAAGCATAATTATTAAAGCGATGATATATGGATGTATAGATGTAGTTTGTTAATCTTTCACGCAAAAACTACTGATTGGATATTGATGAAACTTTACAGTAATATAGTTTACACATAACACATTTAATTTATAAAGAAATCTTTGAATTATCTAATATATAACGATTTTCCATCACTACGTGAAACCGTGTGACACCGCGGGCGCAGTTAGTCTAATATATTTTATTCAGTCAAAATAATACACACTTTTCTGCAATGAACTTATAAAGAACCAATACGGATTGAAACAACACATTATAACAAATCGAACAACTTTGCGCTCCATATGGAAGAACAATCACCAACTTTTAAATTTTGCCATTATTCCTGAACAGACTTCTGTTCCGAACTTCCTTGGCACAAAATACTAATAAAGTTAGCAACGGAAAACGAGCGGATATCATATCTATCGATTCGTCTTGTACGCATATAACACCTATTAGGTATAGTAATATACCTTGTATCAACAAGGGCGAATCAGGAATCAGTATGAGTATGCATTTGAGGTCTTAAGGCTACGTAAGAGTTCATTTTGTTTTAATCTTTCGAGATTATTTTTTAGTTATAAAGACTGTGTTTCCCATCAATAAAATTATCAATGTGTTAGGAAAGCGCATATTGTATGGCAATAACAATATTTAATAAATTACCCAACATATTAGCGGGTTACCATTTAAACAGTTCAAACCCTATATCCATCTTATTAATAAACATGAAGTAAACTTTACTTCTAGTATAACCTCCGTAGCAACCAACATCTGTATTAATAAACGTGGAGTAAACTAGGAGTAGAGTAATTCGACTTTAGTCTCAGAGTGAAAGTTACTACAAGATGCTGGGTAGTTTTACGATGGATTAAGCATAGAGTAAACAGTAACAATTGACAAATGAATTGAGATTAATAAAATTAAATAACATAGGAAACGGCTGAATATAATAGGAGAATATTAGAATTGTAGGGACTTTTTGATTTTATATTAACGTGCACTTTGTATGGCCATGTCTAGTTCAATTACATTGAGGACATCTGAGATTTGTTACCATCCTAGTTATAACTATTACCTATATATTTACAAATAAAGATTTATTCATTCATTCATAAAATTTCATCAAAATGCATCCAGTAGCTTAAGCGTGAAAGCGTATTAAACATCCATCCATCTTTGTAAACTTTTTCATTTATAATATTAATAGGATATTGTTTTGTTTGTAGTATTGTTATTACCCTTATGGGTATTTTATCAGCTTTTATAAATCGATTTCGGTTACAGCGGCTTCTTTGTAATAGCTCTGATTATGCAGCCGCCAGTACACGAGTGTATTTGTGTACACATGAACGGTATGTAGGTATTAGTTACTATCATTACAGAAAGGGAAGGAATGCGGACCTTGGATTCCAGCTGGACAACCGTGTTCTTAGAGGAAAATGTAAATTCAAGTAGTTTCCTAGTTTGCTTTATAATTTCTTAACTAAAAACAATAACAAGCCTTTAGGCAATTTTAACAATACGGACTAAATATCTTTAAGCTCCTATTATATTTTACAAAATTGGTCAAGTGCTCGTCAGTGTACATATTTTATATTGAAAAGTTCCGAGGGATGAAAAACATTAAAACTATTTTTATCATTCTATGATTGATAATGAATGCAATTTCGTGCGGCCCGGCGGCTTGTTGTAAGAGACGTCGAAAATGACCCACGGCCAGGTTAGGGTATTTCCTCGTCTGGATGGCTCGCTGGTTCTGGTGACCCCTGTGGTCACCAATTAGTTTCGCTCGCGGTCTGTTTTAAGAAATGAAATGACCATCGTGGTCCACACAACATTTTATAGATTTTTTTAATTAAACAAATGTAGTTGAGGTAGCAAAGTAATAGTAGGTAACAAAGGTATTTTTTTACATACCAATGAGGAAAATTACGTATTTTCACGGTCCGTGCAAAATGAGTCCGCATCCGGACCGCTATTCGGATGCGGATCGCGGTCCGCCATTTGGCGACCCTTGTTCTAGAATAACCCAGATGGAAAGCGGTTAACGTCGCCTATGGCTACTTGCAACACTAAACGTGCTACAAATGCGCTGCTGCTCTCTAAAGCGAGACTGGAACCTGGCCACTAATGCCGGAACACAACTCAAGGTTGCTAAGGCGGCATACTCTAGACCAGAGGACAAATAACCGGCCACCTGGCTGTGGGTTGTTTTATCGCCTCTTACGACAGGCCACCTGGCCGCTGGAAACTGTGTCCAGGGTCTTCTTCCTCGGTTTGTGATGAGGAGGTTGGGGCCTCGAGGTATACCTCTTTACCCCGGCTGCAACTCAGTGGGCAACTACCCACCGGTAACTGGGTTTGGAGTTGCTGGAGTCTTCTCTGCATGGCGATGACTTCACAGCAGCTCTCGTTGGCCAATCTGCGGCGTTCGGTGGCCTTCGCGGGCTTTCCGCTGGCTACTTCCGCGGCTTAGTTGACCATTCATTGGCGTTCGGTGGCCATCTCGGGCTTTAGGTGGCCATCTGTGGCTTCTGGTGGCCTGTCAGCAGCTTTGTGGGTGTTGCGACCTCACGCCATCGCCCTGATTAGGTGAGCGTATGAGATCACGAGGAGTCGGCAGCCAGGTGCGTTGATGGTCTGGTGGCCTTGCGTGTAGTGGGGCAATCCCGTGGAGCTGGAAACTGTATTTTTTTTATTATTTTTTTTTCCTTTCCCGCACGGATAAAAAAGACTTGTTACATTTGAGACGTGCCATCAAAATGTAACACAGTTTTGGCAATAAAAATCTTCGTTCCCTCATTCTTTCACTTCATCCTCGTTGATATTAATATATTTTTCTAGGCCATTGTGTGTCGGCCGCTGCCAAGCAGATAGGTTTTTTATCATGTATATCTCTGAATAAAGGGCACATGTTATTCGATAAATCGTCTTTGAATTATAAAATTAGTTTTGTTTTAACAAGTAAGCTAATTTAACTTATTTTTATTTACTATTCTGACCTTTTTTTGTAATTATTATCCAACTGAATAGTAATTTTTTTTATTTTGCTAATATAATTTTTACATAGTAGTATCTATTACATGTTTATGTATTGTTTCGTTTAGCCCAAAATACATTAATTAGACATATTAGTTTAATATTTTTTCAAATGTTATGTGTTATGTTATGTGAAGGTATTAGACAATGTATAAATGCAGGTATTTGTCATTTTACACCGTGCTTATTTTTTCATTGAATATCGTCCATTGAATTCAATCGTCATAATATATTACATTATTATTTTTTTATATTTAGAATTGGTAATTTTATGTTGGAAAGTTATAATAAAATGTCGTAACTCATATAAGTGAACTGTAATGTTCTTTGACTAGACTGTAATGACTGTAGTGACGCTCGCGGACCGCGTTCGTAATACCGAAGTAAGAAAGAGAGTTGGTCTGAAAGAGAGTGTCAGGGTGAAGGTAAGAAAAGGAATGCTCCGGTGGTTCGGGCAAGTGGAAAGAATGTATGATGAAAGAATGACTAAACAGATATACAATGCAAAAGTGGATGGATTAATAAGTCGCGGCCACAACACACCTTCCATGATCAAATTGATCGCGTATTAGCAGAAGGTGATGTCAGGAGCCTTAAGAACAGACGAGGTGCATGACAAGAGCTATGAATGTCAAAGAAGCAAGTGAGGTGTGTAAAATGAGCCTGAATGGCGCTCTGTTGTTCGTACCTACCCCGCAAGAGACCTGGCGTGAAGTTATATATGTATGTAATGTTCTTTGAGAATTAAGTTTTTTATATTCACTGAAAGTCGGGGGAAATTCCGGTCTAACGTGAGCCTACACAAGAACAATCAAAAGTCATCTAGGTTAAAATTTACGGAAATATTTCTTTTATTAGTATTTAAATCAATAGTGGTTTACCGTCTACAAATCAAAAACAACAAATACTCCGTAATACAAAGACGCTTTTGTTCATGCCGACTGTCAAAGACAATGGTTTTCTCCTTTGTTTTAACTTTGAAAATTATGAAATAAGGTCTTGTGACGATGCACTTGTTTATAGCTATTTAGTTTATAATTATTACTATGGGAGTTTTTTTTGGTAGGTTTAATATTATTACATTTTATTTACGCAAAAACGGACAATGAATACTAAGCTATCAAAAAGGCACACGGCTCAGCGCATTCTATTTCACTTCTTATATCCCCCTCACTCGGTTTTTAGCATTTTTTTAAATTGTACAGAAATTTGACCTCTACAGTTTTGTTATACGTTTATGATAAACCAAGGTCCAAATGTCGCTTACGATATAGAAATTATTAAAAGACAAATCAGAATTATTCCACAAACGAATTCCTTAATGACAAATTTGAAACATAATACATACATACATAACTTCACGTCAGGTCCCTTGCGGGGTAGGCACGAACAACAGAGCGCCATACAGGCTTATTCTTACACACCTCATTTGCTTCTTTGACATTCATAGCTATTGTATGCACGCTCGTCTGTTCTTAAGGCACCTGAATCACCTTCTGCTAGTACATGATCAATTTGATCATGGAAGGTGTGTCGTTGCCTTCCGCGACTTCTTCATCCATCCACTTTTGCATTGTATATCTGTTTAGTCATTCTTTCATCATACATTCTTTCCACACGCCCGAACCACCGGAGCATTCTTTATCTTACCTTCACCTCGACACTCTCTTTCAGACCAACTCTCTTTCTTACGAAACATATCTACGAAATAAAGGTAATGAATATTATTCAAGTTGGATAAAAGGTACTTAATAAAATAATAAGGAACTAACTTATTCAATAATGACGATTAAGAATTAAGTAAGCACGACTTGCATACCAGTGAATCTGGTAAAATGTACTGAACCATGTATGTCTAGGAATAACATCCTGTATACAACTACATTTATGAAGGAATAAATATTTCATTTCGTTTAATAAAATAGCGGGTAAAAGCTCGATTAGTTCACAACAACACAGCTTACTTTCAAGTTTATATATTAGTATTCATACTACCACCGCAGCACTCGTTGTCGATTGGGGGTATCTGCCAAACTTTCCGACACTTGGCCACCACTTAACACTTAGCCACTAAGGAGCACTCGCTACTTACTACGGTACGTGTGCAAGCTATGAATGAATTCTCTTCCGTGCTTTTCTTAGAGTAGTATAGGAACGGGCTCTTCAAAAGCGAAAAGGGCGTAAACAGATAGGTATTTAACAAAACTACGTTTTAACGGTTTTAATCGCGGTAATTTTTTGATTTTGGTTTATCCGACGTTTCGGGCACCTTTCAGTGGCCGTGGTCACGGACGACTGAAAGCCTCTGAAAGGCGGCCGAAACGTCGGATAAACCGAAATCAAATAAATTACCGCGCTTAAAACCGTTATTATCCTCGCAAATTGCTATTGCGCCTGGCCGCCTGTACTGTTAGCATCACTGGCGGCGAGTACGCGTACATATCGAGTTGCGGATGATGTCACGTGAATGTTAATTTGACAAGGTTCCAGCGCATTAGCAATTTGCGGGGATAATAAAACTTAAGAAAATATTAGATAGGCATTTCTTTTTTTATTGTGAAGCTGGTAAACAGGTAGACGCACCTGCTCTAGGAAAGTGGTTTCTGTTGCCTATAGACGTTTGCAACACTAGAGGCGAAGCGAAGGAGTTCTCAGCCTTTCAGATGTGATGAAGGGGAGAGCGGGGATACACGTATGAGAAAGAGAAATAGAAGGGATGAGATATGAGATTGGAATACAGGGATGGGATAGAGGAGGGGGAAGTGGGCCATTAGAACTCTTATGCATCGCATGTAACACAATTAGTACATGTCTGACCGTTTCAGGACCATGTTCTGTAAGAGCGTGGTACCGGTTGAGATGGCCCTAAGAACTGTGACAGACGAGGTGGATAACGTACCAGTTCCCTTAGTCTCAGAATCACAGATGCCCGTGGGCGACGGTAACCGTTTACTGTTAGGCTGGACGCATACGGGCCACCGACCACAGCCACGGCCAATGACAAGCAGTTGACGGGCTTTATCAAATATTTTGCTACTGACTCGTCGCACACGTGTGGCTAGTGGCGGCCACACGCCCTCGCCACTTTTGTTCGCGCGGTGGCGAGTGGTCACTACACCGGTAACTGTGGTCAGCGGCTCGTTTGTGACCAGCCTTAGATGAACTGTGTGAACGCTTTCCTATAGCAAAAAAATCCCTTTTAAAAGTAAAATCTATAGTAATTTTTATAACGGGTATATAAAAAAAAGAAACTGATATTGCTAGCAATTTTGAAAAGAAGTTATTTTGTATGAAATCTTTGCTGTTTAATATCCTAAGCAGCTCAGTACTTGCCATTATAAAGATGTTATACTTATAATCACGTTGTTGCCAATATCCCTTGACAAGGTTCTATTAAGAAAAAATTCTTAAATACGTTCCAATCTAATAGGATAATGATCATTTTATCACAGTATAAATATACAATAAAAGTATTTACACGGCGTCTTAGATCAATATAATCATGTCAGTGTCGTGAAGTTAAACAATGTTCAGTTGCCCTGAAATCCATATTGAAAATTGATCCAATACACAGGGTGCCCCCAAACTTATATAGTATGGTATAATTTGGACTCTCTTAGCCGGCAGAGAAATTATACCAGTTCTTAAAATAATAAGAAAAAACTTCATGTCACTTAGTAAAATGACAACAGGCAGAAGTTTGAAAATGTCGAAAATCGACACCCTACATTACATGTTTGACTACTGTGGCTTTAAAATTTTCCAATATTGCTGTTCGTTTACTACTTAAATGTTGAGACTTTAATGACGAAATATGTTATTGAGTCATGATCACAAAACATGCCCACGTACTTTGAGCTTTCACATTTAAAAAAAAAAGTACTAGGTACACTACCCTGAGTAAGTTGCTTCAAAATATGGCCAACATCTAGAATATTCTAGAAGGAGAAAAAGGTACTATGGGTGAAGCTGAAAATTATTGGTAAATGTAATGTGGTACGCTACGTTTCTGCATATCTCGTAATCATGCTACTTTCGTAATAACGACATTAGCTTGTGTTTCCTTGGACTGGATATTGCAATTTTTACGACTTTGACTCATGTTTCTCTAGCATGCCTATTGTAATTTTAATGACTTTGGTATTTATTTCCCTGGACTTGATATTACAATTTTGACAATTATAACATCTACATTCTGTCTTACTGCTTTGTATGTTATTTATACTGTGGTTCCGTGATTTCATTTTGATCCGACTGCGCGTACAATCCGTTGGGATATATCGAGAGTAAAATAGCTCAAAGACATTTTGTAAATAAACGACTCATTGCTTATTAATAAGAATGATGAAAGCCTATTGTTAATGAAATACGTAGATAGGTAGTTAAATTGAAAAAAATTGTTACTAATATTTTTTTTTATGGAAATTCAGCTTCCATATGTTTTTGTTCGCAAAACTTAAAAAGTACTAAGCTGTAATATGTATAAAATTAGACTAGGTTAAAGATATAAAGCCACTAAGAAGTTTTTATATGAAACTAACTTGTATCATGTATACGAACAAATATATTGATTGATTCAAATATTTCAGAGAAAAATATTATCTTAGAAATTTACTCGTAAATTATCATTACATAAGATCCAGAACTTCAGACCGTTTAGAATCTCTCAGCTTTAGAAAGGACGTTGGCGCTCAAACAAACCGTCTTCTACCGTCTGTACGACGGGGAGTGCTCATCGCACCAACTACTAGCGATCAGGAGTTCATCTACACTTCCAGGACATTTAGAAGTTAACCATTGCACACGCTCCTTCATGCCATACATGTTATAAATTCCTTCTCGCGGTTTTCTCAGAGCGCTACAATATGTTCTCGCTATAAGTCTCCAAAAGGCAGGCAACGGACACGCTTCCTTAGTATTGCAGATGTCCACCAAGTGGAGCGGTTGCCAATTTGCCTACAAGAAAACTAAAAAAAGGGTTTGAAAATTTTGTGTCATAATAGATATCGAGGGCTTCATAACAAATGGACGCACAGACGAAAGTGTATAAATATGAATAAAACAAAACTAGTTGACTGCATAAGGGTGAAATTTGAAGTACCCTATTTAGGTACACTTGCATACCGGTAAGACTTTCTAAATTGTAACATGCATAGATTTTATTTAGTAAACAACAATAAAATGCATTTTTGCGTATACGCCCATTTGTTATGAAGTCCTCGATATGGATCCTTTAAAATCAAATGTGAAGCACGTGAAGTAAAAACACAGCAAAAATGTTGTACACATTTCTCGGCCTCGGCCTCTGTGGTTGAGCGGGCTAAGCCTTTGCCGGCCTACCTCACTGCAACCCAGAGGCTCCGGGTTCGATTCCCGGTATAGTAAATTTCGGAAACGTATTTTCTCCGCTATTTACCATGGTCTGGGTGTCTGGGATCGGCCCCAGAGTGGTCCGTTGTGTATTACCCATAACACAAGCGTAACTTGCTTAATTTGGGGATATACAATTTGTGTGTTTGTCTGCCGATTATTATTATTATTATTATTATTATTTCTACGAAAATTTCGCGGCCGGAGGAGTGTTACATTTCGCACACTTATAGTTTATACGGAGAAGGAGTGCAGAATGCTAATATTTTTTAAAAATTACGCATAAAAAATACATTAAATGCATTAAAAAAACATTACATACATTATTATAACATGTATTTGACATACACACGCATATATAATGTATATTTTTTTGTTTATTGTTAAAGTCAAATTAACAGTGTAGCCTTGGTGAAATCTGTTACTCTTTGACATTAATTATTATGGTCGACTTTCGACCACGGGCGACCACTAGTACTTACGATTATGTGGCGGCTTATGAAATGAGTAACACATTAATAAATGAACCTAATTAATCGTCCCACACGATCTGTCTTCATCGCTCATACAAAAGCATGTAGAGGTTGTGATTGCATCTTTCTTATTTTTCCTTTGTGGGTTATTTTCCATCAACGGAAATGACAGTCGCGTGAGGTCCCCTTTATGAGTTTCGCCTCACAATTACAGGAAAATTGGTTTTACGAAGCTCCTTATGTGCTATGTTGTTATATTTGTTACTGTGACAGAAGCCGCAGTTTTTGTTGTTTACAACAACAAACAGTTTTTAATCCCTTCCACTGGACGAACCCTATACCCTTATCCGGTCTTATTTGTCTTTTGTTCTTTTTTATCCTTTTTTCTGTCCTTACTTTATTTAACAATGGGTTCTTTTCTATTACGTGCTTCTTATCTTGCAAAGTTTTCAACATAACTTATGTCTATGTGTCTTTTTATATCCTTAAATCTGTTACATGATCTCTATTGCCAATATATTTTAAACAAAAAAAATACAAAATTTATTATATATTTTTATATGCGCTCGCGCATCTGGGAGGATGTTTTGCCCGTTAGAATTATCTGGCTCATTGGAAAATATTTTAAAATATTATACTTGATTATACATATAAAATTCAGCTTTCCTAAAATGACGTTAGTTCCCACATTTTTTTAAACTCAAAAGTTATGGTCCACAGGGAGTGTCTGGCAACTGTATATCTTTGTTTATAACAATATATATGAAATAAGCAAAAACTAGCCTTGCTACTTTGACGTAAGTAAGCATGGTTTTTTTCCACCTTTGATACCTGCTACCTGTGAAACGGCCCCGCTTTCAGCTTAGCGATCCTAAAAATTTCATCTTTCCTAAAATCACTAAGTCTGGGGTGACTGGGATCTTGGACTCGTGCATAAATTCTGTTTTTTGTAATATATGCATTTTTTTTAAGATTGTTATATTAATAGATATGTTTCAAGTATTTCAACGAAAATTTTACGGGCTGGATAGGTATTAGCTTATAGTCCTATATAAATTATTTGCTTGGTTGGTTTTAAATTTAGGTTAAACAAGGACTGACTATTGGTTTTTGCCCCAATGTTATTAACTGACCGGCTTTACCGTCTAGTGACTTCTCTAGTCATAAGAAGTCTACTACTGACAGAATCAGACTGTTACGAGTTACGCACCACTCGAATTAAAATACCGTTGGAACTACTATAGAATTTATTAGAACTGTACAAACACGTATAAAACAGGTACATACAAACAGGACACAACCAGTACAAACTGCACGATTTAATAACACGCGCAAAGTCCGTCACTATATCACTTGTCGAATCTACGTCTTGCTCGTATTGTAATACTCGCTTGACTGCCCCTCTCCACCTTGGGTCATTGCTTTATAATGCACCGATCTATACCTGGCAAACTTCGACGCAATACAATAACAACAAGGATTTGTTCGACACTAATGACGGCTATAAAACAAGTTCAATAATTCTAAACACAAAGTAAACAAAGGAATGTCTAAATGCGGGGAGGTAATAAACTGAGCTTTACGACAGGCAGGTCTGCGTTTGCCTTACCGTGATGTGCTGCCTAAAACAGAAATTGGTATTAGTTTTACCTTGTTAACTAGGTAACTTGAGCAATGATTTTAAAAGAAGCCAACACTTGGGCATATTATGTTTGTGCCAACATTGGATTCACGCGGACAGAAGCTAGTGTAGCAATAAAATATTTCATATACTTGACGTGAACATTTAAAAGTAAATCAAATCAAATCAGTTATTTGCGTAAAAATAACTTTAATAAAAACATTGGTTGACAATATGTTGTTTTGTTTCACATGTTTTTGCCCTTTCAGGTATACAAATAGTATTTAAAAGTCGAAATCAACTAATTAGCAATTGTAACCCATTCAATCAACAGACATTAAATTTACTTTATTTTAAAATACAGTAATTTTAGATAATATGTCAAATGCAGAGTTATTCCATATAAAATACAATGTCAAAAATGAAAACATGAAATATTAGAATAATAAAAATTGTCATGGTATATATTATGTCATTTAAAAAAAGTTTAAAATTAAAACATTTTTTAGAAAATAATATTACACCTTAGTACATCATACGTCAGTACCCACTCAAATTTTATTTCACAGTGAGTAAGCAAATATGGTAACCAAATATTGATAGAACATCCTAGAATTTGGTACACGGAACTTGCAAATTGATTGATAGTGTTGCGTGTCAAATGCTCTCAAATCGTGTCAATTAGCTAGAACATTGTCAAGTTAGGGCTGTCACATTCAAATGTTAATTTCATTATGTTAATATTGTATGGGATTGTATGATTACCTGTTGTTGACAAGCCTTAGTTGCGATTATAATGGTTCTATCTTGTACTGTAAGCGAGAGTTTCGGTAACTGACTCCCCCAATTCCATCGCCCTTATCCGGTCCCCCTCATCCCATACTTTCTAATTCATCTCCCAGATGGGAGGATTTCATCAAAGGATTAGCCACTTTGTTGCTGTTTCTTTCAAAGTAGTTTATTTGTTCCAATAATATTTAATAAAATATTATAGAATTATATCTGTTTAAAAAAAATAACAGTTTTTTTATTGCATAAGTTTTAACGGACAGGCAGACGGTCCACCAAATGAAAAGCGGCTACCGTCGCTTATGAACATTAGTTACACCAAAGCAGTACCAATGTGCTGCGTCACTCTAAAGGGAAGACTGGATGGAACCTGACCACTAATACCAGAACAACTAATTGTTAATAAAACTATGTTTTAAACGCTTTTAAGTTTGGTAATTTATTTGATGACAAATGTCAACGAGTATTGTGAAAGTTTTATTTTTTTGTCAGCTTTGTATTCCGTGATCACGGCCACTGAAAAGTGGCCGAAACGTGGGAATAACCAAAATCAAATTACCACGCTTGAAACCATTAAAAACGTAGTTTTATTATGTTATACAAGTCGCGAAAACTTAAGAAAATATTACAACTAAATGCATGGCGGCATACTTTACACCAGGGGTACTAGCCGTCCAGTCTGGCTCAGTCTTTTTTATTATTACTATTTTTACTTTAAAACAATTAAGCAAACTTAAAAAACAAAAATTCGTAACTAATTATATAATATATACTTGAGGTAACGAGGGGAAAACATACAATACTTTTATTGCGGACAATAGGATATTTTCCGCACAATACAGTTCCGAAGTTTAAACGAGTGATTCTGTATGGAAAGTCATATTCATTAAAATTATGAATTTGCAGGTACTTACCTAACTGCAATGTTTTTTGAATACATTTTAAGTAGCTTATATAAGTTTTATCTGAATATATATATATATATATATATATATATATATATTTACTCGTTACTTATTATAAACAGGTAAGTAAAGTGTGTAAGTTTGTGACGTTGTAGGGGGTAATCTCCGAAACTGCTGAACCGATTTAAAAAAATCGTTCACTGTTGGCAAGCTACACTATCGCCGTTTGACATAAAATGTATATAATTATAATTATATATATTTAATTATATAATATATATAATTTATAAAATCGCATGCGCTGCGAAAACTATTGATAATAGAATAAAATAATGTACTACGACTTTCCAGAACACATTATTTACAATAAATGTCGCAACAGTATACGACTAACTATTATAGTTATGCCGCAGTAAGTGTTCTTTTATTTAAAAATAATAATTAAAATGCCTCCGCTAGAAAGCGCTCTTTATTTGTATCTCGGTATTCATCATTATCAAAATAAATTACTTCATATTCATGACTGCTTCAATGCCTTTATATAACTTTATGAATTATTCAATTCGGACATTCCATTCCAAAGATATCACGACTTTAAAAATGTAAGTATTTAAAACAAAGTTCCGTGGTCGCCGCGCGCCCTATTCGTCTAGCTAAGCTTATGCGATGTAGGCGACACTGGGGTACGGGCATTACGGGAGAAGAAATATTTTGAATTCGCTTAGTAGGTAATTAAACTCAACAAAAAATAAAGAGGTAAGTTTGTGAGTTTGTGACGTTGTAAGGGATAATCTCTGGATCTACTAAACCAATTTTGAAAATTCTTTCCCCAGTGGAAAGCTACATTATTCATGAGTGACGAACGAAGTTGGCACGGGTCAGCTAGTTATTAATACGTTCATTACCAATCATGCAACATTGCGTGGTGCGACCCCTAGCTAAATGATCGATAACGCGTTATTATGTGGTCATCACTATCAATTTCATATTCTATTCTATTTCTATAAAAGGGGCCACAATAACACTGACTATTTAAATTATAAATATTTAGAGCACGTACATAAAATACTATTCACAAAACAATAAAATATTATTTATATACCGGTATATTTTTCAAGTGGGCCTCTATAGATAAAAACTATAATATATATATAGCACAAACGATAAGGATAAGATTTATTGTTCGTATGTAGGTGTATCTAACGTATAATATCATCACATATCTAATTATATATGTATGTACATATATACAGTGAAACTTGGATAAGTGGGACCTGGATAAATGAGAAACCTCCATAACTCGCACTCATGCTGAGGTCCCAACACTTTGGCACTTAATTACCCCCGTTAGTGGGAGGAAGCAAACTTCTATATCTGTTATTCGATCTTTAGATTTATCATCATAGTTACCTCTATAACTGAGACAGCGAGTGAATTTTATATGCATAGACCTCTATAATTGAAATAACATCGTTTTGTTTGTTTACTTACATATTCTTATTCTACCCGCAATTTCCGCACTTTTTTTTTTTTTTTTTATGTTTGCGTATAGGCAAACTGGCAGACGGGTCCACTTGATGGCAAGTGGCTACCGTCGCCCATGGACATCTGCAACACTAAGGGAGCCGATGCGTTGCCTACCTCGTTGAGACTTTAAAAATCTGTTTACGCCCTTTTTGAAGAGCCCCAAATTGTAGCGCTCTGGGAAAACCGCAGGAGGGAGCTCATTCCACAGCTTGCTCACATATGGCATAAAAGAGCGAGCGCCTTAACTTAACTTACTGAAAGCGATATTGTTCGTGTCTTGTTGTCTTCTTCATTGGACAATTAAGAAGAAGATGCGTGTAAACGTGCTTAAATATTTTTATTCATTACATTTGTATGATTACCGTATTATATATATATATATATATATATATATGTGTGTCGGAGAAGGCCTCGTTCTCACGACATCTCCTTTAGTTATTGCAGGTTAAGTGGGCGTCATCAGGATAAAATGCGAGCATAAAACACATGGCCACCGGTTTATACACTTTTAATTTAGATTTAAAAGACATTTTAACATAGTTTAGACCGAGCAGCGGGTTTAGGGCACCGCTCATAGTTCCAACTTCAATACTTTCTTTAAAATTCTCAAAGGTCCAACTCGACCTGTTGCCACCAACCAAATGTGTCACAAAAACTCCTCCGTCCACCGAAGTAGATACTACCAAAGTATAGAGGGCGTCTGACCCCGCTCCGAGCTATATGCTCTGCTCTGATTGGTCGTTTATTAAATCACAATATTAAATAATAAAAATCACATAATTTTTATTAGGTTAGAACGATCTTTTAGTTATAGAAACATTTAAGACATCAAACCAAATTAAATTAACAATTTTAGAAGCAATTAAAATGTAAACAAATAATATTGTGCGTTATACATCCAAACAATAATCCATCCAATTATAGCTTCCCTCCGACATATATATATATATATATATATATATATATATATATATATATATATATATATATATATATATATATATATATATATATATATATATATATATATATATATAATTTTATTATTTGCATCACATCCCTAAAGCGTGACGGAGTCAATGGGCAAGTGCTCGACGTCGAGTCAGGCCCCCGCCCGCCACGTCAACGCACACAGCTGACGCAAGCTCATAATTAACTACACACATATCGGTTTAATGAGAAAACAATCATTCAAGCGAAAAGCGAATATTGGGTTATTGATAATTTATCATGAACTGTAAATAAAAACAGGCAAACTGACGGGCATACCTTTCTGCATCAATGTGGAACAGTAATTAAAATATGGAATTATTGAACTATTTTGATAAATTTATTTTCATAAACACCGCGCATTCATTATGATAGTTCCATATCAATTGTCATACTCTTTGAATTTTTGTTCTACCGTCACTGTCACTTCCTACTTTTCTGTTGTATTTTTCAGGGCGTTTCATTAGTAGCTCACAACGCCCAAGATGCTCTGTTAGCCGTTCCACAAGGCGACCGCGGTCGTTGTGGTCGTGGCGAAAACGTCACTAAAGACGTCAAAATTTTCGATCACGCAACGACCCGTGTCAAGAGGTGGGTCGAATACTTGAATTTACGACTGTAGCGCCGGCATGCAAGTGGAACAGAAAAAATCGCGGTCGTTGTGAGTCCCTAATGGAACGTAGCCGTAGTATTTGTGTTGCGAATTTATTACACATAATTAAAAAATAATAGTTTAAAAAAAACTAAAAAAAACAGAGTTTCATAAAAAATCCAACTAAAAAAACAGAAAATGAAATTTAGTAAATTTGATTTCCGATGAATGGGGTCTTAACAAAAAGCGTGGGGATACACCCCAAAGCGCTTTTTAAGATATTAAAGAAGAAGAAATTTGGATTGGATTTTTTATGAAACTCTGTTCTTTTAGTTTTTTTTAAACTATTATTTATTTTTCATTTTTTAGTTGAATTTTTTTAACGTTTTAAATACAAGCTTTTGAGATCTTGCATATCATGTAGCAGCAGAGTGCTAGCCCAAGACAAGTAAAACTAGCCCAAACACGACGGGTCTGTCTTGTTTAGTATAGGAGTTCGTATGGCCACCTTCCGACTCCATCATCAGATCAGCTCCATGGTACCATATTATTGCATTGTCACGCGATATAAATATACGAGCCTAAACACGAAGGGTCTATCTTGTTTAATACAGGCGTTCCTATGGCTACCTTCCGACTCCATCATCAGATCAGCTCCATGGTACTATATTATTGCATTGTCATCGACCTTTGACAGGTGTGCAAAGTTTGAATTAAATCTGATCGTTCAAAGTAGGACAAAATCGAGCTCAAAGGGGTCGGTTACAAACATACATACATACATACAGGTGAAGCTAATAAAAGCGTGTTAATATATTTTTACTGCACTGCATACATACATCAATTTTCGACTAATGATTAGGTAAACCACAACAACATAACCTAAACATCTGGCTATAGTCAACATGATGTGATATGTTATCGGTATTAGCATTCCTACCACTCCCACTCTTAGATAGATAGGGAATTTGATGGTGATTCCTTATCCCTCCTATTTTCTAAAACTTCAAGTGTTTACAGTAACTCATTTCCATACACTACCCAAGTCAGAGTATTGGCAGAAATGATTTCAATGTTATATAATCAAATTAGAACTTATTCATCAATAAAGTCACCAACTATCTTTTATGTAGTAATTTTCAATTGAATTAATAAATGCAATTTGTAGACAGCAGGAGACTTATAATACTAATTGATCATTTATTAGCAAATACTTGAAAAACATATCTGTAATAACGAATACTATTGGTTTATCAAGGCCCAGTTTTGATGCTCATTGAGGAACAAAATTGATCTTACAAAGGCATGATAAAACAATAAAATAGAATTTGACTCTTCTTTCAACTCATATATTATTTTCTACTAGGTTTCAAGGGTTAATTGTAGTTTTATTTCTACATAAAAAGAAGTAATATAAACTAGTAGAAAGAGAGGAAAGAAAAAATACATAACATAATACTACATTGAAAATTACATATTTAATATTGCCAGGCCCGGTAGACGTTAACTTGTGCTAAAATAAAATAAAATTTAGAACTCGACTGCAGCGCTACCGGGTAGTAAATCTAAGCTATTCCGGGACTTACATGATTGAACACACAAAAAAATGACATCAAAATCGGTCCAACCGTTTAGGAGTTCAGTGACATACACACGAACAGAAGAATTTTACATATAAAGAACATATGAGTCCTAAATTCCCGTAAGTTGGGTAGGATCCAAAACTCAGGCCGCATTTTCCTCGTAGAATGGCATACGCTAATACGATGCCCTACACTAGGATATAACGGGGTTTTTTTTGAGGGCGGGGGAAAATGCTACCGATTTACGCACTACTGGGTCGTTGCTAGGGAACGTCACACGTCGGTCGGGGAGGTATCACTGCAGCAATAGTATGCTCTTGGCAGTGATCCGCCCGCGATCGACTTCAGCTCGTGTGGAGACTCCGAGGATGCTGTATGGCGGGCAAGCAACACCAATACCCACTAAAAAACCCCTCCTCCCTGTCGACCCTGCGGCTTTAGTTTGTGAAGGAAAGGCTGAGATTTAGAACATAGTTACACCCAGCCGATCCAGCGCAACAAGTGCCTGGAGTGTGCCCTGGGAGAACACACCCCACTTCGTTAGACGGGGGTCGATGGTCACTTGCTTACCTAGCTAGCTAAGGGCCCCGCGTAACGGAACCAAGATATAACGGTGCCGTAACTCTGTTCAAGACCCCGAGGCGTTCTTACAAGATGTATTCCGGGCACAGTTAGGTTCTATTGGGTAGTTTTGGCCTGATTTCGTCCCCCGGGGCAGATTCTAAGTTTTCCTTAGAGTCCCACACGCACTCGTGCATGCGGCACTAGGCGCTTCATTTGGTTTCCTCCATATACATGACCTGAGTGTGTCTCGCAAGAAAAAATTTCCCCCTGTGTTAACAAAAAACAACCCATAGCCCATAGATACTATTCGATACAGTAAACCAAGGCACTACGAAGATTATATACCTTCAATCGAAAAGGTAATTATATGATCCAAGATTTCAATGCACGTAAACAATTTTGACATTTGATAGTCCTTCAGACTCTCTGAATCGAACTCATTAAAGTTTGATAAACAGCAAGTAGGTAT